>JAWLRI010000923.1:5649461-5675199 GCA_034781795.1 Crypturellus tataupa | reverse complement strand
TGTGCAGGGGGGTTGGACTAGATGATCTCTAGAGGTCCCTTCCAACCTTAGGCATTCTATGATTCTATGATTCTAAGTCCACTACTAACTCACTGCTATTTCAATCCACTTTTACTTCTATGTTTGCCTTTGTGACGTAAAATCCTATCTGAAAAAGCTGCCTGTTGGTCAGTGGTTTTGACTTTTTTTTTTTTTTTTTTTTCCGCAAGTCACACTGCAGAACTGATACTAACATCCAGCCTGCAGGTAGGCAGGTAGCACCTGCTTCTGAGTATAGAGTTCTTTATGTCTCTTAAAGGTTCTTTTGCAGAAATGGATTTTAGTAAATGTATAATCTGAGTACAAGTCAGTTCCTGTTATCAAAGAGGATTAAAAATGAGGGTGGCTTCAAAAGTCAGTGCCATCAGCAAAGTAAAATTTAAAGGGAAGCAAAGCAGCTGTTGTATAAATTGAAAAATCTGTTGGATAATACTACTTTTGATAGTAGAGGATAGGTATCACACTTCATAAAATGCTCATTATCACTGACTTCCTGTAACAAGAAGATTCTAATGCATACAATCTCTGGTCGTTCAATCTTCAAAAACCTAGGAAAAAATATACTTTAAATAAGCTGCTCTTGCAGCTGAAAAACAATTTGCCATAATATCAATTGAAAAAAAAATAAAAAGACTCAATTCATTGGTAGTGTGGTTATATGCTTGAACAATTTTGGGGATAGAGGAATGCTGTGCATGAATTCCGAAACAAGTAGAAAATAGACAGGGCAGGTGTTATGCTGACCTGTACTCATTAGAATCTAACAGGTAGTTTGGTTTTCCACCTTTTGACCAGGTAATATTGCCTCTAGGGAATTCATTATCGACAGTGTATCTTTAAGCCAGGTATTATCACACACTAGATATCTGTACTTCTTTGGGGGGAAAAAAATGAGTTCAGCTGAAAAATAAAGTTGGTGTGGGTACTGCTGCTAGCGTACAACAAGAGGCAGAATTTATACATACATAAATATACATAAACATACATTAAGACATAAATATACATATGGTCCAGGTATAAGAAGTGACTTGGTAGATGTTTGGATTATTACTTTTCAAAGAATACTTTTTCTTTTTATAATATTTTTACTGACAGATCCTCCTTCACATCATATCTCTAGTGCATAAAACTGAACAGAAAGAAAATGGATTGTTGTTCTAATGATAAATATTCTATAGATTCTTATCCCCAAACCAACTTATGCTGGTGAATTAGCATCTGAATGCAATTCTTATTGGTATTGGTAGTTTCTCTACACATTTTGTTCCTGAAATAAAGAAGTGATCACATGTTTTATGAGCTTTATTTGCCCAACTGATGTCAAAGTTGGGCAAATGCAAAAATGCATTTTGCATTTAAAACACACGATAGCAAAGCACTAGTGAAGACATTTATTTCCACAGCCTGATGCAACCCTTGAAAAAAATCTGTTTTACTGTTCTGCACAAATTGAGTTTCACATCACCTATATTTATTCATGGTGCATGAGGCAAGAGCAAGGATTTTATTTTTTCCTTAACATTACAGATCTTGGAAATCAGGATCATTAATTCCCTTAGTAAACAATAGAAAGCACAGGTGGAGCCAAAAATGCAGCAATATGGAATATTTCATGTTCCATGGATCTTGTACACTCAGACCATCTTAACAAGAAGGGTGGCCTCCTTAAACAAAGGCATTATTGATAAAAACAAACAATTGCACAAAGACATTGCAGTTTGTTCCTCGATAAAATACATTTCATTTGAAGTTGCAGGCATTAGGCAGTACTGCAGGCCTGGGACAGGCAGTCACTCATGGATCAGGATTAGGATCCAAATGTACAGGATGCATGGGCAGGCATAGAGGCATGGGGGCAACCTAACTGTAGTGCAGCAGGCAAGGGACCAGTTTAAAAGCAGCTCTCAGGGGAGGGCAGGCAGGAGGACCTCCCTGAGGCTTTTTTCAGCTCTGTCTTCACAACGACTCTTATCAGCCATCCGTGAATGCGTCCAAATCCCTTGAAGTATTTGAGTGCTCTGTGGGCTCTGCAATAGAAATAAAAGTGAGGCTTATTGACCTGCATAGTTGCAATATGACCTAATATGTTTTCATTGAACCTTATATTGGAATAATCCTTAGATTATTGCATGCTTATATGCATTTAAAGCAATAAACAGGTAAAGGTTTGTTCTTAAGGAGAGGTGGAAGAGGATTCCTGTGTGTACAGGAAGAAATTTAATGCTATTGATTTTAAGGGAGGCAAAGACAATTTGAGAAAAAGATCTGCATAAAACGTAGAAATATCATTTAAAATTACAGGCCACAAAAGCACTTCTGTCCTCATAACTGTTTTTTGATTCTTTGCAATTTTTATCTCCATTCTGAATCAAATTTCCAGGGTAATGGCGTTGCTGATACTAAATTTTACTAGTCTGCATTGATATGTAATGGCCCTTGAAGATAGCTTGGTTCTTCTATTCAAAGACTAGTAATACCATTCAGCAACTGATTATTGGAAAATAATTATCCAGAAAGGTTGACCTGTTACCTGACAGATGGTGATTTTTTTGTGCAAGAGTGGTGCCACAATGTATTCTAAGATAAAGAAGAAAAAATGAAACAATTAATGATACCATATTCTCTGAAAGAACCCATATCTGTCCTTATGCAAACAATACTTGTGTAAATACCTGCATCTGTCATGGATGAAAAGAAAAACTGTAAAAAAAAAGAATGCCTACAAAATTAGGCCTAGGAAAATCTTTTGTTTGAAGAATATAAGGCATATCTTTATATCACAAGATGACAAGTTTTATTATTAGAATTTAGGATGGCTTCTAATTTGTGGAATAGATTTCTCATCTCCCTAAACTGGAGATTTAATTTCCTAACTGAAATATTTGATATCAGCTAAAAAAAAATGGCCTATCTAAGGTTCCAGTATGGTACAATCAAGGTTTTCTAATATTCTTTTGTTTCTTCATCTTTGATGATACCTCATTTTATTGTCTTCCTGTTTAATGGAATTGCAAAGAAAGAAGAAGCATCTTGCAGCTGATTCAAAGCAGGCTAAAATCCATTTTTTCTTTCTGTCCTTACATTTTTCAGCAGTATTTCTGCAGAAATATTCAACAATGTTTCTTTTTCTCCATAAGGGATAGTTTTATGGATTTCTCAGGATCAATTTATATTGAGAAAGGGCTTTTGTTTGTGCTCCAAAATTTAATAGCTCGTGAATCATAGGTCAGAGAAAATCCCTGAATGACAGTCACCTGTTTTGGAGAGTAAGGAAGTTTAGGGTAGTGTGAATGAGAGATGTTTCCTTACAGTTTGCCTCGGTGTCACAGAATATTCCCTGGCATTTGAAAATGAGTAGCGAAGACATAATATCACCTTTGTGACCTCTGAAAAGTATCAGACACCCCATATATCCAGCTGTCAAAATGTTTCTTGTTATTAGATTTTAGGATTGCCTACCCAAAGAGATGGAAAGCTTAAGACTAAGCCAACAATTAATCATTCACACAGAATTCCAGAACACAGGTTGGAATCACAGAATTCCTAACATATGGCAGAAGAATTGATATTCCAACAAAACATCTGTTTCCTCTTACATAGTTCATGTGACAAGCTGGAATATACTTCATTGTACTTGAAGAAGAGGAGTAAATCTGTCACCTATTCTTTCAGATTTGGTTAAAAAATTAGATTTCCGATCTGGATATCTTTGTCATTCAAGTTTCACTCTGAAAGTTGATTCAGTTTACAAGCATTTTCTTTCCATTTCTTCTTTATTTGTTACTTCTTAACATAGGCAAGAAGGCTTTTATTTCCAACAAGCCATATTTTTCTATCTTTTAACTGAAAAATATTAATGACATTATAAATGTTCTGGAAAAATTTCAATCTGAGCTTTATGAAAAATAGTCAGTGTCTCTGCCCATGCTTAGCTGTGTGAAGTTATAGTGCTTTTCCTCACTGGAAAATGTTCACACATTTTAAATTTTGTCATATAAAAATTTCATAGTTCACATTCACAGAACCTGTTAATCATACTTTCAACAGTTGTGTGAGTAGGAAAGTTTATTATTAGACAGGAGCTGAGGATGACAATGGCATTAAAGTAATAATTAGAGTCATTTAACCTGTGTTTCCAACTCTACCTTTAGAAGGGCACAGTTTCAACTTACTACTTCATTTAACTAATCATCTCTAGTAGAAGAAAGCAATTCTAGCTTTTCTTTGCATATGTTTTCTACACTTATCTCCAATTTAATTGTTAAAAAACCAGTTTCTATATCTATATGTGCTTATGCCATCGCATTATTAATCACTATATTCCTTCAGGTTAAAACACCTCAAACACAAGAGACAAAATTATTTTTTTTTCTCTGAAAAAAATTAATCAATAGATACAAAAATTCTTTCACTAGTACATGCCTGACTACTTCCTTTAAGTGAAACTCACCCATTTGCTCCTGTCTTGCATAAAATTATTAAACACTGACTGGCCCACAACAAGAGACACAAAATAAGTGGGACTCTCCAGCCTTCGTTTCAGATCATTTACCTGCTGACTTTAAGTCACTTTTCAAATTAAAAATTATTATTAAATTCAAATAACTATAACACATATTGAGGATTTTGTATAGTAAATAGCTATTATTTATGAGAAGAATAGGAGATTTGATTCTGATGGGACATGACTCTCTGCCTTTTGTCCAGTGACTGCTTAATGCCAAAGAAATGAAGAACAGGTACACAGATCCTGTCGCTGTACTCATAACTGAGTCACCCGGAGCTAGACTGCACAGTTAGAATCCCGCCTGCATGGATGTCTGAAGATCTTCTATTCATTTTAACTTACTAACATGTTTTCAAGAAAAAGATGACCCTGTTTCTTGCCGCAAGTAGGGTAGTTGGTGAAGCACTGGTGAGTATTAGGTGGGTTCTATCAACAATATTTTTAATTTGAATAAAACCTAAAGTCTACTTGGGACTGCTTTTAAACAATTGTTTTATCATAATAAATATGGAAAACACCACAGCACTGATTTTCTCAAGAAAGAGGAAAACAACTTTACAAAAGGAACTAAAGAGATGAATACACAAGCACAGAACTTTGAAGAACATAATTCAAAGTCTGACACCCCAGTTCTGTCAGAATCACACTCTATGTGCCTCAGTAAGTCTTCCATTTCTTTCATGTATATAGGGTCCATTTTTCAAAAATACAATACTGATTCCAACATACGTACAGACATTTGTTTGTGAAGTTTTGCTACACACATTCTTAACGTATCTAATTGGGAAATTTTATAATTTTAAAAGCTGTTAATATTTCAGTAGGGAATATACATGATGCATATGACTTTAGTGTATGCTACATTGCGTGCTTCTATTTCTTACCATGAATTCTACTCTATTCTTCTCATAAATCATAGTTTTTTACTATACATAATCCTCAATGTGTGTTATGGTTTCACTGACATTGTTTTGCATTTAAAATTCAGATAAATTATGTCAGCTACTGTAAACGTCTTCAAATAACGGCTGAACAGCTGATACCGGTTTTTGAATATAAACAGACAATAAATTATATAGGTTATTCACTCATGGGAGAGGGCTAGTTTGTTAGACTAATTATTCTATCTTTGGAGTGGGAGAGTTAATCTCTTCACTGAACCTTCAAATGTCATTACAGGGCTATACAAAATAAAATTTAGCAATTAGTACACTGTATGAAGTAAGAGAGGTCCATATGATTAAATATTCTTATATGAGAAGAAGTAATCTCTCCAAATTAATCAAATGAGCTAACAAATTATTATGAGTAATTACAGGCATCCAGAGATATGAGACTGCTAGCAATTAGACACTTATAAGACTAAGAGAATAATTACATCTTGTGGTTTGCCTTGAAAAGGATTAAAAATATGCTAACAAACTGTAGCAGTTTGAATTATTTCCTGCTCACTAACGATCATTTGAGGGGCAAGGGAAATTGAATGTTTCAGTAGTATTTCTAAAGGACTATACAGTATTTTCTACTCATTGTACCATTTAGTAATGTATCAGTGCCTGAGTTTGGAGTAAAGAAAGAGAAATTAAAAGAAAAATTGAGGATTCTTCATAGTTTTAGCTATCCTTACTCCCTATAAAGAGTGCTTGAGGTAAAGTGGGTGACTTAGAGCTGAAACAGCTTAAGGATAAAATATAAGACAGGCCTCACATAAGCCTGTCTCTGTCTAAATTGCGGAAATAGCAAATTCCAGATGTTCATAGTGATTAACTGGGGATGGTGGGATAAGCTGGAAGGTTAAGCTGTGGAGATATCCATTTATTCAGCAACTCTAAATAGATCAAGACGTTTTCCTCAGTAATTTGTATCTGGTGCCACAAAATGATTCTATTTATTCTGATTGAATTTGTAAATCAATATTACTCAAGACCACAGCTCTGAAGTCTATTTTTAAATGTAATTTAGGGCAAATACTCACTAACTTTGTGTGAACAGCAGCAGGACATATGCTTGCAAAGTGTACTTGAAAGCATTTTAGTTCTATAAGTAGAGGCTTAGATATGTATTTTCTTCTGTGTCTGCTTTTGGAGGACTGTAAATCTGTATCTGAAATTAGTCTTTTCCAACTGGCATGGTTTCACATTTGGGCTTCACATTAACTAAGGACACCTGACTTTCTCCTTCTCTGTAGATACTAGGAATCAACACATTTTCTTGAATGATATTTGACCCACTTGGAGTGGTTTTCTGAACCAACAGTTTTTTTACTACTTTGTTCAGGGAAAGCAAGCCTTTGGGGAAGGCTCTGAAAAATTCTCATGCTAGGGTCCTACCTCTAATAAGGTATATCAAGGAAGATCACAGATTGCATGCTATTAAAGAGCCAGTATCCAGTTTCTGTAGACCATCTTCAGCATATGAACTGTATCTAATATTCCAGGAATAAGATAGCCTTGTATTTTTCATTTGGATGGATTTGTTAGTATTCTACCCTTGACAGAATCCAGAGACTAACCTTTTGTCTGGAGAGCAATTACTGATAGATCATCATTGTGTGGAACAAATGTATTTATTAGCAGTATGACTATTAGCCAAACTCTGCTACAAAATTGGTCCTTACTCTATATGTAGTGTAGTCATTATTGATATAGGCTCTACTTAAATTGAAAAACAGTAGCACAATCTGGTCTGCCTTGTGCTGATTAGCGAAAAAGTTGCTCTCCTCTGATCATCTGTGTTTCTTTCTCACTGGGCGCAAGAGAAAATCTTATGATACAAACACAGAAGAAGGAATAATGGAACTTACCTCCATGTATGTTACCGATAAAAGTCTATATAACACAAAAGTTAAAACAAAGTGACAATTAGAAAACAAAACTGACTTGTCTTTAAAGATATTGTTTCTATAAGAATAAGTAAAAAAGAATTTGAAGAATAGGGAGTGAATAGGAGTAGTACTACTTATATAACATAAGTTTCAAAGGCAAATTTGCAGTCTAGTGAAAGAAAAATATGAGCAGAAAAGCTCTTAGTGAATCATTTAGTTCCATACATCATTTACTTTGCTTTTCATGAGATCAGTTTAAAAGCCATTTAAATAAATACATACGCTATATTTTTTTTCTGAATTCTTCCTACTTTTCTTGGCATTAGATTTTTTAAAACTACTTGGAGAGTAAGATGAATAGTCTGTTGGAATGCAATGTAACAACAAGGTGCATATGCAGTGGAATAAATTTGTTATACATTTTTACTCTGTTTAAATCTAATACTGCAGGTTAAAGTCTAGGCCAAATGTTTAGTTGGTAGGAATCAAGGTATCTATACCCTGGATTGAATTGTAACAGAAAAATGCTCTCAGCTGTCTGCTACTGCTTGAGATGCGATGACCAATAACTTGAAAGTTTTTCAGTCCATTTCAGCACAAAGTAAAAATGTTCTTTTTTTGATTGTTTTACGTTGTCTTGAAACAGAAAAAAAAGTACATAAAATGTTCAGAATTTGTTAACTTCTGAAATGTTTGTGTTGTTTATAAAGCCAGTTTATGATATAACTACCGGAAGATATAATCAAAATATTGTTCAAAGTAAACTCTTAAAATTTTAGTTTTAAAGAATGGAACAATGTCCATGGCACTCATTTCTAGTTATTCCCGGTAGTTTAGCTGATAATAGAGAATAGAGAATTCTAGTACAAGACAAGAAACT
This sequence comes from Crypturellus tataupa, assembly GCA_034781795.1. Classification (NCBI taxonomy): domain Eukaryota; kingdom Metazoa; phylum Chordata; class Aves; order Tinamiformes; family Tinamidae; genus Crypturellus; species Crypturellus tataupa. The sequence goes on along the minus strand of JAWLRI010000923.1, from coordinate 5,666,949 downwards.
ATGACTGAACAGCTGATGCACACAAAACCATTCATACTTGATAAATAGTCCCCATTGAACTCCATTACTGAGACATTGTATGGAAATAATAAATAAAATATGAGATGAAATTATCAATAAGGTAAAATCCATTTATTCCTGGAACAGATATCAAAGAAATTATGATAATTTTAGTTTGATTTTGGTGGGTAGTAAAGATGTAGGGTAGAGGAAGATAGTGTTCCTTTTCTGAAATACCTTAAACTGATACTGTTTAAATTATATAAAAGACTGTATAAAGGTCTGGACCTAAGGTTCTGAATTTAAGAAATGGGAAAATTAGGTGGGGCTGTGAATGTGCATTATGAATGAAGCTTCTGTTGTTCAAAATCATAACTTTATGTGGAGCTTGAGTCCTAGGTATAGGGAAAATCCATTTCTAAAAGAAGAGTCGGAGAAAAACAGCAGGCTTATTTAGCCAAAGGACTACTATGCTCTTTAGATGTGCCAATAAACACAGAATAAGGGGAGAAAAATCTGGCACCTTCTGATGAAGATGGTGTAGAATTAACGTTGACCTAGCCCTGGTCAAAGCAAATCTTGTGCTTCAGGTTTAGGCAGTGATTGGATCATGAAGACTGCAGATCAAAAAGTTATGTTAAAAGTTTAGGTAGAAGTTTTAGCAGTTCCCAGTATTAGAGCACAAAAATAAATTAATGGCCATACTAGATCTGATCTCCTCCTCCTCCAGTCCTGTCTTCACTGTCCATAAGCCTACCCAGGGAACAAGAGGAACACAGAGGTGCTGAAATGATGGCCAGGGCATGGGCCGGGCCTGGGGCAGCAGGGCCTCAGGGTGCTCTTTAGGCCTGATTGCCTTGTTAGTTCTGCTAGTTCTTTGGCAGTTGATGAGAGGCTGTCATGCAACCCTTAAAGCTCAACCAGGAATTGGTGAGAATGAGGCAGACTGTGATGTACACTAGGCCCGAGGAGGAAGGGGACAGCTCCACGGGGATGGCGGCAGCCTGTGCTCATTCTGCTCTCTGCTCTGGGGAGCCACTGCTGAGTGCACGGCCCCATCCGAGCACAGTAAAACCCACAGGTATTGCTGAGTTTTCTCATCCGGCACTTTCCATGGTACTGTTATTAATGAGGTTTTCTGTAGGAATTTAGACTACAAATGCCAGTAACATTATTGCTTGCTATATTTTAATAGGATTGATAAGATTTTAACTAGGTGAGCAATAAATTCTTGGCTATGTATGTGTATGTGAATGTATTTAGGTATTTATTTATATGCTCCTAATGTGTTTCCTTTCACCTGTTCCAAGATTTTGAATCTACCAACAGAGATGCTTTTCTACACTTTTCTTTCCATTCTCAGGACAATTTCTAGTTTTATCATACTCTTTTAATAGAGGATCATGAGGGAAATAGGATTTTACACAGGACTCAACATGCAGGAGCACATTGCATTTGTAAAGTGGAAAAATATGGCACATTTTCTTTTCTATTTGTTTTCTGATTCCTAATACCTGACTATTAGTGAATATTGAGTTAATGGTTTTATGAAAATTGATTTCAAAACCCAAACTATGCTTTGGAATGATACCTGTCAGGGATGATCTTTTTTTTTTTTTTTTCCTGAAAAGTAAGAATTATTTATTTGCATGTGTGTAATCTTGTATTTATTTATATTAAACTTCATCTGCCACTTTGTGACATAGTGAATTCACAATCAGTGAATCAATCACTTCATCCTTACTAGGTGGAAAAACTTTGTCACTAAAAAGTCATATATGATTTTTTTTTCCACAGGTCATCGGAGTGTAAGTGACCAGTAGACCAGTAGGTCACCAGTAGGTGATCCCTTCTGATCCTTTTTTCCCTGGGAAAACTAACCATTTTTCGATGGTCATTTCTTGTCTTTTAGCCAATAATCTAGCTTGCAAAGCTGCTTTTTTTTTTTTTTTTTTTTTTTTTTTTCATTGATGTTCAGTTTCTTTAAAAGCATTTGGCAAGGGACTTTTCAAAGTCTTTGGAAACCTGGTAGATTTTATCCATCAGATTACCTTTATCTTCAAAGATCTTCAGGGAAGCAATTTGATTTTCATTAATGTTCGCAGAAAGTCATAAGGGACTCATGAAATTTTCTGATGACAGAAAATTGGAAGTTATCATAAATACAGAAGAAGGTCAGAATATCTGATAGGAAGAATTAGGTGACCTTGAAGATGGATGTAAAGTGGATGAAATATGGGCAATCATCCATTTATAGATTATTAATAATAATAAAAATGTTATAAACTGGAAGTTTTCCAGTCAAAAATGTTCAAAGTGAAGGAAATGAACTTTATTGGCAATTAAAGAATCACTAAGGCTTCTAATGTGAGAAAAAATAAAATAAAAACCAGATTAGACCTCTATCAGAAAAGGCATTTCTTTTACAGAAAAAGTAGTAGCAATGACATTTTAGAAGGCATTGGTAAAATCTTATGAAGTTTTTTTTTTTCACAGCTTTGGTCATACTTTTTTAAGATGGGGTGTAGAAAAAAGTTATTAAGATGAACAAAAGGATGGAACCCTTATTTTACAGAATGGAACCAAATGAACATATTCTATTCCATAAAGTGAAGCCTGAGAGTGGATATGTTTGCTTTGCAGAAATAAACACCAGAGAAAATGATTACTTAAGCTAAAAGACAATGTTTGCACAAGAATAAGCAGGTATAAATTCCCCATGCCTAAATTTAGGCTATCAATTACAAGAATGCCCTTATGCAGGAAAGAAATTAATTTTGAGAAGACTCAAAAATGCCTTTTAAAGGGCATACTTTTGGTTAAGTGAAACACACTGATAAAGAAACCCGCCCATATTATGATTCAGCTTTGGAATGCGAATTGATACTCTTCAAAATCACAGTTCACAGAGTTGCCCTAAGGTGGCAAGAGAGGATGAGGGAGAAACTCAGCAGCCCACTGAAGTATGGTTGTAATGTATCCACAGGGGAGAACCTTCCCTAAGTGTGTTAATTCATTCTCAATTGCTAGACAGACTGAGTTTGAACTATGGAAAACATTTTATGAAATAGAAATCATAAAAAACAAGGAAATACAAATGAATCCATAACTTGGAGGATAGTATGTAGGCCACCAGGAGGTATTACTAATTAAGGTTTTTTAAAATAAAAAACCATACTGCTGACCAGAAACAAGGCTTTCTCCCAGCAGTTTTCAGATGAATATAGGGATGCTGTACTTGGAAAGGAATTTGGACTTGACTTAAAGATAGGCTATATAATATGTAACAGTTATAATATAATCACCATAACGTAAAAAATGCCCTTCATTTTGAATAATGCTTTTTATTTCGGCCTTTGCATATGGCTTACTGCTCTTGATCATTTACTCTTCTTTTGACATATTACTGTGGATACAACTTACAACTTCCTCAGAGGAAACATTTAATTTAAACTTGAGGTTTGTGTGAACAAAGAGGGTAAGTGGAGTTTAACACAAAGTGGCATTTTGCCACTTAGAAGGAATACAGAGGACAGAAGGAAGGTTAGTCACATGAGGAAACAGCAGGGAAGGAGCCTTTGATCTTGTACTCTCTGCTATAAATGGAGAAAAGAAAAAAATGTGAACTGAAAAGTGACTTTTCCCCTCATTGCCCTTCACATAATCTCTTCATTGTAAACTTTCATTTTTAACATTTTTCCAAGGAAATTGGGTTATAAAGGTTTTCCAGAACTCTATAGTCACCAGCAGAAACCTAAATCAAAACCTGAATTTTTCCAGCTTCTTCCTCTGCTAGTTTAAAGTCTGTTAGTCGTGCTCTGCCTTTCAATGAGAGCAGTGGCAAAAGGAGCATCATGCAGAACAGGAATGTAATGATGTACTCTGCTTGCCTCTGTTCTACATGCTGCTGTGAGCACCCTTTGCCACTTTAATGTGCGTCCTTCATATTTGCTTAACATTTTTGTATTCTTACTAAAAAAACCTCCTCATATCCATTCTTCCCCACTAACATTTGCGCTCCAAAAATGTGTTGCATGTGGTTGCCCAACAGATATATAATGTTTCTGTAGAGTCATTTTAAATTATTGAAATATTAAGAAATGCTATTGCACTTGAGAAAATATTTCATATAGAAGCTAGTAGTTTAATAAAATCTGAAGGAGAGGAAGCTGAAGGATGAGTGTCTCTGACCCCTGCCTTTTCTGACCAGTTGTGTACAATGGCGAGACTCAGGATATAACTGCCTTTTATTAATCTGGGAGAGAATTTGCAAAGGAGAGGGGAATGCTCTTACTCATAAAAGGGAAGGAGGACTGTTGCCTGAGGTCCAATTAGGAATGCATTATTGTTACACTACTCTTATTAATACTTATGTTGCGGTATTACTGTAAAAAGATCAGCTAGAGTGAAAATATAGTACAAAATCTGTTCCAGGTTACAGCCTATAAGCAAGACAGTTAAAAAAAATGACAGACAAAAAAAAAAGTATCTTGGGAGGGCAACAGATAAATATAAAACATAGGAAGTTTGGCATAGTTCCTGCCATTTTGTTAGAGTAAGTGCATGTGATTATCTGTTCTCTTGATCTCCAGTTGTGTTATATGAGAGCACAAGTAGAATATTTTTGTTTTCTCCAGTCAGGTGACTCGATATTTCTTGTCTCTCTTTCTCTCTCTCTCTTTTTTTTTTTTTTTTTTTGTAATATATCTGATTTGTAAGTACTCAGAGAGCACTTATTTGCTACTGTAATGAGCAGGAAAAGCTACTGTAAAAGTCCCCCTCAAAACCACAATGAACATATGTTTTCTTTTATGTACTAATTTTTTGTCTCTCATAAAACACCATTCAGACAGTACAGGCTCAAATTCTCAAAATAATCTGTAGAAGATTTTTCGCATATGTTATATCTCTATGCATCTATGCACTTTTCTAGATTTTAGAGTCAAACTTAGATTTATCATAAAGTACTTTATGTGTGAACCAATTGCTAAACAATAGCGAAGAAGATACATGATAATGTTTACAAATATTTGAAAACATAAGAAATGAGGAAAAATAATTATTTAGTCTAATAAAAGGGGTTATGATTAGAATTAGAAGAAATAAAAAATAAACTAAATATTAGAAAGGAAAAAGTCTAGAATGAGACATACAGAATTGTAACAGGCTTCTCAGCTAGAGTGGATGCAATGTTATCTAATATAGAAATTGAAATGACTACATACTAGGAAAGCCACCATCATCTTTTCAGATGGACATTCAGTGAACATGACAAGACTTTTTATGCAAAACTCTTATTGCAATATGTAATGAGAAGAAGTTACAGTGGCCAAACCAACCAGTCAGAGGTCTTAGTTAATCCTTTATCTCACTGAACAGCCTTTGTGCCTGCAAGTTTCCAGATACTTCTGCAAGACACCAGCATCACTCTGAACTGTATCATTTATCAGGCCCACCGTAAAGACATTGTGCTTGGAAATTCTGATTTAAACTTTATTCTTCACATCTTTCCATTAATCTTGTATATTCTGCTGATTTATATGTGCTCTTTGGATAGCCTTTGTAGAAATTGCTAGACTGGATGTGGGGCCATATCCTCACTTGTGCTTAGCTGATATAGCTCCTTGGCAGCTATTTTGCAACTTGCTTAAGTACTCGGTTTGGATGTGGGTGTTTCTTCAGCCACATAGAAGACTTGTTTGGTAAAAATATACTTTTCATAAACAAAAAGCTTCAGGAAAAGTAGTCTGAATTTGGAGGTATTTTAAACATTTTAAAAATAGATTTTATTTTAAAGAAATGTAAACAGTGGAGTTAGTTACAGTATAGTTCTACATGGATTTTGTTTACATTATGCATTTATTAGTAACTGGGCTTGGTTATGTGACATTTATGCAGTTTTTAGAAGAAGTCTTTTCTCTGTAGATTTTGGAACTTGTGTCAAACTAAACAACCCTAAACTGTGTTTTCTATAAAAAAATAAATTGAATGAGGAACTATCAAGAACACGTCATCAATTTTATTTCCAGTCAGAAACCAACGTATTGCAAAGCCCACAAATCTGCTTTAGCTTGACGAAGATGTGTTTTCACTAATTCTCATATAGCTGAGAGACAACATTTGAATACTGAGCATATATGCACTCTAATTCGATCAACTCTCTTGCTTTCTTGCAACGTAATTGATAGAGGGCTGTGAAGGGGAAAATTTTTGTATGAAGATTGTTATAACTTAATGAACCTTGTGAGTTTGATGTAGTGAAGCTGAAAAAGGCTGTATATGAATTTGAAGGGATAGGAAATAAAGTATGAGGTTTTGAAATTTTTAAGCTGTCTCAGCAAAGGCAACGATATGTCATCAAATAAGTGTTTCTGCATGCAAATGATGAAGTGGATTTTCTCAAGCCTAAGTAGAAAAAAACCCTGCATTTTCTCTGGTATTTTCTTTTCATGGATGACTTTGAGATAAAGTCTCTGTTGTGGCTTTCTTTCACTCTTGTCGCCTTTCGCATCGGTGTGACGGCCTCGCTCAGGAAGCGGCTCAGCGACCCCCCCGCTCGGATCATCTGCACCCAGACACCAACGAGGCAGGTGGTAAATGGCCATTTATTGATAGATAACACGTGCTTATATAGCGAAGGCTTATACGTCACTTCCGTCCGCTTATGTCATTAGGGGGAGGAATTCCATCTTCCCGTACATCGCATTATCTTCCGGTCGCCTGACCCTTATCAAAACTGAAACATACTGCAACACACTCTGAATTTTTAATTCATATCATTGCTTTATTGAAAAATATTTTGTTCTCTAGAAAAGGCTTCTGTGATTGACTTCTTGTCAATGTTATTGTTTGATAAGTTGTGATCTTTTAAAAGAAATTGAAGGGTCCTGGACCTGTGTCAATAGCCTCCTCTTTGGAAAATAATAATAGATCTATTAGAATGTGTATTTTATGTGAGATTTGAGATAGAAGAACTGCAATCTGAATCTGCTACAGTATCAAAAGGACAATTTATTCCAAGAATATATATTGGGGATGAAATCCTGTTCCTATTGAAACTTCTGCCCAAATGATCAGTGTCAAACTGCCATTGTTTGCTTGTTATGCTTCCAGTAAACATTGCCAAGGAGAACAGTAATGTATTGATTTGATTTGGACTCCCAGACACAGAAGAAGTAATAAGTGTGATCAAATATGATATATGTGTATGACTGTCCCCTTTGGATAGTGCCTATGTTCATTTGTAGGGTAAGACGGTCTCTTCTATGCCCAGGGGAGTGTGGAATATTCAGCTCACAATGTTTTCCTGATCCCTGGAGCTCTGGTCACAAGGGATGAGTAATCTGCAAATCCTGTTCCTACCAACATTCATTTAAGTCAGTAATAGTTAGTAGCTTTTGGGCTCATGACTTTTGTATAACGCATTGTCAGGAGCAGCTTGAGCAGCACATTTTCACATCTAATTTGTCTGTCTTCCTCTCCCTTCTTCTAGAGAATCTGCCACGCACAGAGAAAATAGACTGTTTCTGTGAGAGGTAGGGGGATCCTGCTCAGCAGGGATTCAGCAGGTCCTGCTGAGTGTGCAGCTAACAGGAGTTGGGAGCTATTGCCTTAGAGTGTGATGGTGTTGATTAGAGACATCCTGCCTTGGAGTTAAGGAAGGACTCCCACATTCCAATGTGTTTCAGACTCAGTAGGAACCCAGAAGCAGGATCTGTGGTTTCTTTGCTGTTTACCTCTGTCTTTGTCCTCATTTGATAGTGCTTTCATTCCACATGGAGAACATTTCTGAGCTATTACCATAAGGATCTTAGAAAATCCTAGGGAAGTTTGTTAAATATTTGCACTTTCAGAGATAAATGAATTATGAAATGTTTCAGCTATTAAAAACAGATAATTAGAGTAAAAAATAAGCTACAATCAGAAAAATGGGAGCAAATGGCATTAGGGTAAAGCTGGTCACTTTAATTTGTCACAAATAAACACTGCTTCTGACAGGGCAGTTACGCCTTCTCCATCCACCTTGTCTTGCTTGTTGCTTCTTGTGTCAGTGGCCGTGCAGTGAGTTGTAGAAGAGAACTGTTCCATCTCATCGGTGTAACAGTCAACATGCAAGCAGTTTACCAAAATGTAACAGAAAGTGTGCAAAAGTGTGTAAAAGATGTCACTGTTCAGCAATGAATAGAGCTCAGATGCAACCTTTCTGTCAGGGTTGCAGTGCTGCAAAATACACAGTAGAAGCAGAGTATAGTTCAGAGGAGAGAAACAAACATGCTGAAAGATTTGGGTAATTGAACCCAGAAAGAAAGGTTAACAGAGCTGTTCTTGTGTGGTCTGAAGAGAAAAAAAACATGAAGGAAAGATGTAATGACTAACTATGCAGATGTAAAGGGACATTATAAAGGCAAAAGGATCAATTATTTTCAACAGCCAGCAAGTACAGAATGAGTAGTAATGGTTCTTAAGCAGCGGGAACAAAAAATAGTAATAGCCTTTTATAACCTTTGATGTGTTCAAAGTGCAGGACAAACACCAATTTTCACAATATTTCTCTGTACTACGTGAATATTATCTACCCCTTTCAAAGATGAAGATGATGAGGTAAAAATGTTTGCTGACAATCCTGAAATTATATATCTAAAGGTTTGTATTTGTTTTCTTGATTGACGTATCAGTAGGGGCTCAAGCCTAGATCTAAGATGGGACTGACCATTGCTGAATGTTTAGCTGGGCTCTCCTAGGCTCCCTGTGTACTGAGAGGAATGAAAAAGTGGATTCCATAGAAAAAGAAAGAAAACAAGAAGGCACAGTCTCCAGAAGGAAAGACCACCTAAATTTATAGACAATATAAACAACATTGAAAAGGGAAGATTCTCTTGAATTTCATTCCTTTTTGGCATAGTTTTACTAGGGCTACTCAGAGAGAGAGAGATATTATAGGTCCACAGACCACGGCTTTACTTTAAAGGTGAATTCTTTGAAATTTGAGCCTTAAAGACTGAAGTTCTTCCATTCTGAATTTTATCTTAAAAGAATGCACAACTCTTCAGCAAAATACTTTTGTTTGGTGAGGTATTTTATTGTTATGAACACTAAAATATTCAGCACAAGAATAAAAAATATGTATTCTACAATCCTTACTTAAAAATATTTCATATTTGGATTGAAAGTCTGTCTCTAGTGAAGGGGTTTTTTTAGGGTCCACAGAATAGTCTTACATACTTGACAACCATGCAATAAGATAGCTTACTACTCCAAAGAGTAATAAAGTTATGGTTTAATTAGATAATTGACATAAGGAAAGGAATGAAAAAAAAAAAAACTATATGACAGAATTCTTTTCCTTTTTTTTCTATTTTTGTATTCTTTGACTCTCACTTATTTGCTTTCACATAGATACCTTAGTATATAATAACACTTTTTTAAAATTGAAATTATAACAATATATTCTGACTTCACATTATTGCGCTGTATTTTAACACAGTGCTTTCCATTAAAACAACTTTATCCTTAGCTGATTACAATTCTCTCCACAGTATCATTTCCCCAACCTATGCTCCTTACTTCAGCATGCTTCCATTTAAATCTACTCTCATTATATCTATCAGTATGCCATGTCAGGAACTGTTCTGTCAAGCCATTTGATTAGGATTTCTTATAGATTAGACCAAAAAAAATTTTCATTTTTAACCCATTTAACACGAAGTTAAGATATTTCTCACTGTGCATCATCTGGTTGGAGAATAAGTGCATCAAGTGAGAAATTAGGATCATGTGAAAAAGACTAGCTTAAATTTCCCTACTGTTTTAATCTCTGCAAATTCTCTCAGTGCTTTTTGGCATAGCAGCCACACTTGTGCCAAGAAACTTCTTGAATTCTTGCAACATGGAACTCCTGGGTTGTTTAAGTTATGTCTTAAAGAGAAGGAATGCAGAGTCCCCATTTGTTCTGTAGTATTTGTTGGTGTAGGTGACAGATTTGCTGAGGTTATCAGTTCTAATTCCACGTGAATAAGAAAGTAAAAAGTATGTATCTTTTTTAACTCTTAATAAACACTTGGAAGTAAAGCTTACTGGAAGAAGAAAGGAGCGATCACTTCTCTGATTTAAATAATGATTGGGAATTTGAAACTCTGTTTCACTGAGTATACTCAGTGTACTCAAAGGTTTAACACAGCCACATTCATGTACCTGATCTACCCATATCATGATATACTTGTCTTGTTATATGTTAAGCACTGAAACACAAATCAAGCATGAATGCTGAAGAACATGTTATAGCAAAATATTTTTTAAGACTAGTTAAAATATGGTAAGCGACTGAGATGCTGGTCAATGAAATACTTACATAGATGCACTAAGGAAATGTTCAGTTGTATGGCTTTAATTCCACGATGTGGGAAATCATAGCTAAAGACCATCTGCTGTAGCAGATAACAATGTACTGATGCTGTCAAATTTCATGAACAGAACAGGATTCCTGCCCTCTAGCACACTAGAGGAAAACAGATGTAGTGAATCTATCATCTGTGGCATTTACAACCACCCATTTACTAAAAGGGGAAGGGAAGGGAAGGGAAGGGAAGGGAAGGGAAGGGAAGGGAAGGGAAGGGAAGGGAAGGGAAGGGAAGGGAAGGGACGGGAAGGGAAGGGAAGGGAAGGGATCAGAATTCGCAAAAGGTAATTCCTCCTGTGTCAAATCACCAGGAAACTCCATGGTCAGGAGGTCATCTAACTTGCACAATCTTTTTATTCAAATCTGCTGTAAACATGCTTAATTACTAAGCATAATTATGCTTAATTAAGTAATCAATTCAAATCAGTTATAAACTGTTAGTCGAAGCTTCCTTAATACTATCAACAAATCTTTATTTACAGACAAGATAGTTTCTACCCACCCTAGGAAAGGAAATGTCTGTCTCTTTTGCCCTGTAATAAACCCTGGACTATGTCTGACCATAGCAGAACTATCAGTAATTTTCCATTATTTAAAATCCTTGTAGGGAGTGATTCATGAAGCCAATTTTTCTACTGAAATTCTACTGGAATAGTAATGCTGGACTTTAGCAGTCATGTTTCTGGAATATAGTGGATACAGATTCCAAATTGTTTAAATTAAAGAAGTTGTTAGCTTTCTGCCATAGTGGAAAATATGGAAACTGGATATCCAAAAAATTAAGACTGGAGAACTTGAAATGTTCATTCTAATGAATTGAGAAAATTCTACATATTCAAACCTGCATCAATTACAAAGTTTATTAATGATATTTTAAGAATCAACACTTTCTGAGAAGGAGAAAGATCAACTGAAGCACAAGTCTTGAGAGAAAAACACCACTATTTTCCTTTCTGTAGGAAATTTCCTATGGTATTTCCTTACTTCACTGCCTTTATTTTGGAATTAACTTCTATGGTACTAAATGTTTTATTACTTGACAACTTTTGAATAAATTTAATACTAAAAGGTTGCAACAGACCTGATACTACCAACAGACAATTTTGGATTTTAACACAGTTTTGAATATTGTTTTCCCATTTCCTTTAGAAATGCTGAAAATTATCATAAGAGAAAGTTGGGAAATGAGATATTAAAGGTTTTCACTAGTTTCTCTAGTTCTTTGTTTAGATTGTAAGTTGGACTGTGAACAGGATAGTCTTCTTTAATACTTTTTTTAGAAGAGTGACCTCATCAAAAGAAGCATGTACAATCCGTTTAGTTACATCTGCTCTTTTTCTGTTTTCTGTCGGTTATTATCAGTTATAGTCAGTCATTTGTGAGGACCTGGACCTAGTGCTTCAGGATTTCATTTCGGAATAGCATCAGTCTTACGAAGGATGCCAATCCATTTATGAACTGCTGTGAAACAGATGTCTACAATTCCGCTGTCTAAAATTCTGAAGTTCTCTTATACCCAGAGGAAATCATAATGCTGAGGTCAAGCACAAAGTCCCTCTCCTGAGAAAGTCTGACAAGGATACGTGCACTGGAAAGAACATGCAGAAATTTCCTCCTGAAATCCACTCCCGAACATATAAAATAAAAGAACGTGATTGATATGTTAGCACATCGTGCTAACTAATCTGACAGGGTGTTATGGTGATTTGAATGGCAACTGAATCAAGGGGAGACCAGTAAATTTAATACACCTTGACTTCAGTAAGATTTTTAACACTGTCATCAGCAGCATCCTCATTTGATAATAGAGGAGTAATTTAAACAGACCGTTAAATAGATGGAGAACTGGATGGGCCACTAGCCTTTAATGAGAGTAATCTGTGACTTGATATCCAGTTGGTCACTGGTAAAAAGAATACCCCTGGGTTTGATAATGTGTTAATAATATCCAATATTTTCAGCAATGGGTCAAAATGTATCATCAGAAAATTTGTGGATGATATTAAATTATGAACAGCTTACACAACAAAGTCTAGGACTTCAGACTATATCTTGACAAGGATCTTGACACAACTGAAACTGGATATAGGTAGTCCTGTCGGCAGAGACTGGTAGAACTGAGCTCGTTTAGTACACCGAAAGGAGGGCTTAGGGACAATCTAAGTGGCAGCCCACAACTGTTTGAAAGAGAATTACAGAAATGATGGAGGTAAACTCTTCTCAGTATTGGCAAATGATAAAACAAAAGGCAACAGCTTCAAATTGCGAGTTGAGTGGTTCATACTAGACATCAGAAAAGCCTTTTTTATTAAAAAGGTAGTATGAGGTAGTATCAGTTTATAATGTTCTTGAAAGTGTTTACACAGTCCTAGAATCTTAATTGACTCCTAAAACCAGCCAATATTCTGGACTACTTTTTACTACCATCTTAATCACAAAATCACAGGATCATCATGGAAGGGACCTCTAGCTAAATCAGTTATATCGATTTTAAACATCCGATTTCAGATTTCAGAACAAGGTGTGCACAGGCCTGCTGAATGCGCTTCTTCTTAATAACTTGGAAGGGCAAGACCTGTTTAAAGAGAAATAGGAGAAAAGGAAAAAATATGAGAACTGGGTCCTTTATAAGGTGGCCCAGCTTGCTAAATCTTTCCTAATATGACAAATGCTCCAGTCCCTTAATCATGGCTCTCCGACGGACCCTCTGTAGAAGCTCTTTCCTTCTTGAACTGGGGAGCCCAGAACTGCACACAATACTCCAGGTGCGGCCTCACCAGAGCTGAGGAGAGGGGCAGGATCCCCTCCCTTGACCTGCTGGAGATGCTCTCCTGATGCAGCCAGGATGCAATTGGCCTCTTTGGCCACGGGGGCACACTGCTGACTCATGGCTAACTGATTAAACATGCTTAACATGGTTAGTTATTTATTCTGATTGCATGAATATACAGAATCTTTTAATCTGATTTAGTAGGCTGAAAGAGTACTACTTAGTGTCATTGTACAATTCCAACAGGAAGAATTTAACAGAAAAAATACTACTTTGGATTTTCGATTTGCTTTTATTTCTATAAATATCTCAATTAATATTTGTTGGTATCAGCACATGCATTTTTTAATATATAAAATGGGGTCAGAAAATAAGAATAGAATTAACTTTTAAAAATTGTTTAAGATTTTTCATTCATGGACAAATAAAGGAGAGGCAACACATTTAACAGTGTTGTTTCTGTTGTGAATGTCTTGATTAGGAGTCTGTTCAGTTCTGAGAGATTCTTTCATCTATTTTCCAAAGAAGGCTGTCCTTGTAGCAGCCTGGTCCGTTGGAGATAGACAATAGATAGTGATATACAGGTATTAGGGGGACCACAGAAGGTCATTAAGATTTTACAACTGGAATAGTTAGTACAGAGTGTTAACAACACAGTAAAGTGTTTGGTCCCACTCCAGCAATCAAGGATACTTGATTTTACTTTGTGGTGTTTGCGAGTAAATGTATTCAGAATATTGCATTTGATATTAAGCATTGCATTCCCAAAAAAAAAAAAGATATTAACAAACTGAGTGGAATTCATAGGACAGCAACAAAATGATCAAGGAGACAGAGGAATTGATTTCTGAGGAGAGAGAAAAGAGGAAAGTAGGTATAACTTGACTCAGCAGTCATAAAAGGTAGCGAAAGTTAATGGGCTACAAATGTCTAAGGCATGTAAATACTAAGACAGAGAGAAATAATTTAGTATAGGACAAGGTGATGTAGCTACAATACTGGCATGAAATTAAGGTAAAGAAAATGTAAGATGAATACTAAAGCAAACCTTTCAGATTAGATTTGTTGATGAGCAGATTGGATTGGGATTAAAATGCAATTAACAGCTAAGATACTCAAGTCCATTTTTGACTAGCCAAAACTATCATGGAGATACAGGAAGACATGGAGTCAGAAATTAATGTTCTTCTGTTCTTACAGTCAAAGATCATTTAAGTAGATATAAGATCATTTTTTTCAACAATTTGTTCCTCTGTGTACTTTGTTTTCCATTGCAGAATTGGAAGTCCTGGTGATAAGAAATAGCATCTTGGGAGAATTTCCACAGAACTTTTTTCCTTTTGAAATTTCTTAATTTATCAAATTTAAACATTAACTTCTTAAAATTTCCTAAATGCTTCCTAAATTCTGTTGTTTAGTGAGTCAGAATATCTGCTCAATGGTGAAATGATTTTAATTTCCATCAAATTTACACAGGCACTTATGGCATTATTTAAGTGCTGCCATAGTTAGAATTATTTTTTTCACTTGGCTACTAACTTCAATTCGTTCAATATTTCTTACACCGAAAGAGTTAGAAGAATGTCCTTTCTTTCATGCATTATCTTAGTGTTATATTATCTTAGTTTATCTTAGTATAACATTACCAAGAATGTGAAAGAGTTGACATTAGTTTTTATTTCTGCCTGAAATAAAAGCCTCTCAGAGGAATGTCTGAATTGCCAGTATGTTCTGAACTGGATGAGGCTGATGAAGATGTAAGGTGTTATGAGTGTTTTGGAGTGCTAGAGAAAAAGAAAGGGTAAGTAGAGATGAAAAAACTTCAGAATTAGTATATTTGCCAGTGAAAGCTTTTTTTTTTTAACATTAAAATGATCAGATCGTGGATCCTTACCATGATCCTTCAGTGAGTTCTCCAGCACAATGGTTAAAGAGTTGTGCTTGCATCAATTTTCTATGTCAAGAAATTTATACTCTTAACATGAAAAACTGTAAATAGGTGCGTGATCTTTGTCCTTCCCGATGGGACACTAAACAGTCCACTTCCCACTACAGAATTTTTTGGCTTAGTAGTTTAAGTTTCTCTCTTGGAAGTATTGGCACTCATCTTCCCATGTGGGAGTGGAAATCCTACAATGCCGGGAGTCTGAGATACCCCAGACCTTCTGCTAAGGAATGAGATATGGAACACAGCAGGAGGAGAAGGTAATGGGAGAGTACAGGAGCTCCTGACAAATCCCCATCTTCTCTTCCTTTGCTGCAAGCATTTTCTGTAGCATACTAGAAGGCCCTTCCTACTGAGCATTCTAGACTTTGTGGAGTTAACTCTGCGATATTTGAATCCTCCCGGATAATGACACTGCTTACCTAATTCAAAGCACTGTCTTCTGTTTTATGATAAAGCCATTAAAATTTAGATTTCACACATATAATAATACCTGAATACTTATGTGAAGCTAGCCCCAAAGCATTGACCTTACTTATGAAACATTAAATAATGACTTTAGAGCTTTCACCTGTTCAGACAACCAAAGTTTGCTTCCAATTGCAAGATGAAGACCTCATTTTCATGGCTGCTTTCACTATATATAAAATGGCCACAATATACATGCCTGCCACAGGGTGTCTTGAGGAAAGATACAGAAGAGAATCATAAAGGGTAATAAGAAATGCTTTACAACATGTAGAGACAGAATAGAAGCTAGATGAATCAATTATTTATATGTAAGTACAGCTTAAGAGAGTTGGGGACTTGAGGGCATTGACAGGTCTCATTGCCCTGCCAGGACTCCTCTGCAGCCTCCCTCCCCGCTACCCAGGACCCCGTGCCAGCCCAGCCCAGCACCCTCACCCCCTGCCCTGCAATGCCATAGAGGTGCTGGGCTCCAGCCTGGCCCAGCCAAGCTCTGCCCGGCCTCAGGCCCCCTGATCTTGATTCCAGCCTGCCCAGCCTCATCCCCACAGAGGTGCCTGTTGCCTGGGCTGGTCTGCCCCTGGCTCGTAGTCAGGTCCTGCCCTGCCAAATGAATCATCCCACTCAGCTCCGGGCTCCCTCTCCCTTAGGGAGCAGCCAGCCCTACCAGCTCTTTGACAGGGAGTATATTCAAATTACAATGTATATGTGTGAGAAAGGGCTGTTGTAAATCATAAGTCATTTGCCTCAGGGAAAAGGAAAATTCCTGAAGTTGTTGTTTGTTTAACTTGGTCTCATGGACAACTTTATAATTTTATTTAGATCATTGACACATTGTGTGCCATTTTTCTAACACAAGCTCAAGCTTTGAGTACTTTCTCAAAGCAGCATAGTATTTACTGTTAAATTCTCCTCTAATCTTGTAAGTACGATTTGGAAATGGCACAATTTAAACAAAAATATAGATGTTTTCATTCAGGTACATAAGATAAGCCTGGCATGAGATAATAACACTGCCACTTAGCAATGAGATAATGTTTGCATTGCATTTCTATTTTGCAATGCCATTGTACAGCATGCCTGTGAAAAATGGTTGCCATGCATTGATAATTTAAAGAAATTTTGAAATTTGCTCTCAAAGGTACAGAAACTTATCAATGTTCTAAACATTAAATTTAAAATAGACAGGTTTATTAAAAACAAGCAAATTGTAGCTTAGCATTTTATTAGTTCTACTCTTCTCTAGCTCTTTGAAAACTCTTAAACTTATTGCATTAAATCAGTGTCCTTTGAAAGTGCCCTGATTTTGTTACCCTTGCAGTTCCTGAAGTCATATTTTTAAAGATCAATATGTTTATCTTTATGACAGAAAAGTCATATGTACTTACTGGTCTTAAAGTTGTTTCCTGTTCTGTTCCTTGATACAGTTTCAGTGCTTCATCTTTTTTATTCTCTTTTCCTCTTAAGCCTCAGGAATGTACTTTTGATGTATATAATTCTAGACAAATATAAATCAAACAAAATAGGAAGGATCACTTTGATCCTCTGAATACATAATTTTTTTTCCTTACCTGTATTATTTTTTTTCTAAATGACAATACTGCTTTTGAATTACTAAAGGAAGTGTTTACCCTTTTGCTATATACTTCACTACTCCTCTGGATTTTCAGTCTTCTCTTATTCTCCGGACAAGTCAGAGTTTAGCCTTTATGTAACAATCCCTTACCAATGATCATAAAAACTTTTTCAAATACATAAACAACAAAAGGAAGACTAGGGGAAATGTGGGTCCCCTAGTGAATGGGATGGGCACCCTGGTTACGAACAACACGGAAAAAGCAGAGTTGCTGAATGCCTTCTTTGCTTCGGTGTTTACCAAGGGCAGCCCTGTAGAGTCCCAGGCCCTAGA
>JAWLRI010000923.1:5625277-5636742 GCA_034781795.1 Crypturellus tataupa | reverse complement strand
AGGGAGCACTCTGTGCCTTCATCCAGGTCATTGATGAACAAGTTGAACAGGACTGGACCAAGGACTGACCCCTGAGGTACACCACTCAACACAGGCCTACACCACTCAACACAGGCCTGACATCTTCCCTGTTTCTTTACAAAAAAGAAAGGAAGGGAAAAGGGTAAGGTAAACTTTTAGGGAAAAGAGGATTAAAACATTTTGAAACATTAACACAACTTCCGTCCTGGCTTAGCCAGGAGGCTCAACATGCTCAATGGTTACAATCTCAACAAGCATAATGGTTACAAAGTTCGCTCTGAAGTCTCCGCTCCAGAGGGCAACTATGTCACAAAACATTAACATTCTTTAAACACAAGGCTCCATATTTTAAAGTCAGTTACGAACTCGAATATACATAACAAACAACTATTTACAGATAAGACTATTTACAAATGGGATCCTGACCCAATATGTCCTCATCCTCAACAAGAGTCGAGAAGGCCAATCTTTCGACGGCACGGGTGCCCATCCGGCAGACACATGCCAGGATCACCGCAGCCAGTATTATAAACAAAAGGAGACGGAAGCCTTCTTTTAGCAAATCCTTTAGGCATCCATCAACTCCAATTTGCTTGAGCCAAGAATCTATCGATCCACTGTCAACCTGGATCTTATCAAATTCGTCCCGCAATAATTGCAGCTGGCGGTGAATCGAGCTACCATGCTGCGTAATATTAAGACAGCACATCCCTTCCCACTCCTCGCAACCAGAGCCATGGGCGAGGAGCAGGAAGTCGATGGCGGCTCGGTTTTGGAGTATGGCCCGCTGGAGACTCTCTTGGTCTTCCAGAAGGTCAGATATGATGTTAGAAGTAATGTTGAGCTCCTTGCGAGTCCAACAGGCCAAGGCGCGGAGATTATCATGTGCTGCTATGGCGGCAAAAGGATTCAAAAGAAGACTCATAAATATCCCCTTAGTCTTGGAATACAGTGTTACTTTGTCATCGCAGTTGCAACTCAGAACCTGTGTAGAGATGTCCCTTTTAGGCCGGGCATTAGTCCAATCGTGGACATCCGAAACAGATGGAGCAAATAATACTAATTTACCAAGATAGCAAGGGCCTCCAGAGATGTTGGCTGGGATGCCCTGCCAGGTTTTATCCCCACAGATCAGAAAAATGCCCGGTGGCAGAGCCCAATTCCGGCTAGGAGAAGGAACCATTGGAATCAGAACCTGCGAAAGACCTGTAGAATTTTTCCTTGGTATATTTACCCCTCGACAAAATCCGGAAGCCCCGCACTCTAGACTTATTTGTGCCCAGCCAAGAGCTATCATATTCTGGGCACTCCACTGGATGTAATTTACCGCAAAACTGGATCGGCAAGTTGAGTCCAGTGGCGACCAACAGGACCATCTGGGCACGGCAAATTGGAAACAGCTGACCTCTCCAGTGGCCACCCCCCTGATATTCAACTGCTGTGAAGGCAGGGGCAAAGGGGTCTTAAGTACTTGGGAAATTAATCCCGATGATACCGCAACATACAAACTACAGGTTAACTTCCCTAGGTCTCTCCGATTCTGATGGTACCTGATCTGGATATTTCCTCAAGCCCTAATACTGTGCCTCTGCCCAGTATCCTCTAACTACTCTAACCCGCTGGCGCCTTACCAGAATGTGCTCTGCCTACGTCCCATCCAGTAAAATAAATTTATCACGCAATTGAAAAGCCAGTCCCTTTTCCGCTTGGTATTAAAATAGCAATGACAGGCCTGCAGGATCCTCACCAAATGATCCCAGATCCTCAGGGGTTTTGTTCTCGGAGAGGGCTGGTTTCACCCAGCGCGCTGGGACCCAAAGCGGTCCCGCTGGAGATGAAACACAAACATAGCCTCTCCCAAAGAACAAAACCTCAACAGGTCCTTGCCACTGCCCAGTACGGGGATCTCTGTAGTGGACTCAAATTGATTCACGGGTGCGGGTTTCAGAGATCCTGCGTCCGTGAATCAAGGCTGGCGGCTCTCTACAGTCTGCAAATATGCAGAGGTGGTTCATTACAAACAAGGCTTTCGCCAGCCACTCGTGCACGTCAGGTATGTTGCTAAACTTAGCCAAATATGACTTCAAGGTCCGGTGAACCCTCTCAACAATGGCCTGTCCAGTAGGAGAGTAGGGGATCCCAGTTACATGACTAATCCCCCACTGGAGAAACCAGCGTAGGAGACCCTGACTGACATAGGCCGGACCATTATCGGTCTTGATCTTTCTCGGCACGCCCATAACTGCCATGCACAACGAGAGATGCCTTCATACGTGCAACACTTTCTCACCAGCTTGGGCGGTGGCCCACATGAATTTTGAGAAAGTGTCAACTGTGACATGGATGTATTTCAATCTACCAAATGCCCCAAAATGAGTCACATCCATCTGTCACAGTTGTCACAATCCCAATCCTCATGGATTCACTCCTAATCCCAAGCCCAGACCCTGCCCAGAACACTCAGGGCAGGACCTCATGATACCCTGGGCTTCAGAGGAGGTCAATCCGAATTGTCTCACCAGTCCCCTGGCATTCTGATGAAAATTCTGGTGAGCAATTCTGGCTGCTTCAAATTTATTTTCGGGGCATTCCCGCTCTAGCCCGACCGATACTAGAGCGTCGGCTTTACTATTCCCCAAGCCGAGCCCCTTATCCAATTGATGACTCCTGATGTGGATTATGCAGTAGGGAGCGGACCGCTGCCGAATGGCCTGCTGCAGCTGTCTAAACAGCTGCACAAGAAGCATCCTTCCCGCTGATCGGATAGCAGCATCCTCAATCCGCTCCACTACCCCCACCACATACAGCGAGTCTGACACGATGTTCAGTCTGCTGGACTCCCAATTAGTAAATGCCCAGCAGACTGCCATCAGCTCGAGGATCTGCAATGAGTCCCCCTCAGATCCTTCGAGAATTTGATGCTGCCAATTACCCTCCTGCAGCCATACGACAGCAGCTTTCCCCA
Source organism: Crypturellus tataupa (assembly GCA_034781795.1). Taxonomy (NCBI): domain Eukaryota; kingdom Metazoa; phylum Chordata; class Aves; order Tinamiformes; family Tinamidae; genus Crypturellus; species Crypturellus tataupa. The sequence goes on along the minus strand of JAWLRI010000923.1, from coordinate 5,633,756 downwards.
TGCGACCTCTTGCATCCGTAAACACGGTGACTGCTTCTGCCAATGGCCGTTTGGATCTCAATGGGATCCCTGCCCATTTCTGAGTCTTGATAAAGTGACCTAGTTTTCCCGAGGTCAATGTCCCTGACCAATTCAAGACGCTGCTTTGTAGCGATGACGAATTAGCCAAAGCCCATTCTAATTCAGCAGGAGCCATTGGCAAATGAATACTCTCAGGTTCTTTCCCAGTTGTAGCCACCGTCCGCAACCTAGCTCGCTTAATTAGATCCGCCATGGCCTCGAGTGTAGGCTCGATACTCCTTTTTGGGTTTATCCTGCCAAACACCCACTCAATCAAATGGAATTTATCCTCCCACCCTTCTTGCCCATTCCGCCACTGGGTAATGACTGTGTTTACATGTGGTCTGGCGTGGAGAATGAATATTGAAAACAGCACGTGCTCCATAGCCCTGTGCGTCCAGGAGCTATTGATCTTATCTGCAATTACTTGGAGAGTTTGCAGCTCCTTAGATGTCACCGTAATCGGTTGAGCAGGGTCTGTTCCCTTTAACAAGGACGACAGCGGAGCGATGTCCTCGTTCCGAAGGCCCACAACAGGCTTTACCCACTGCAAGTCTCCCAGCAACCGCTGAGCATCGTGCAACGTAGCCAATCTAGCCGAAATTGTTAACTTTTGAGATCGAATTACTGAATCCGAGATGAGCCATCCCAAATACTTCCAAGGCTGACTCATCTGGATTTTTTCTTCTGTGATTTGGAGACCGAAATAATTAAGGGTGTCGACTATGTGCCTAATCTGAGCAGACTCAAAGGGCTGCTTTTGACAAAACAGAATATCGTCCATATAGTGATAAATCAAACACCATGCAGATCTAATCGGAGCTAGAGCAGCAGTGACATACAACTGACAAAGAGTCGGGCTATTCTTCATACCCTGAGGTAGAACCACCCATTCATATCTGTGGGCTGGTTCTGCACGATTTACCGAGGGTAACGTAAATGCAAACCTCTGAGTGTCCTCTGGGTGCAATTTGATATTGAAGAAACAATCCTTCAAATCTATTACTAACAACGCCGGGTTCGGCATCCCAGGTTGCACGGCACCCATGGCCTGCATCTGATCGTTTACCCTGCACAAATCATGCACCAGGCGCCACTTGCCCAATTTTTTGGGCAGGACAAAAATGGGCCAGAGGCTAATTGATTCTTTTACATGACCTAGGCTCAGTTGCTCGCTCACCAACTGATGAGCTGTGGAAAGCCGCTCCTTTGTCAGCGGCCACTGGTCCACCCAGACAGGCTCCTCCATCAACCACACGAGACACTGGGGTGGAGGCGGTTCTCCAATGGCCGCCGAGAAAAAAACGGCATCCCTGTGGACAATGCGACTCCCATTTGGGCCATGGCATCCCTTCCTAACAACCCTGCCAAACCTGGTGGCAATGGACAGACGTATATATGGACACTGGCCACAGATTCGTCCGTCACAATCTGCACCGGGTGTACTGAGATCTGCGCAGCGGCCATACCACCGAGTCCGGTGATATCGCCAGCAGCAGACCCCAGGGGCCAATGGTCAGGCCATACACTCTGGGAGACCATGGTAACGTCTGCTCCAGTATCCATGAGCACGTCGATCTCAACTCGCTCCCCCCTTTGGGTCAAAGCAACCCTCAAGGTGAGGCGTGCCCTTAAGTTGAGAGAAAGACATGCAATTGGCCCAGCCGATCCAAAACCACGATCGCCTCTAGCAACGTCCACAGGTTTTCCGAGGCCCATCGATGCAAACAGATTGGTAAGCGGCACAACCTGCGCTAGGCGACTCCCAGCAGGTACCACAACCGGTGGTTGGAGGGTATATACAACTACTTTAACCTCCCCCGTGGAGTCTGCATCAATTATCCCCGGTACCACTATGAGTCCCTGAAGACCTGCTGAGGATCGGCCTAAAATCAGTGCCCCCAGGCTGTCCTCAGGCTTATGCCAGCCTGTTGGCACCGCCTGTGGTTGGGAATCAACCAAAAAATCATCTACAGATGTTGCCAGGTTGATTCCGAGGCTCCCCACTGTTGCTGGCGAGCCCCATCCCTGGCAGTGGGAGTCATTTTTGTCCCGGCGCGACATCCCTTCACCCTGGCTACCCCGTTTCCCGACCTGGAGTATTCCTGGGGCTGACGGGAACCACGCTGACCTCGGCCGTGTGGTCTACGAAGGGTAGGGCAGTCCCTCATGAAGTGGCCTTCCTCTCCACAATTAAAACAGAGGCCGGGGGAACGCCTTGTGGAAGGTCTTGCCACCCCAGAAGGACTGGCAGAAACTGCCTCTGCCAAGCGGCCTAAAGCAGCTGCCAGAGGTTTATCCCTATCTCGGATGACCTTGGCTAACATAATATTCTGCTGCTTTATATTGGCTTGCGCTACCCTGTCCAACACATTCCCTATAGAAGTACCTGCAGGAAGCGCACTCAGTAATGCCTTGGTCTTTGCATTGGCGTTCTCTAAAGCCAAGGCACGCAGGAAAGTATCGTGCATCTCCCGCGGAACATTCTGGTCAGAATCAAGGGTGTCGGTCAAATTATTAATAAATTCATCAAAAGACTCCCAATCACCTTGCTTGATTGCTGACCAGCCTGGTCCTTTCCGCTCTAGTGGAATGCGGAGGAGTGCCTTATGGGCTGCCTCCGCGGCGGCAGTCAAACACTCCGCCGGCATGGTCAGTTGCGCGGACCGAGCCAGATATGGACCTTTGTCTAGCAACATATCTGCTGTCACTCCGCACAGTGGGTCACTGGTAGGCCTAGGGAGGTTAACCACTCTCCGACACTCCTCCTCCCATAGCCGCTCCCATTGAAGCGGCTGCGCTGGAGTGCACACTAATTTCGCGAGTCCCCTACAGTCATCTGGGGACATTAACTCGGCAGCCTCACTGTGAAGCCTATGCTGCGTTACGTTCGATTTCAATTGCGTGATAACTTTCCAATCCAGGGGCCTATAAAAGGTGACAGGCTGGCCCGCTTGATCTAGGGTCTGCGCCACCGGGAAGGTGCACTGGCCTTCCAGGGACGCAGCCAGATCAGGGTCCCCCCGGGCCATCACCTCAGAGGCCAAGGCTGTCCATCCGGCAACATTACAGTTGTGCACCTCTGTGCCCTTAGATTTTTCCACTACTAATACGGTTCCTAAACATGAACCCATCTTGTCCCCGTTGTAAGGCGGCGCGGCTATAGAGGCCCGGTCCCTACCGCCGCACAACGGCAGGGGCGACGTGGCCTGCGCCCCACCCTCCATGCCGCTGCGCAGAGCAGCGGGTGGCGCAAACGGTGCGACGGGCCATAGTGGCTCCTGCATCGCACCAGGCTCAATGACCGGAGCCTTCTGGGTAGGCGGGTCACTGGGGGTCACCGGGGCGGAGTCACCGGTTGCAGGCGACGAGTCGGGAGGCAACTTCCGAGTCGGCGGGGTCACGGGTGGTGCAGAAGTAGGTGGTCCGGCGAGGGCGTCGACTGGCGATGCCAGCTGGAGATCTCACCGGCGACGCAACCGCGCTTCCGCCACCACCCGGTCCCTGGCCTGCTGCGCACGCAGCGCGGCCATTACCGCCCGATACGTGGCCTCCCTCCGTCGCGCTCCACGACCTCCCCCATGTTGCCCCGCAAAATACTTCCCCAATGAAGCCCACCCCCGGGTGACAAGATGGCTCCAGGCTCAGGATACCGCCCCACCGAAGCACTCCATTCCAGAAGCCTCTGGACCTTGCGATCACCAACGGTGGGGGCGCGCTCTTTCAAGAGCTGCTTTATTAATGCCCCGGCAGCCTGCTGCTCTTCACTGAAAGCAAATCCACCCGGTTAGGAGGGGCTAATAAGGTGTTAAGACCCTAACCTTTAAATAAATAAATTATCTAATAAATTAGATAAATATACAAATAGATTAAAAACATTATCCCAATTCACCATGCCGGCTAAGTATTGTTCCTCCCCTTCACCACGCGGGCCGCGTGCTCGGCTCTAGATGCGGGCCCGTCTACAGGGAGAAATCCCTGGCTGCCCCCCCCCCTCATCGGGTGCCGCACGCGTGCCGCTTGGGTTTTATCTTTTGATCTGCCTCGGACCCCTTTGGGGTCCAAGTTTCCCCGTTGGGGATAATCAGGATAAAATATTGATTTTTTACATAGTAAAAATAAAGGGATTCCTATCCCAATTTGGGCGAACTCCCTAAGAATGGCCGGTGGCGGTCGCCTCTCAGTGGGCCTCCGCCTGGGGTCGGTTCTTCTGCCGCTGGCGTCTGGGGAGATACCCCCCCAGACAGGACCCTGACACACCCCCACGCTAGCCCCGGGTCCAGTGCTAGCCAGGGATGTCCTACCCCATAGGACACAAACCTAAACCAGCGCGCGACTGCTCCTGTGGGTTTCGCACGCCCCGCCCCCGCCAGGAAGGCTGCACAGAAGCTCGGGTCCCCCTGCCCTAGAGGGGCCCCCTAACCTGAGGCCGTGCTGGCGAGATACGCAGGTTCCCATCCTCCCGTGCGCTGGGGTGGAATCCGCCCTCGTAGTGTTGGCTTTTTGATGTAAGAGGAGGCCGCTCTCGTGACCCTGCTGGGGCGCGACCCAGCCCGTGTCTGCCACGGCCCGCGGCGACCAGCGTCGCGCCACCTGTCCCGCGCAGCTGCCGCTGTACCCAGATGCGAGGTCCCCAGAGTCTTGGTGAAGCCCGATGGATTGGCTAATCGGGGTCACTGACCAGCCGCACGCGTGGCCTGTCCTGCAGCGATCCCCCGTCGCGTGCTCTCACCTATCACGTCGGGGTCACCACTTCAAGGCCCGTGCCGCGATCGTCCCATGGAGGGGCGAAGCTGCATGTCCTTTTTAGGCGGGCACGCTTACACACTGCCACGCCACTGGCTTCCCTGCCACCCGGGGATGAGGCTTCCCCTACTCATGGAGATCCGCAGCTGGAGGGGAATCAGCTGCAGTTCTTCCTTCTTCTCTTCGTCTCAGGTAGTCTGACTACCCCAATAGGTCACAACCCTCGGGTGCGCCACACCCTCTCCCTCTCATAGCTCACTTATACCCAATATGGGGCGGAGCCGAGGGCCTGGTCCGTCAGTAACCAACACACACCAAGTGACCAGGAATAAGGAACGAGGAACCTTTATTAACTGAGAACAGGAGTTTATATAACTTAGGGAAGGGGAGGAGAGTGGGAGGAGAATGACAGGAGCAATCAGGGATGGAGAGTTGGTGTCGGTAGGCGGGTGGCCAGGAGCGGCAAACCGCTCCTGGCCCCCACCCTTGGAGCACCAGACCCCCACCTTTGGGACACACCTTTGGGACCCCCACCTTCGAGAAGGTGCTGGACCCTGGGCAGTCCTGACTGCCCATGTGCAGCCTGCAGGGGTTGTGCAGGGGGCACCAGTACTCCCCTTTACAGGCACCTACTGCGCATGCCCACAACTGGTGTCACAGGAAGGTTACCATACAACCCTATGGGGCATATAACTCCTAACTTTCTTAACCCCCAACATAACAGATATTATCATCTGGAAAAAGACTAACATTTAAGTTTAAAACATGGTGTTTTAAAACATAGTAAACATACTTTTAAATGAAGTTAGATTTTACAGTAGTGTAGACATATGGATTTTGCAGAGGGGTGGAAAAATATATAAATTAGGTTACTTTTCTGTATCATTCTTAACATGTTTAGCTACAGATTGTGACATGTAGTTGTATCAATATGAGTTTGGTGAGCTATACAACAGAGGAGTGGCTAATGAATCACAGATGCTTCACAGTGAGTTTTCAGGGGGATATTGCTATAGCAGATATAGATCTCAGCAAAGGAGATAATGAGGGCATATACTATCTGACTACATGTAATCAGACAAATAAGTCCTCCTTGCAAGTCTCATGGCAGACTTCAGGTGTTCTAAATATGAAAAATGTGCACATAACATAAAATTCAAGCAGACTATTTTATCTTTATTTTTTCCAGCTTCACAGTTACTCCTTAATTTATTTAGCTATTTACCAGAAAAAAAAAGAAAAGAAAAAAAAAAGCAATAGACATATTTTCTAAGGAGAATGGTCTAGTCTTTAAATTCTTTTACTCGTCCTGTTCAGGGGTGTTAAACTCTTGAACATTTTTACCAATCTTTTTCTTATTGAAATCTATGCTAAGAATAGAACTTGGACAAAGTCATGTATAAAACTGCTTGAATTCTGTACAGTGTGTGTACAGAATGCTTATTCTATTCTTTATTTTCTTTATAAGAACAATAAATGCTCATTTCCTTCCTTTTAAAACCATGGTTGGGCTGTGAAAAGCTGTTGTGTTAATATTCTGAAGCCATCAAGATTTTTTTAGCTGCATTTAGCTACTACGTTAAAAGCTCAGAGCTGAATATTTCCTTCTTAATCTCATAAAGACCTTTTTCTATCCATATACGTAGAGAAATACATTTTATACTGCTACAAACTACACATGACTTATAGATAGTAAGGGAAATTTTCAAATGGAATTTTAACTATGTTTGGTATATCCCGTTGCTTATTTAAAATCTTCTAATGTTTGAAGCTGTCTGGAATCACAAATTAAAATTTAATTGTTCTTATATTATCCGTGTGTTTTTTTGTTCTGCAGTTATATTAAAACTTCCTTTCTTGTTCCATTTTATTTTTGATCTCTTCCTTTAAGTACAATATTTTTTGCATCTGATATCCTGGAATGATAAGTTGAGTAATTAACACAATGTTTCAAAAACTATACATAAATATTATTTGAAGCTTATATATGATATATATGATATGATATAAGGTTTAACTTTATGTGTATATAAAACTATATAGATATTATAACCACATACATACATACATATATGTTTTAAGGAAGACATTTAAGCAGATATTTGGGTGGAGGAGGGAACAACTGTGAAAAGTACATATACTGCATTTTATCAGTCTGTGAATCTGAAATTAAGTGTTTCATGGATTTAAAGGAAGGAAAGATTATGGCATTTCTCTAAAGGGTTACAACAGTTAAGGACCATTTCAGTACTCTGAATATATGATGTATACTCAGATAATACTACAAAGTCAAGTACAAACAAAACCTCAGCAAAGGTGTGTTTTATTAATAATCATTAGAATAGCACTTCAACAAACAAAAGCTGTTTCTGAAAATCTTCCCCTTCCCCTTCCCTCTTCTTCTTCCTCTTCTTTTTGTAAGTTAATGGAAGATTGTGAAAGCTTTAAGGATGAAATGTGCTATTTACTATTATTTTCACTCTGAATTGATGACCCTCAGAGAATTCCACACTACTGCTGCATTAACAAGTAAAGAAAGGAGTAGAAGATGTTAAAAAGGTAGGGGGCATATTATTTTATTGGTTCAGAGCCTCTTCTGTGTTCCTTGGTGCTTGGTGATATTTTTGCATATATTTATAATTAATTGTTCTCTATCTAATGTCCTAGATAAGCTCTTTTATAGAAAAATCTACAGGATAAAAAAAAATACTAGGTTAGGTTCCAACTAAGCTAGATGGGACCATCGTATAATTGGAAGACGTAACCTACACAGTTTTTCCCCCAGTATTAAGCAACAACAGTAGATACTTTTTAGATATACTAATATATTTAAACTGAATTCTTAAATACAATATTTTAGTGATAATTAACTACTTTGGGTATTTAGCAGTGATAATACTTCATCAGATAATCCTTTAAAGAGCATAATAGGTGGCAGAATAAAAACAGCAATGCTTGGAGTGACCTTTATTCTAACTAAATACTATTTCCATGTGCAGCACACTGCATCTATATCTGTTACAGCATGAGAAGTTCCAATGTATTTCACGCATTAGAATTCAGTAATTCAGAACTATTTGAGGATGATTCATATAAGTCTTTTCAAAATTTTATATGTTTTCAAAATGAAATTAAATTTTGCAAAAAATACAGATTTTCACGTTTTTATTAAAAGTATTCTCTTGAAATACTTAAAATAATTATATTATTATAATTTGGGATTATAATTCAAGTTTTTTTGTAACCTAAAGTCCACCTGGACATGTTTGGAACAATAACAATAAGCTTGTGTAATGTATGTTATAAAATAATCATCAGTAAATGCTCACCACTAAATATCTTTCATTTGTTCTTTTTAGACTTCTCTATTTGCTTATGTCTCCATCATGCATTTTAACATCACAATGAATTTACTTTGAAAGAACTCTGTGACAATCCAGAGTAGTTCTGAGGCTCTGTGGATTCCTGTGCTAACTTCAGATGTTATTCAACTATGTATTTCATTTTTTTTTCCTATCAGCATATTGCTTATTACTGGAATAACGCAGTGCCTAGACAGAATAAAACTGAGATATGATCAATCTTGAAAAGGGGATCCTGTGCCGGATGGGCTCGGGATTCGGCAATCCAAGGACAAAAAATGGACTTAATGACAATGACTCATTTAATCAAA
>JAWLRI010000923.1:5608904-5625238 GCA_034781795.1 Crypturellus tataupa | reverse complement strand
TTCCTTTGTTAGTGGCCTCTGCTGAGCATATTATCAACGTTCAGTGTTTCCCTTCAAGGTCTGGATTTTGTTTCACATAATGCTTATTTATGACTCTACAGATCATAAAAATTTTCCATCTCCAATACAGATTCATTTTAGGAAACTTGTCAATACCACCTCACTGCTGATCTAAGACATCTAATCACAGATCATTATGTTAGTGAAACACTTCAGAGTTACCCTTGCCTTACTATTTATCCACCTACAATTTCTTTTTATATCGGGGAATTTAAAAGGAATGTATGAAGAGGTTAATATGGCAAGGCAGCAGATAACTGGGTTAATCTGAGCAGAAACTGCAAAGGTCTGAGGAGCTGATAAACCAGGCTTTTTAGATGGATGAGGTATTAATAGGTGACTGACGGCAAGCCAGACCTTTTCTCTCGTTTCAAAGTTTGGAGGTTTATACAGGGCCAGTGTGCTTACACATCACCTTTTCCAGAAGTGTTTGCAGGTTTGGTGGTTGTGATGCTGAGTCTCAGTTGTCTTCTTCCTTAACAAATATATGAGCGAGAACTTACTTCACACAATTACTTTAATGAATCAGCAATTAAGCTGGACAATAGTAGAAAATGCTGAGGTCTCCATAAATCTATAGATATAGTCCTTTCTTACAGTCTGTTTGCATTTTTCCAGGGAGATTTTCTGACACAGTAATTCTAGTGCAAATTTGTCATGTAGATGGTGATAGTGTGAGATCTCCAGTAATTACATGCTGTTTATGCTGATCTGTCTTCTCTGAAAAAAAGTATGGATTTCAGGCTACATTAGAAAATAATTATATGAATCCTGAATATCTAGAGTATCTAAAGTATCCGAAATCTAGATTATACTACTAGAGTATACTATACTAGTATAGTATGCTACTAGAACATACTACTCTAGAGTATACTATCCAGATACTCTAGTATCTAGAGTATACTGAAGAGACCAAAAGGCATAAAAATGCTCACATAATAGAGTGGGAGATAGAAAGGGTCCATCGGAGAGCCACCGATGGGATTATTAAGAGACCGAAGCATTTGTCATATTAGGAAAGATTTAGCAAGCTGGGCCTGATTAATATGGAGAAAAGAAACATGTTCAAGTACCTGAAGGGTGATTGCAGAGAGGATGGGGCCAGGCTGTTCTCCGTGGTGGCTGGTGACAGAACAAAGGGTAACGGATGTAAGTTGAAACACAGGAAGTTCCACCTCCATGTGAGGAAGAACTTCTTTCCTGTGAGAGTGACAGAGCCCTGGAACAGGCTGCCCAGAGAGGTCTCCAGAGAGTCTCCTTCTCTGGAGATCTTCCAAACCTGCCTGGATGCCATTCTGTGCCATGTGCTCTAGGTGTCCCTGCTGGAGCAGGGACTGGATGATCTCTAGAGGTCCCTTCCAACCTCATCCATTCTGCGATTCTGTGACATAAGTTGCATCTGCTCTAAAAAGCTGTTTTCTATTTATTATATAGCTTGAATTTTGCTAAATTTACTAAAATCTGATTTGCAAAGATACACTTTCTTGACGAAAACATTGTAGAAACCTGAATATTTCATAATCAGTAGAGAATATTCATTTTCTAAGAGGATATAGTAGAAATTTTATGTTTTTCTGCAGTCTTTCTTACACTCTTGCTCTTAGGGTTTACTTAATCAATATTATTTCTGCTGAAACATGGAAGAGAGAAGGGTAAACATCAAAAATAAAGGTTTTGAATTTCTTGTCAAAAAGCATGTGTAGAACATGCATACAGACATACATTTTTTAAGTTGTTGGGAAATTTATTCAACCAGAAACAAATAGCGTTTATTGAGAAAGTTAAGAAAATTCCAAAGCAGTCTGATATAATACTGATATAAAGCCAGGGCAGAATCCGAGCAATGAGAGGTCTTATAGAAGCATGTAATTAGCTGTGGTGAGTTGGAACAAGGTCTGTTGCTTCAGCTGGATCTATAAATGAAGTAACCACAGTCTTTACTAGATATATAAAATCTGTGAAGTCTGTGTGGTAGGATGAGGTAGGATTACACTCTACAGCAGGATGCTGAAGTCAGACTTCAGACAGGATCGTCAGGCGCAATAATCAGAAACTGATGCTGGGCTTGATGACCTGAGGGTAGTATTGGAGAATGAAGAACAGGCAGAATTTGTTAGGAGTCCAAACAGGAATGTAAACAAGAGCTGAAGAGCTGAGGCAGGCTATGAAATTGCGTGTTTCAGTGCTAAATCAATGAATGCTTACAGGGACTACTAACTCACATGTGACTGTAAGATTTCTTTCTATAGTATGTCAAATATATGATTGATTGAAAATTGGTATAAGAAATGTTCTCATGTTAAATCTCTCAAGCTATCCTTTATTTAGTTGGAGAAAAATGAACATGGACAGATTTTCTGATGGATGATTATGATCACACACAAAAGTTACATAATTGTTAGTTGAGGAGACTGAAAATGTTGCTTGATGGAACATTTGCAGTTATTTCTACAAAGTGCTACAATAATTGGGATAAGAAAGACATAACAAAAGAAGATGTTTTGTACTTTAAAACTAGTTCCTGTAAAATTCTATTTATGAAAAATATGAACACATTTGTCATTCAAAGTTATTTCCAGTAAAATATCTGATTTTAGTTATATAGCTAACTGTAGTCACAATATAAACCTCTAAAGTATCCTGAAGTATTAGTGGGAAAAGGATGCCAAAGTGCTTTCTGATAGCTTTTTTTCAGTCATTATAGTATCCAATTGTTTATAGGATTCCTTCATGTTTAAGAGGGCTTTCTTTGCCTTTTAAGAGTACCTTCAAAGTCTTCTGAAAGAGAGGATTTTAATTCACCAAATTACTTGCCAAACTTGCATATAAGACATTTTGAGCTTTCCTTATTTTAAGTAACTTGAATTAGTTTAATAGTTTAGCCCTTTGGGGACATCAAGAGCTAAATGTTCATATTCAAATATTAATATCAACTTCAAATATTAACATTAGCTCATTACAAGCTAAAAATATTCATCATTGCGTGCAACTGATGCAAACTCAAAAGGCAATAAATATTCTTGTCCCTTCATTTTATTTTTTTTTTTAACTTGATTGACTTTTAGAGCAAAGCTGATGAACAATAGCATCAAGTGAGAAGGATCAAAGCAGAAAATGCTATTTTTTACTGCAGCATTTGCTTCCATAGTAATATTTCTTTCTGTTCTTATCATGACAATCAAAACTTTTTGAGAACATATCAGTGTGAAAATGATGCTTAAAGAACCATCTGAAAAAGCTGTATTGATAAAATATACAAAATGAATTATTATTGTTTATAATAAAAAAGTACTAGAAAACACAGATGCAGATCAACGAAAGTATGTACAGAAACTGATGAAATTAAATGAACTAAATTGGTTTTTAGCACCAATGAAGTTGGCCCAGGATAACTAAGAATGGGTTTAAATATATAATATATATAATATATGTATATATATATAAAAGATGCTATACTTTTTGTATATATACTTTAGAATATATCTTTTCAACATCAGCTTGGTTGTCTCCCTTTGCTTCTATCCAAAGTTATCTTAAATGCTATGACTTTTATTGTACTGACATGCTTGGTTATGCCAGAACTCAGCAGTTCTAGAAAGTTTTTTCTTAATATTAACACAGTCAATTAACATACAAATATGTGTGGCATAGGAAAAAGGCAATTTTATATTACTATTTCAATTAGATGGTTTTGTTTGCTCTCTCATTGCTATCTCTTAAGTATGTCATAGGCAATTAAGTAGTAGTTAAATATTGATGTTTCTTTCTAATTTGTTTGGTTTTAAGAATGTATCTACTGAATATATAAATGACATTTTCTTAAAAGGCAGAAGTTTCATTAATTCATTAATCTATTTTAGTAAAATCTTTTTTTTTGAAATTGCCCATAGAAAATACACAACAAATAAAGACTAATCAAGCTGTCATAGTTATTAACTGACAGTGGTTGCTGGGTGCCTAAACTTTAATTAACTACACATTTTGAAAGCTTTGCTATTTTCTTAACTCAAGAGCTATCCTTCTGATAGAAATGATAGAGTAGGTTGTTTTTAATATCTAATTGAGAAATACAGGATTCAAGCTGTGTGTAGGTGATACATGAATTTTTCACCCCTGCTGACAACCACATTGGCTTCTGTCTAATTCTTTAAATTGATTCAAACTCATGCTGTTTATGCTTTAATTAATTGAATTAAAACATCATTTTAAACACTTAATCGTTATATCAGACAGGATGGTGTTTGCTTATTCGGAGCTCAATCCAGCACAAAACAAGCACAGATTGCCTATCCAGAAGCAATCAAAACACCAGTTCTCATTCTCTTACCCTCTCCTTTGTTTGGTAGCCTCCTTTGAGCATCTTACAAAGGAGAACTGAAGAGGTCTTCTAGCAGAAATGTGTCTGTCAAGGACTATGAAGACTGTTTAATCCTGGAAATGAATATGTGAATATTGACCTATGAATTCAGAATGAACTGAGAAATAAGATTTATACACAGCTGCTTCTTAAATGGACCTGTATCATGAAGTTCCATTTATTTGAATATCCCTGAGGAAATCTTCAGAATAGTACTACCAACCTGGAAGACACAATATTTTCAGAATATGCCATCTTAAAATTTTATCCTTACTTAATAGGGTAGGAAGTACATACAGTCATATTCTTTCATGAAGAATTAACAATTATATGCTAATTTGGTAGCATTTTTTTTTTTAAAGGTAGTGACATGAAATGCCTCAAATAGGAAGTGTTGAGAAAGAAAGTTTTGTGACAAATTTCAATTACATTCCAAACTGCAGGCTTCTAGAATCCCCTAAGATTTTTTCAAGCTATATGAGTAATGTATTTTTTTAACAATGGATAAAAAGTAGACTGTTTTCTCTCTTCTTCCATTATATTTCCATTCTTACTATTTGTATTCTACCAACTTAATTACTCTTTTCCATAGCTTCTTCAAAAAAGTGGAGTTTTTGCTATCAACATTGTATTTAAACAAACTACTTGATTAGAATTCTACAGATATTTGTTTTTGTATCTTTCTATACTATAGCATCTGTAAATCCACTCATTAATGTAAGGTAGTTCCATACACATGTATTAAAAGTCTGATCACATATATGACAATACAGATATCTTAAAAAGTTGCAAAGAGATATGGAAAAAATAATTTCATTGGAGACAGTATGAATGTGCTACATGCGTGGTTCACCCATGTGTTTTCCAGTAATCCCTCATTGCTGTTTCTTGTGTTCAAATTCTTCAACAGCATGAAATATTTTGCGTGTACAGATAAGTCTACCCAAAATTAAATTCTTCTGTCTTTACTCCAAATACAGATATTATCCATCCAAATGAAATCTTCATTGGCTCAGGAGAGGCAAAATTCTGTTCTGAGGTGGTAAGGAATTTTGAATTTATCTCTGCTCTAAAAGTTGCCAGTGAAAGGGTCTCATGAGTTCTATATTTTATATCGAATGATATCAAGTGGGTATATTTAAAATGCTATTATATTTATTTGTAATTTCACTCATGTAATCACAAATGGAGCTGTCAGGCTCAAGCTGTGTTCTTCTGTTTGTATCTGTCATCACTGCTAATAAGGATTTGCATGCCAAATTAGGCCCTTGGTTACAGATGAAATTCCATTACTTTCAAATTATGCCCTCAATGATAACTTCATAATTTTATAACCAGTTTGGCAGTGCACCTGTAACTAAATATTTTTGAAGCCTGATCCAAAGGTTACTGAAAACAATAAGTGCCTTTATACTGATTTCAGTAAGCTTTAAGTAAGGCCTTTTCCTGTTAATGAAGTACCAGAAGGAATAATAACCATGTTCACAAAATAACAAAATGACAGAACATTTTGAGGTTGGAAGGAATATCTGGAGAGCACCGATTCCAACTGCCTTGCTTAAGCAGGGTCATCTGGGAACTTGAATACTTAACAATGTCTTACAAATCTACCGTGATATACTAGATGGATACATGGAAGAATGTCTACTTTGTAAAATAGGACCTTGTTTTTGAGCAATCACAGTTTCGTACAGAATGACAGGATAGTTGAGGTTCGGAGGGACCTCTGGAGATGATCTAGTGCAGCTCCTTTGCTCAAGTAGGGACACCTAGGCACAGGCTGGCATCCAGGTGGGTTTGAAAGATCTCCAGAGGAGGAGACTCCACAGCCTCTCTGGGCAGCCTGTTTCAGGGCTCTGTCACCCTCACAGTGAAGAAGTTTTTCCTCACATGGAGGTGGAATTTCCTGTGTTTCATCTTGTACCCATTACTCCTTGTCTTGTCACTGGCCGCCACCGAGAAGAGTTTGGCCTCATCCCCTCTATGTTCTCACCTCAGGTATTTCTACATATTGATCGAATCTCCTCTCAATCTTCTCTTCTCTAGGCTAAATAGCTCGCTCACTTAGTCTTTTCTCATAAGATAGATGCTCCAGTCCCTTAATCTTCTTTGCTGGTATACAAAGCAACGCAGTTTGTAGCAAAACTGCCCTGTAAAATTTGTCTCAGTGTAGAAAGGTAGTGTCTTTAATACTTGGAAGAGAGAAATGTTACAGTAGCACATGTTTTTGTAAATCAAACCTGTGGAGAAAATGCTAAGTATGCCATCTGATAAATATATAATGAATATGAATATTTGAAAACAACTCTAAAATGCATATGTATTGGCATACACTAAGGTGAACCTTAAATAAATTGGATAAATAAATAAATGTTGCTATGAGAAGTTTCAACACTGTCATAGTAGAGTGCATTCTTGCAACACAGAAAGAGGTAATATAAATATTAAAATGCTCTTAATTTGGTTACCAGTCTAACTCTCTCTACAAAAAATGATTTTGGATACATTAGCATGCTCTTAATAAACACATGTACTTCATCAAAAGAAGTTGGCAGTATAATATTTTTATTAAAAAG
Organism: Crypturellus tataupa; assembly: GCA_034781795.1. Classification (NCBI taxonomy): domain Eukaryota; kingdom Metazoa; phylum Chordata; class Aves; order Tinamiformes; family Tinamidae; genus Crypturellus; species Crypturellus tataupa. The sequence goes on along the minus strand of JAWLRI010000923.1, from coordinate 5,618,245 downwards.
TCAGGAGGAAATAAATCGCTGAACTGCTGTAGTTTAAAAAATACTGATTATATGAGTATCTTTTAAGGCTATCTCCTTTTTATTTAAAGTATTTTTAGAATTTTATTACCATAAGGATCAGATACACTTAAAACAGCAACTACTAACAAGTTTGTTCTTGTTTGCAAAGGAAATCTCTCTCCTTTTTCTGATGAAGTGTCTTCTAGTCATTAAATAATGGAAAGGATAAAAGAAACAAGACTTTAAAAATGCATTTTCCTCTTCATAGCTTTCATCTAAGCATCAGCAAATATCTTACATTTATTCACTTCACTGGACCTTTACTCTAAACAGATCAGATCAGATGAACAAATATCTTGGATATCATGGCTTAGGGATTTGTTGCTCTGTTTCAAGATTACATAGATAGATAGCCATTTTCAAAATTGATTATATTTGGTATATAAGCTGCCTTTAGCTAATCATAATTTTGACAGATTTTGTATCATTTTTGCTTTTTTTTTTTTAGTGACTTTTTAATATGGTAAAAAATCTTCCCCATGTATTCTGTGAAAAAAAACCAGTTGTTCCATGGTTCTTATTCTTAATAATCTGCTTCTTTCAGTTAAGGAACAGTCTCCTGATGAGGTTGTTCAGGGACATCAAGGCCTATTATTCCACTCTGGGCCCTAAAAATACTCCCCTCTCCTCAGCAGTGGGAGGCCATATATGATATCTTATATTCGATCTTGAATCTCACAGTTTAACAGGAATGTGAAGAACACGGGAATTTTTATAGCTGGGAGTTTTTTACCTCTGGTCAGTGGTATAAAGTACACAACTTACAGGGAGTGGTTGGAGGAACCAAGACTGTTTAATATGTTGAAAAGAATGATTTCTTCATCTCAGAAATCAGTCTTACTTATTTCTTTGAGGTAACTCACTCTATGTGCAGCATGGAAAGTTGTTCACAGATAACATGACCATAGAAAGTTTTCTATGTCTTTTCTGAAACAGAATGACTCACAGAATGATTAAGGCTGGAACAGACTTTTGAAAATAATCTAGTCCAACTGCCCTGCACAAACAAGGTAACCTAAAGCACATTGCCCAGGATCCCATCCAGGTGGATTTTGAGTATCTGCAGAGGAGACTCCACAATCTCTCTGGGCAACCTGTTCTAGGGCTCTGTCATCCATACAGTCAAGTTTTTTCTCACATTCAGCTGGAACTTCCTGTGCTTCAGTTTTTGGCTTTTGCCTCTTATCCTGTTCCTGGTCACCTCTGAAAAGAGTATGCCTCCATCCTTTTGACACCCTCCCTTAAGGTATTTATACACATTGATAAGATCTCATCTCAGCCTTCTCTTCTTTAGGCTAAACAGGCCCAGCTCTCTCAACTTCTCCTCATAAGAGAGATGGTCCAGTCCCCAAATGCCTCCCAGTAATCTTTGCTTGTACTGTTTTGTCTAATTTTAAGCATATGGAAATTTTCATTGATTTGAGTGCTAAATGCCCATGCCAAAGAGATATAGAGCCCATGAAACAATCCAGAGATTAGACTGATAGTTTAATGATGGAGCGGGCATATAGGGTAGTTACTGGTTAGTGTTAGTGTATTACTAGTAAGATGCTAGTGTCCAAAGATGGGGCTTGGGATACTCTGTAGAATTTAGCAAAATCAGGATAAAATCACTTTTGTTCTGGTAGTTTTATAATCCGTGTATGAACTGAGTCATAACAGGAGATGGTGATACTAATGGACATTAATGATGATAGTTGATTAAATGAAAACAATGATCATTTTAGCTTTAATTAATTATAGTTTTTGCTAACTTTCAGTATTTTGTTTAAGTATCAGTTATCATGGTAAATTGCTTAATACAGTTAATGTTATTCATGTATTTCTGTTTTCATTAATAAATGATCAAATAGCAGTAAATAATATTTATTATAGAAGACTTATTTTTCCATTATTTCCTTTTATTGTTCAGTAGCCTAATACAATATTTGGAAATGTGACATTTTTCACATTTTTCTCTATGCTTCATTTTGCCAAAAATATTAAATGGACTCGGCTGATTTGCAAACTGGACTGTTACTTTGCTAAATCATAGGCACTACAGTATACAGAGTCAAGCAGTGGGTGAGCACTGCAGTATCAGTGTAAGGCAGAAGTATAATTTTCCAACTCAGTGTGGTAATCCCAAACAAAACTACTACAGAAACCAGCTTTTCCTTTAGAGATCATCCAGTGTACATTTTCCATGATCCAGAAGGCCCCATTTCCTGGCAGCCTCAGCCCGTCAGCCCCTGCCCAGCAATGCTGCAGTGGTGCCAAACTGAAGCTTTGCCCAGTCTTGGGTGCTCCTGATGCCAACCCCAACACATGGACACTGCTCAGCTTGGCCTTGGCCTTGACCACAACCTATGGCAGGTCTAGATGACCTGCCTGCGGCAGCCCCTGATGACCCCTCACTGTCCTGCTCCCCGACACGGTCGTTGGGACAGGTTCCGGCAAAGAGGCATAGCCCTGTCCCATGGGAGTCCACATTGGTAGTAGTTCAGGGACACCCCATAGCACCCTGACAATATTGTAATTTAAATACATTTTTGCGTAGCACATAGCTATGTCATATTTGCTGTTTTTTTCTACAACATTGAACTGTATTATGATGTGTACACTCTGCAAGTAAATGTACAGTCTGCAAGTCTAAATGTAGAAATTACCAACAGGTGTTTGCAGAATACTAAGCAAAAGAGACTATGACAGAGAGTCTGATGGGATCCTAGAAGATTATGTATAAACCTAGTGATAAGGTATGTTGAAGCATCACAATTTGCTTTCTGAAAATTAAATAACTAGAAAACCAATTTACCACTTAATCACAAAACCCTAAATTCTTAATTTCGCATGCAATTAATCAAATCAAGAGTTTTGACACATCAATAAACACAGTATCACTAGAATTTCCATGATCATAGTAACAAAGCCCACTACAAAATATCTCTCAGATTTAATAAAGCACTTCACACTGAATACTGATTATTTACTCTTTGTATAAAGGGTGAAAAAGGTAGGTAAGTATAAAAGAAGACAAGCTGAACAAAAATCAGCTGAACGAAGGAAAAGCTATTTTTGGAAAAAGTACATTTTCTTGGAAGGAAAAAACCAAACAACAAGTAGACACAAGGATATAGTTGTAGTGATTTTTAAGAAAAGCAATCATTGAGACATGGCAGCCAATTTAAATACAAAGGTGCTTTCTATATCACCAAAAATGCAAAGGTAGGTAGATCCTACACTCTTAAAGGAATATTATCTGAGCAAACAAATTTCTTAAAAAATAATGACAAAGTGGAAAATTTATTCTTTTAAAGCTAAGTTTTAAAAGGAGCAGGGGAGCAAGACATTGAGTCAGGTAGCAAATATTAAAAATGAAACTGTATATGTCTGTAAATTAATGTTTTGAGTTAAATTATAGTAAAAACTTTATTTATACTAATAAATTAAACAACTTTGTAGGCAATGGAGCGTGATCATCTATAAGGATAAACCATTAGGACATTGTCTGGCATGAGTTTGTCATGTGCCAGTTAGTTTTTTGCAAGTTGTTACTGGACAAAGTTCATGAGATGCAAAAATATAGGAGTTATTCTCATTAGATAGTTTCAGTGAAGCCATTCTGTTTTGGAAGCGGAAACAGTTCATGAGTGTACACCGAGGCCCTTCCTCGTCAGCTGCCCTCAATGCCACAAAGCATTTTCAAGATATTTGATTTATCCAAATAGGTAAGGTGTGGTGTGCGCAGATCACCCTCTTGATAAAATAAAAAAGACTTCTTAACTGTGAATACCCAAAACTTTCACAAGACATGAGGACAGCTTAGAAGTCAGAAGAACATTTGCAAAGAAATTTGGATAGTATTCAAATACAGAGTATATTGAAAGAAAAATTTCACATTCATGCTTTCTGCTAATTTCTTGACAGCCGGAAATGGAAGAAGTAAAAAAGAGCTTAAAAATAGTTGAGTAACAAATGGCTAAGACATTTTTTACAGGAAATGGGAACTCCCAGAATCAGATCTAAAGACATCCTTGAAAACATTTTGAAAGAAAAAGAGACCTTTTTAAAAAACTGCACAAATAGCTATTAATTATCCCTGTAAGAGGGACATGTTATCATAAATCAAAAACTGACTAAGACAAAGCATGAGAATAATTAACCTATTCTCAGTGCGAAAATAGGATGACTATATCTTAAACAAGCAGCAGTGTTATGCAGTGTGCTATTCACTAATGCAGTGATTTCCAGTAGTGATACCGGAAAACTAAACCATTTAGAATGATAATCAGGAATATAAATGATCAAGAAACTCTAGTGAGACCTAAAAGAGCTAACTGTATAGGAACTTGGAAGAAAAAAGAATGCAAAACAATTATGTAAATACTCACGCATGTATTCAATATCTTATTTGCATAAGTTCCAGAATAATAGATATTGATATTATACTGAACACATCAAGTTCGATGGCTAAGATAATAGAAAAAAAGAAGAAACAAACCAAAAAATAATATGGGATCATACATTTATGTGCTCTCATCTACAATATATGCTCATTTTTGGTCTCTCTCTAAGGTTACAAATGAATTAGAAGGCATTCAGAGTTCAATGGAGAAGAATGATTAAACAAAGAAAGTCTTTCATTTTTAAGGAACTGAAAAGATTGTGTTGCAGGTTGAAAGCAATGCTATCAAATGATATCATATTGAAAGCAATGATATCCTGTGTAGTTTGTAGTTTTTCTGCCTCTTTCACTGCTCAAACTAAGGAGAGGAGTACCCTCCCCACTCAAAGTAACACTGCTCTGTTTTTTTAAAAATGTGGACGAGGAAAGCAGGGGTTGTGAAGGACCTAAAGCTCCTTTTTGAAAGATGCCACAGTAGGAGATGTGTTCAGAGAAATGCCGTTCAGCCTGAAAGGCTCTACTGGGTTTAGAGGGGCTAGTCTTTGATTGATAACCGATTTATCTAATGGTTTCTGCATGGGTCAGAGTTTAATCCCACAGTTTGTTCTTTCTAGTAAATTATACAGAGGATAGGCGATTATAGAGAACTCAGAAATATGTTTCCTCCAATATCCTAGTGTTCCCATAGTTGTTGTAGCTCTTTCTTGTTTTGGGGTAGGTGTCCCTTTTCAATCTCTGTTAATATATTATTGGGCACAGCTACAGCTGCTGATACCCACAAGGTTCCCAGGAATTCAGCTTCTTGCACTGGACCTTGACTTTTGGATGATGACACCTCCAGGTCATGGTTTGTTAATAGATGCCAAACAGTTTGGGCAGTTTCTCGTATACACTCTTTGTCGTTCCCACCTATTAATGTATCATCCATATACTGATAAATGTGTATTTCAGGGGGTTTCTTTACCGTGGCTAGAAGTTTTGTGAGTGCATTATGTGCAATGGTGGGTGAGTGTTTACATCCCTGTGGCAATTGATTAAAGGTGTATTGTATCTCATCCCATGTAAATGCAAACTGTGGTTTATCTTTATCGTCTAGAGGTACCATGAAGAACATATCTTTAATATTTAGGGTGGCCATTCAGGGATGTGCAGCTGATCATATAGCCATGACAATTTCAGCTATACTAGGGACTGCAGCTGTTAGTGGGCCTGTGCTATGGTTAATTTTTTGGTAAGCAATTGTCTGCCATCCGGCTTCTTGACAGGCTACACCAGGGAGTTGTATGGAGAGTGTGTTTGGCCAATTATGTCTCGCTTTTCTGAGTCCACAATTACTTCGGTTATTCCCTTCTTTGCAACTGCAGGCAAAGGGCATTGGGAACACTGGTCACATGAGATGGGAGCAGGGCATGGGTTACTTCTGTTACTCCTACTGTTATGTTTTCCCAGTCCCTTCCTTCAAAATTTCAAATGCTACCATCAAGCAGATACCATCACTTTCCTCTAAGCACATCATATCCTAGGATGTTCCCTGGGTATGAACTTAGTACCACATCCACAGCTGTCATTCTCTTTTCCCTGGGCAACCATAATTGTGTCCTAGCAAGTGGATATTTTCTTTAGCACGTGTAACTGCTTGAAACTTGTTCAGGACATGCTCCAATATCAATCAAAAATTCTAGACTAAGTTTTTTTGAACCATTAAGAATTGATATGTAGGGCACTTCCAGGTTCTTTGTTCTTGGATCATGATAAAATATGTAGTATATGGGTTGAGTGACCTGAGCTCCAATCCATATTATTTCATTTTTGATGTCCTCAATTCCTCCTTTAGAATCACAAAAGGATTGTTTGTTCTGTCAGATGAGGGGGCAGAGGAGAGGTTTTTGTCCTGTCCTCTTGAAATAGGAGGTTCAGTCACTCTATGTTCCAGGATTTCAATCAATTTTCTGATGCAGTGGATTGCCCATGCAACATAGAATGCACTCCTAAAGCTAATGCTTTTCATCATAAATTATTGCACAGAGGGTTGTTAATTGGATTCACAGATCCTGACAGACCATGAAAGGTTTCCAGTTCACCTTCTGGGTACGGTTGACTGTCCAATTTTGTTGTGTGATACACCTTCCTACCTCTCCCTAATTGTTCTGGAGGAGGTTCTAGGTCTGACCATGCCATCTCTCATCCAAGATTCACCATTTCATGTTAGAGATCTGCCCAAGTAGGGATGTGTACAGAGGGAGTGTGGGAGGGTTCTGATCTTTATGCTCTCAGACCCTAATGGTCCTTTCCTTCAAATTTTGCAAATGTATCTTTGCTGTGTCGGGGAGTCCCTTAATAAGGTGTCTTAGATGGACTGGGTCTGTTGTAGCCATCAACGGAACATCAAAACGTCCTTGGTCATACACTGCCTGAATGCAAGAAACTTTCTGCATTGTCTCTGCTAAGCTAGACTAACTTTGATAAGCCCTAACTTTCATTACTAGTGGCTTACCTCTTTCTCTGAAGTTTGTTCCACCTGCACAAAATACAGCTAGAGCAGTAATAGATTGATTATCATCTGGGAACCCCTCATCTGGAGACACTCCTGGTCTGCAGAAGCCTAATGATTCTTCTGTCTAACAATATTCTGTCACCACCTGAAAGAGAAACTCTCCACAAATACTCAATTCAGCTTCCCCAGGCTTCCTTGAAAATTTAATCTGCAGTTCTCCTAATTCTGAACCTGAATAAGGAGCAGTCTGAATTGCAATATAGGGATTCCGACCTTGGGGTCCTTCAGATTTTTTGATCTTGATCAGCCGCTGGTTCTGATTCCCTTATTTGAATCTCCCCATATGTCCCCATCCCAATCCTCAGGCTTGGTGTTAGCAATTAACTTTCTGATTTTTCGCACATTAGGGGTTTGGGGTGCCTGCATTGTTTCAATTCACTGTTCCAGTAATTGGCTACATCTCTTTTCCTTCTGTAATTCATACTGCAAGCATTGAATTTCTGAATTCTTACTTTGATAATCTAATTTCAATTTCTCACTTATAGTCCTTCTACACCTGAATTAGGTAACCCCTCAGAATGGCACAAATGACACCCCTTCCTTTGCTGTTCTCAAACTTGGCATGGCATTTTTTCATTCTTTGCAAAACTTTTTCAGGATCTGGCCAATTTTCTCTGGCCCAATGTTCCCCACCTCCTAAGGGACCACATTTCGATAGGAATTCCTTTATTGACAACCTGCTGACCTCACCAATTTAAAAATGTTGCAGTTTGAAAGTGGTGGAGGGAGGCAGGAAATATCAAATACTGTGTTAGTTTTACGCCACGCTCTGGTAGTATTTGATTCACAGACAGTCTGTCAACCATAGGTCCGATCACCTTCCTAGGAGCAAATTGAGTTTACAAATAGTATTTATTCAAATACAACATTTACAAAGCAGATTTTGGATTTCAGTACAGGAAATTCTCTACTACAGTGTGGGATTTTTAGCTAGCTCTGATGTACAAATGTGCAATCATCACTCACTGCAGAAGAGGGGAGAGAACTCTCGACCTCCAGGAGTCTCCTCAGGTGACATCCTGACCCAAGTGGAGTAAAGGAAGTTCAGAAGGTCAACCAATTCCACATCAGTGGAATTTTTTGTTGCAAAGTTGTGGCCCACGTTCTATTTTGATTTCAAATGGAGGTCCATGATCCAGAATATTTGTGGAATTAATTATATTTTTCTCCTAACTATTGTCCAGTTTTATTGCTGCAAAGCATCATATGTAGCTGCCTATTATCAGTAAATACTCATTCCATTACAGCGGAAAGGACTGTTATCAAATCTTGCCATAACCTCCCTGGTGTCTCTGTTACGGGTGTATACTTTTGCTGGAGTCCCTGTGATAGTGACAGCTTTTACACTTTTCTACAGCTCCTGCCATTAGTTTTTCCTTACCTGTTTTTTTTCTTTTAATTTATTTATAAATTAAAATTTGTGCATTTGCAATCTCATTCCCAGTTTCATTTTCTGTGGTATTATTATTTTCTCCTTGGAGCATAAGACTATACATTTCACAGAACTCATCTTTTTTGACTGAATATGGCCATGTTTGAATGGACATTTCTTACTTTTCCACAGGCTATCCTCATCTTCTTTAAAAGTTGCAATCTATCATGTAGCAAACTAGAGCCTGCAGTTAGATTTATGGTTTTGCTTTGTTCATGGGTAGACACACTGCTCTTTATCAAGTGAATTCGTGCTTATCTTTTTCAATTATGTTACTAATATGTATCCCCAAATCATTTTTAGTTGAAATGCCCCAAGCAACATGTTGAGAATTTTGTTTGTTTGTTTGTTTTGCATGTTACCTGACTTATTTTTCATGCTTGCAGTTTCAGGATTTGATTTCTTTATGTCTTGAACTCAATCAGCTTCCATGATTCCATATTTACTAGCAACCACCATAATAATTACTGTTACAGGCATTCTTTGTGAGATACTTTCATGGAGGTAAAAGAAAATATTTTTGCCCCTGTGGAAGAATGGCCTGGAAAATGGGAAACTTGAGAGAAAACCTAGGGCCTAACAGAAGTTTCGGCATTACAGCAGCTTGCTTGGGGTGATACACAGTTGCCGCTTCCAGGATGGCTGGTATGCACAGACTCTGCTCCTCCACAGTTCCCTGGGCAACACAATCTGCCCTCCACACAGCTGCAAAGGGGAATAACGGAGGATGGAGTGGAGTGAAGACACTGCGGCCAAACTCTGTCGAACTCCCTGTGCTGGGCGGCTGATAAGCCGCACAGTAGCTGCCCAATGGGAGATATATGGGAACACGTCCAGTGCTGAGCCAGCAAGGGTGGCAAATCACTCTTTTTGGATGAACTTTGCTTGAACTTTGCTCATTATAATGC
>JAWLRI010000923.1:5575957-5592888 GCA_034781795.1 Crypturellus tataupa | reverse complement strand
CAAAAAACGAGGACTGGTCTCTTGCCAGCTATAAAGTTTCCTGTTGTTCCTGAGTGGTTGTTTCTCACCAAGACTGCTTTTTTATTTTTATTTTTATTTTTATTTTTATTTTTATTTTTATTTTTATTTTTATTTTTATTTTTATTATTTTTATTTTTATTTTTATTTTTATTTTTTTCTTTCACTTTTCTGCCCAGCTTCTTTTTAGTTAGAAAAATAAATCTAATGCTATTCAGTCAGACAGGGCAATACCTCACCTATAATTTCAAGGGGCATAGTACTTAACGTGAAAGAAACATGTCAATCCAGACCAAGAATTTGAAAAATACACTTTATTATCTAATATGGATCTCTAAAATAGCCTAATCTGACAAAAAACTTGAATATATTTCTCAGAGGAATGTGTTTTTTTCCCCCTTAGACATGATGTTTTCCTGAAATGAATTATTGGTTGAAAAAAAGTGTTGCATTTCATGAGGATTTATTTATATTTTGTTTTTGTGTTTTCTTATAACCCAAATATCCCATACATCTTTTTTTTTCAGAATGTAAGTCTTCATTTTCCAGTTTATAATTAAAAAAAAAATCTAAATTCCATATAATACCAATACATGTGCACACAAGCATTATAATCCTCCTTAAAATAAAACTTTCCATAAAATATCTTCAAATAAAATATTACAACAAATTTCAGTAATAAACTGTTTTGATTACAGACATTTTTTCAAATTTAATTCTGTTTTTTTCTGCAAAATAAATAAAGCATATAGCCTCATTATTAATGAGCATCATATATAGACTTATTAATATATCAGGATAAGCAGAAATCATTATTGAATTCCCTAAAAGACATGTCAGGAGAGGATCAGATTATTTTGGATTGCCTAAATGTTTCACTGGCCCATATTTGCAGTGATCAAAACATTCTGTAGATTTATTTACCATTGCTTCTGAAATTTTAACAATAAAGGATCCGAGCTTTTATATACATATATACATATAAGTGCAACCACCCTGATCTTATTCTGGAGTAGTCACTCTACTGTTAAAAAATTAAACAAATGTGTGAATAGGGAAGTTTTCACTCTCCTCTTTGAGTGGGAGTTCATCTTGATTAAACAGTTTTGTTAAGTAAAATGACTAAATTTATGAAATTGAAGCTCCAGAAGCACTGCAGTTGGCAGTTGCAGTTGGCAGTTGCCTATGCATTGAGATAATGGCTAGGCACTAAAAGCAGGTAGTCATGCAGCTTCACCTCTTCTTCCTCAACAGTTAGTACAATGCCCTCTGGAAGGTATGCATCATTTCCATTTCTTGTAGTTTGCAGTCTATATATTATCTGTTTTTATCTGAAATAATATGCTGTAGTAGCTATTCAATGCACAGTCACGTGGGAATGTAGCTGAATCTGGATTGGCTCTTAAAGAAGGACTGCTTTGAGGAATTCGACCTAGTGTACTATTGCCACTGTGTTTATGTTCGGTCCTATGCTTTAATACAAGTTTTATTACGTCAACAAGAGGAGAAATGTTGTGACCTAAAGTTTGTGGGGTGAGAAATGATGATACCAATTCAAGATAAAGCAGGCTGGTACGAAAGTAGCCTGTCAACAACTTGGAAAATATCTTGAAAATAATGTGCAGGAACAGAGGGAATATACTAATTTGCACTCTGCGTTTTATAATCACGGTGTCTTTTGATGTTACACTATGACCTTAAAGCTCATATTGGATATATATATATATATATATATATATAGGAAAACTTTCAAAAGTAACATCCTAGTCTCTTAAACAGAAGAAATTTAAATCTTTTTACTGCTATAATAACAGATTAATACACTGTGTAAATGCTGAGGGCAGTAAACATTTCTCCTTTATACTTCAGCTTCAAAACTGTTATCAAAATGTTATGTTCCCTTGCCAAGGTATTGCAACATAAAAAACAAGAAATAATGCTAATGCCTGAGCTATAAGTTGTTACATGTAGATCATCTTTTATTTCCCTAAAGAGATATTTTTCCTTTTTTTTTTCTTTTCTTTTCCTGAAGAGGCAGTATCGTCTGCTGCTAAATTTCAATATTTAAGAAATAATTTTAAAGTGTCCATTATTTTTTTTTACTATCCACTGCAAGCCTGTAAGATGAAATAAATTCCTCAATGACAAACTTTTTTATTTAAAGAAAAAGGAATTATCAAGTGTTTCAAGTGAATGCATTTTCTTTGCTAACCTCTGTGACATTTTAGAGGCCTAGGTTTGAAATAGGACTTCCAGAGTATAAAAATTATCCTTCTTGAGAATAAATCCAGATCTCACCAGCCTGTTAAATATGTCTGGATATGCTTGCTCAACCTGTTCTTCTGCTTTAGAGAAGTACCTAGGCATAAATTAAAATGCTGAAGTGCTGAAATTCAGTAGCTTAGCCGAAGAAAGAAATTATTAATACTCTGCTCCTGCAAAGAGCTGACAGCTTGCTGCAGAGTGCTGTGAAACCTCCATTTTCAAAAGGTTTTGGGAAAATTCAGGTGCTTCTCTGGAGCAGTTCATCGCTCAACCAATTGAATCAAGTGTTTGTTTTGTTTTTGTTTGTTTCTTTGTTTTTACCTAACTGTTAATACATAGAAAACAATGTTCCTATCCCTTAGATATCTATTAATTGTTTTATTTTCATTTTTCCAATTACTGAAGTTGCTCACAAGTGACTATCTTAGAAAAAAAGTGATATTTGGTGATTTTGTTGGCAACAACTATAAAAACACTTGCATATTGGTATTGCTTAGAAAGGTTGAAGAATACTTTTGAAATATGCCTTCTTTTACAGGCAAATCAGAAATTCCCATAATAATCTGATTTCAGCAGCCAAACTCATATACAGAGAATAAAAACATGTTTAGGCAGTCAGTTATGAGAAACAGAGTACCCCCCTTCCACCCCACTAAGTGACTCAGAAAAAGAACTTTTCATAGTTTTATTTCATATCTTATAGTGAACGTTTCTCTCACAGAAAAGGTTGGAGACTTGAAAATAAACTTCATGTTTCTGTTTGTCAGTATTCCTCTTTAACCTAGAAAATCACAGCTCTTTTAAAGGAAACATTAACACAGCAGACATTACCTACAAGCTCAACTATACCTTTGATAGAGGCACTTACATCTCATCAAGGCTATCTCTGGAAGAATCATAATAAAAAAAATCAACAAAACATTATCCTAGGAATTTTGTTATGTTTTCTACCTTGTGGGTGCAATAATTTTGGCAGTTTGACTGGTGTTATAATTCGAGCCTTCAGGCACACAATGCTTGCTTTTTTTCTCAATATCTATTCAAGCATTTAAATCTCCATTTTGATTAAATTTAACCTTTACTATTAATATTTTAGCAATATTAAAAATCCTATCTTTGATGAAAATCTGAAATTGAAAAAAAAGCATCTTAATTTCTGAAAATATGATATAATAAGCTTTAGAAAAACATTGAAAGTTCTCAGAATTTTGGTTGAAAAAAGTTGTAAGCATTTTACCAAGATGATATAGTTACTGAAAACACAAAACTGTAAAATCAATGAGGCTGGAAGGATCTTGAACCTTAATGATTTTGTCATTCCTATATTCATTAACAAAGGAGGGCCAGCTGCTTTTTTCTAGGCTTTCTCAGCTGAGCCTGACAAGCCCTAAGGGTGGAGGCTGCATAGTCTCTCTTAGCAACAAGATCCAACACACTCTTCACATGGTGAAAACATCCATTTGGAACCCCTCACGCCTGCTATCTCTCCCCCTGCCAGCAGGCAGTGGGAAGAAAAGCCTAGCTCCTCCTGCCCAATAACCTCCTTGTAGGTACTGAGGGCTGGCGTTAGGGGCTGTCTCCTCTGACAAAGCCGTCTCCTCTTCAAGCTGAACAAGCCTACTCCCTTGGACCCTCAACACCCTGAAGATCTTCAGAGCCCTGTGCTGAACACACTCCAGTTTGTCAGTTTTTCTTCTACTGGGAGTGGCAAAACTGGATGCAGTTGTCTGGTTAGTGCTGAAATAAAGGCAATAATCACTGCTCTCCATCTCCTGGCAATGCAAGGCTGCCATCCCCACCCAATTCTTCCTTGTCTGTGACTAGTAGATGCCCTGTAAATCACTTCTGGATGGTCCATCCAGAAGTATCCTGTATCAGGAATTTAATCCTGACATGCTCCAGAAAACTTGTGGGTTGTTTCCATCCCATTGCGTTGTCCCGTCAGCAGGTGTCAGAGAGGTTAAGGTCCTCCACAAGAGCTGGACTCTGTTATCCGAAGGCAGTTAATTTGTTTCAAAAATTCCCTTTTTACCTTTCTGCCATCTTTCTCAGCTCAAATTACTGTTTTGATATTTAGGTCTTAGCCCCCTGTTTTACTGTCATTTAAATAGTCTCATGACTGTCCAGATAACAACGATATTTGGACTTCATATTTTTCATGAAATTCTAATTCAAACTATCCTCCTTGTATGATGCAAGTCAGAGCAAACTCTGAGATTAATATTCTTACTTCATGGGCTGTGTGAGCAGCCATGTGGGAGTATAACAGGGAGATTGCAACACATCTCGTTAAACTCTTCATTAGAAGTCTTAGAAGTCTTCATTAGACTCTCTAGACTTTAAGTCCATATTTTTCTTTTTATAAGAAACATTTTTTACTTCTTTTCTGTCTCTATTGTGAAAACTTCCTCCTACTCCTCCTGATGCTGGTCCTTTCCTCTTACCTAAGTGAGAAAGAGGAAAAGAACTGGGTTTAAGGCGGCCTCCTGCCATCTCTTTGGTTACTAGTGCTTCTGATGCAAAAGGGGGAGTCTGAGGTCTGCCCCTTACACACTTACTCTATTTAGAGTTAACTGATGAAGCTTAATCTGCCAAGCATTGCAATAGGATATGACAGTGACTTGTAGGACTGAAATTCACAACTTAACCAAAAGGTGTGACTACACCATGGCTGTTGCAATCTTTGTACTGAAGTGTTTAAGCAGACTCTCGACTAAAACTATTAAATAGATTGTATTTTTTGAAACAAACACCTGCAGATAGTTTTCAAGCAAGCAGACAAACTAAAATGAACAACATGCAACCAGAATAAAAAGAAAGAAAATAGATGTCCTTTTCCCTGAACATGGTGAGAGAAGGTGTTCATTTCGAGCTTTCAAAAACCTGCTTTGGAAAAAAAAAAAAAAAGAAAAATGCTTCTGCCAGCAGAGAGGGAACATTTTAAAATGCAGTTCCTCAATCTAGTTTACTTAGATGAGCTTGATTTCCTTAAAAAAGATAAAATAAAAGTGAAAAAGTGTTGATCCTTTCTACAAAATAGCTACATAAATCTAACAACAAAAAAGCCATACCTGCATATTCATACCCAGCACGTACACGCACACCATATTGCGAGAAGAAAAAAGAGTTTTACTACTTCAAACTATTATTTTGTTCACCATGTTCTATGTCTATATGCTTTACATTTGCAAACACTATCTTCTTCATACTGGACTGTTCTAAGCGGTATTTATAAATCCTTCAGTATGACCTACATGATGCACTGCATCCTAATTAGAAGGATTTAAACTACTGAGCCATAACTTTAGTAATATTATCATATACTACAAAATCCGTTGGCAAAATTGTATACCTACAAAATCCATTGGCATTAATTCTGTATGTCCACCACTTTCAAACCTTAAATACAAGGTGATAATTGCAATATTATAGCTGGCTACATTGCTTTTAACTCTGGACATTACTCAATCAAATAAAATTGGTGACAAATAAAGATATGACTTTGCGGGTTCTATAAAGAAGTGATATTTTTAAAATTGTCTGGAAGATGTTTTTTGGTGAGCTATGCTGAATCGTCTTGCATGTCATGTAATCACTTGAGAACCTAAAGTGAACTGGAAAAAAAAATGTTCTGAATTGATATATCTCCTGCAAATTCTGCTCCTGGGCAGAGAGAATTCACTAGAGATGAGAAACCTCAGAGTTGATCATTGAGGCCAATTAAATGAATTACAGTTGAAGAACAGAAGATAATTCATGAGTGACATCTAATCTATTCTAACTTAATTGCACAAGTTAATGTGGCTAGTTTCAATGTCTGCAGTGTATTGTGTGATTTGAGCAACACCCTTTTTCAGAAAGCTTTTTGGGGCACCTAGAGTCAGTTTAGTGTTCTGTTGTGGATGTGTAATATATTGTTTTTCATTAGAAACAGGTTATTAGCAAAGCCCCATGGAGATAATTGTCATTGTGTCATCTTTATATTTTGTACATGGTGACAAAGGGTATTTCTGACCTGTAGGTAAAAATTGTAATTTATTACTGAAAGTGCCTTTACCACAGATAAATCTGCTAGCTTATGTTACCTTCAGAGGTTTTGTTACAAACAAAGAGAGGACAATGATTTATTTTTAATTTCTTTTCCCGGAAGTGTCATATAAAAACCTAGGCCTTGAAGAAAATAAAATAGCAACAGTGGATGGACATGTAGAAAACAGAAGGCATGTCTAAACAGATCTTTCATATTTTTATAAGATGAAGTATGATTTGGTTTGAGTATTCTCACTTATTTAGTTAAGTTTACTTACTACTGACATGCCAGTGACTTGATCTAGACAGTGAGTAATGAAAAAAAAAAAGGACATATTTTGATATACTTCTTTATTTTTTTCTGTGTTATTGGAAATGGGTAAGTAGTCTTTAATTTCCTCTACTGCCTTTAGGTTACTCTATCTTACAAAGAGTCATGTGTAATGTGGTAGAAGTAGGGAAATGTAACACAGCTGATACAGACACAGTAAGTCTCTGCTCTCAGTCTTACCCTGCCCCAGCTCAGCATAAAACTCCATTTTTTCCCCATCTTTGTTCCATCTACCCCTTCTTATACTATAGTTAGACATACATTAATCCTGACTGACAAGAAATCTATGATTAATGTGTCTCAGGTGAATGTCATCACTGAGATCTCAGTCATTTTCTCTTTTATGAATCTTCATAAGCCACTTAAGATATCTGTGTTAATATCCTTTAAAATGTTATTCAGAATTGCTTTATATCTCCTCCAAATTATTACATCTAGACAATGTAATGATCTTTCTGGATTATGAGTATCTTTAACTGTAACCCTAACTGGGAACAAAAAATACACTAAACTGGATATATATACACACAGGCAGGACCTGGAGTGGAAGGTCTGGGTTTGCTGTCACTTTGCACAAGGTTTGATGAGATTTGCCTCAGTAGAGTTCTCTAGGTAATTATTCAATGTCACCATTTTCTGTTCTATTATAATATGCTCTACAGGAGTTAGATCATGAATATCCCAGACAACTCAGAAAATATAGAATAACTCTACATAAATAGAGGAAAAATAATCACTCTATTTTATTTTTCAATATAAATGGAAATTACAAGTACAAACCCTCTCATTTCACTTCATTTGCAAAATTAGTATAGAGCAATACTTTCCATTTTCTATTTTGAAACAGTCTGTTCTGTTGTGTGAACCTCTAACCACATAAAAGCTGTTTGGAAACTTGTGTGTATGCTTGATGATTTCATCCTCAAATATATTTTTTAAGACTTTGTCGTGTATATGGAAAAACACAGTCAGCTATGCAAGATTGGTATTTACAGAATCCTCTTGATTTTCTGGATTGGATTTGAGCCAGAAATATTACAAACTGTGTCACAAAAATCAATGTCTGGAAAAACACAGAAACTTCATATATCTTCTGATCTCAATGAAATGACATTACAACAAGCAGCACTGAAGATGTCATACAAGCATGAAAAGATGCAGTCTGTTTTCACATATATAATCTGATATGTCCAACGCCCAGTGTATGGTCATCAAAGGGATCATAAGTTAAAGATGTCCACTAAGTGTGGAGTTTCAATGCATTCAGAGTCACTGTCTGCACTACAAAAGCAATTTGGTATTTGAATGATCATGCATGTTCTACATGAACCAAACCTTATGCCCTGCTCTCTGAATGGGGAAGAAGGAAGAAGTGGAGCGATAACCACCACCATGCCCCCGCCCTCCTCCCCCCCCCCCCAAAAAAAAATATCCAAAACATAGCTAGATGTAGGTTACTTAACAACTTAAATAAGAGATGTAACTACTAATGCTGGAGTAAGATTCTTTGTCTTTTCCCCAACTTGCTAGAAGGCAACAATACTAGAGCATGTGACTATTAAGCATTTTTATATTGCTTGCATATAGGAACAAAATCATTTCTGATTAAGATAGGACAGTTTTGAAATTTTCCTCCTTTGACCTTGCACTTATTTCAAGAGTCTTCAATGTCTTCCAATGGAGAGGCAAAACTATTAAAATAAACTGCAGATTTTTTAAAACCACTTTTACCATTTAACATATATTTTAAAATCTACTAAAATATCATCTAGAAGAATCCCGTCATGACATTGAAAACTATGCACTATAAGAGGAGAGAAAAATAGCCTTAATTTTCAATTACGGCATTAAAAGGAGAACATTATACAAAAGCAACCGGCTATCCTCTGTTTTGGGGATTGGTTATAGAAGGCTGTTTAGAAATTTGTATGTATTTATTAACATTTCATTAAGTATCTAACATTGTGGTTTATCGGTTGTATCACCTTGTACAATCCTGAGTGTAGTTCACTTATTGTCAGATAATTGTGTGTTGTTCATAAATCAATACACTGTTTCAATCCTGCTTTGGTTTAAACTATATGAAATGAACAGTTTTTCACAGTGCCTAATGAGCTGATTCAAGAAAATGATACAAATCAGCATCCTTATTTACAAAAGTAGCACTCAGAACGGATATTACTATAGTCCTGCAGACTCTGCAGGGACCAGGATTTCACCCAGCTGAACTTTCTCCTTTGTCCACTAAAATCTGTGTTCTGTCATGCTGTCTCACATTTACTGATAGCTTATGTGTTTCTGTCTGAGTTGCCTTCGCGGTACTTGTAAGAATGTTTGGAAAGATCAAATTCGTAAGGCGGACGTGCACTGTCACATGAGTTGTGTGTAGGCTATTTCCTACACAATCCTGGAAAGACCATCAAAAGAATGTATGAACAGTCAAGAGCACAAGGCTACTATTCATATGCGCAACGAATGAAGACAAGGAACATATGTTTCAACTATTACATCACTTCTGCAATATTTTCAAATAAATTAACTTTTATTCAGTAAAAATTTGGAAAACAGCTGCTTGTTATAGCATTAACGACTCTAGATATTATGTTTCAATAATGTGCCATTCAATTTCTCGTCAGATTCAGTTATTGTTTAGAGATGCACGTTTTAGCCAGAGTTGGTTCCACTTTTATTATAGCTGATGTCAAGTAAAACCTGAAATACAATAAAGGAGAAAATTTGGGATTGAAGTATAAGGTGATACGAGCTTTAGTATATCAACATTATTTAGTATATGCAGTAACTTATTTTGCTGAACTAGTTTTTGGGGGAGAGGGATTTCCTTTCTTGTTTTATAATTAAGTATACTGATATTCTCTTCTTTTCATGAGAAATTTACCTTTCCTGTTTATGGAAGGCTGAAGGTAAAAATGTAAAAGGCACAAAGGTAAGTATGTTATAACATCAGATAAAGTTATCTGACAGTAGCTTAATTCTAATAACTTTTTCTAGTAACTGGTAACTTAATTACTAGTAAGAAAAAAGGTGAATTTCATCAAGACTTAAACTCATTTCCTTTAATATATGAAGCTCTGAGTAGGTTCACAGTGGAAAATTGTAAAAAGTATTTTGACTAGCCAGTTAGATTTCTTCTTACCTTTTAGTCATTCAGATTTAAAAGGTAAAAAAAAAATTAAGAGGATATTAAGTAAGAATTCAAAAATGTTTTGAACTGTGTACATACTATGTCTTATATTGGAAAGTAGTATAATGATTTTGTATAAAACATTGAACTGCAATATGTCTTACTTTATTAGGCAGATTAATAATTTCTAATTAAATATATCAAATATATTTTGAAGGTATTTTGAAGAGTTTCTATAAAGATGGTCATGTACAAGATTATGTAAAAGAAATATTACTTTTTAGGAAATACAACACCCGAAGTGATATTTTAAAAGCTTTTAAAAGTTCTTTTGTTTGTTTTTAAATAAGAAAACATACCTCCAAGCTAGCGATAAAGACACACACTGATGTTAAGATTAGGCACTATAGATAGTGGTCTTGTGAGTTTCAGAAACAAGGATCAATATTTTCTCCTCTGCTCTTCCTTTCAGAAGTACAAGAGTTCTAATATAGCTGAAATCATTCTCTGACAGTAAATCTGCCTTGCATTATCATCACGGGATTTCTGTGATTTTTGAATTTTTCGGTTCTGACAAAGGTTTCATTTTTGGTTCTTGATAAAGAAGCCATCATAAGAATGAAGGATGAACATTTCAAGTATGACCTCAATATATCTAGAATGATTTCCTGACATAAAAAAATCTTTGTTGCAATTGTAATTATCTTTACAGCAAATAATACATTTTTATAATAAAAATTATTACCTTAATGTGAATATTTCAACTATGTCACTCTACTGCTTTTATACTCTCACAGAAATGATTTAGATAGAGATTTTCTGTGTTTCCAGATGGTTCTTATGTGCTTCACAGAAGAAAATATAAAAGAAAAAGCAAAATGCAGCAGAAGGAAATAAAATCTTTGCAAATTAAAAAGAAGCATATCCTGCAAAATGGTAATTTAGTCAGCTGATCTTTTAAAACACTGGGACATCTCTCAGAGCAATTGTATGCACTAAGTCAGACTTTAGAAGTAGACTTTTATTATTTAACTGTATGAACATTAGCAGATGAATGATTAGTGAGGAAGTCCACAGCATTGATTAGCTTGGCCAGTCTGTGATTGAGATAATCCAGGTTTAAATTTGTGCTGTGCAAGAAACTTTAAAAGCAGTAAGTTCCTAAAAATATAGATAGAAGATGAATGGGATTTTTTAAACAGGAGTGCATTTAAATGCCATTGAAATCAATAAGTAGCTCTACAACTATCCAGAAAAGCACTTAGGCATTTAAAATGCTAGATAGTCTTTTGAGACACAGAGGGTGATTAAAAAAGACGAAGACCTTTAAGTACAAAGAGTCAGTAGGTGTTTTAAGTTTGCACTTGGCTCTGCAGTGAAAGCCCAGCTGTACTACATTGCTCTGAGAGGCTTTTTATTCCCTTTGCTAAGATTAGGCTGTTGGGTGGTCAGGTGCGTAAGTGCTATAGGTGAGGGAAGTGTCTTGCACTCACTGATGCAGTAGATTCACAGTTATAATAGGCTCCTGAAGAGTAATAAGCAAGTCTGGAAAGGACACGAAGCCAGACGTACTGTTTCTTGGTCAACATAACAAAGTGGGTGTTGCAGTTTGAAAGCTATAGTGGTGGCGGAGGAAGGAGATATCAAATCAGTATCGGATTTACAGTCTGTGGACCATAGGTCTGATCACCTTCCTAGGAGCGAATCGAGTTCACAGTGGGATTTATTCAAATGCAACATTTACAAAGCAGGTTTCGGATGTCAGTATAGGAAATTCTCTACTACAGCATGAGGTTTTACCTAGCTCTGATGTACCAGTGTGCAATCATCCCTCACCGCAGAAGATGGGAGAGGGCTCTCAGTCTCGAGTCTCGAGTCCTGAGCTGAGGGGAGAAAGTGGGGGGATCAGCACGTCGACTGACCCAGAAGTTAGGACGGAGTCTTCCCTCTTCCTTAGTGTTCTTCTCTTCTTCTTCTTCTGTCCCTCTTACTAGCTTGCCTTTTATATTTTTTCTTTTACATTCATGTGGAGCTTGAGTGACTGTAGTCATATTTGTTTTTGTTATTCCTTGATTTATGAAAGTCTCACAAGTTAATTGAAAATCTGAGAGTTTGCTCAATGGGATGGGGTTGTGTATTGGTATTATAATGAGATTAGAAGGAGGAAAAGTTTGAGCAAAGGTTATCAGAAGGGACTGATCTGCCACCATTGCTGTCCCAGCACCAGACTTCGCACTATGTGGCCCATGAGCTGTGTAGTACTACCAGGCTGCCACCTCTGCAGGGAATACAGCAGAGTTTGGCCGCGGTGTCTTCACTCCGCTCCACCCTCCATTCACTCGTTGTCTGCATGGCACCACCAGATTATCCTCTCTTCAGGGAAGCCAGCAAAGTTTGGCCGTGGTATCCCCGTTCTGCTCCACTCTTCGTTCCACACATACCAGGCATCCTGGATGTGTATCACCCCAAGCAAGCTTCTGTAAACTTCTGTTAGGCCCTAGGTTTTCTCTAAGATTTCCCTTTCCCAGGCCATTCTTCCACAGTGGGTATAAGTTTAGATGATAGTCAAGAAGATAGATAATATTTCCCTGCCTCTCTGGGGTATTTTGATGATGATAACATTAATGTTTGTGAGGTGATTATGTTTTACTGTAACATAAAGTATACAAATACTACATGTAGATTCCCTAGAATTACATTTCAAAGAAACAAAAGGTCATTGCAGATAATTGTTACAGTCTGGGTCACCCTGAGTATATGCTAGAGTGAAAAGTATATTACCATTTTGTCATGAAATTTTCTGAACCATATCCATGTTTGGGCTTACTATGAGTTTTTGTGAATTATGGGGCAGATGCACAGTTGTTGGAATACAGACAATACTTTTCCAAGTGCAGGCAAGGTCATAGTAAGTAAATCAAAATAGAAGTATGTTCCTAACAAGTATTCGCCTTCCAGAATAAATAAAGAAACCTAGTCACTTAGCATGGGCTAGCAAACTGGCAGAACTTTGGCGTTAAAAAAAAAAAAAGACCCAGCCATGTGAAAAATATTTTCTATAGATATCAGGACTATCCAAGAGCAAAAGATGAAAGATTTGAATTGAGAGGAAAATATTCAAGATTACTGCTAAAATTCTGGAAGGAAATAGTTTGCTGATATTTTCAGCATTATTTAGAGCTCTGATCACTCTATTGCTGTAAATATATTCTATGTATTAAAAAAAAATCCAGGTGACAATGGTGATGATATTCACAGAATATCTTCCAGATAAGAAGACCAAGCAGACTTGGATGATTCAGTAGGGAGAGAGGTGAATGAGGAGGAATGGTGTGGGGAAGTTCAATAAAGAGTTCAGTATTGTTTGTTAAGTGAAAGCTAGTGGTATCCTAAAATGTCTAATTTAAAACAAGTAAAAGAAAGTATGGTGTTCTTATACAGTTTGTTAATACTGTGAATTTCCTGCATAGATGGTAGAAAAAAAATTTTGTTCCCTATCTCCCTCTTAGCTCTCCTTTGTCTCCTGAACTTTGCCAATACAGGCTAAGAGTTTCTGAAGGTTCTGACAAAGTTAGTTGTCTTTCAAAACAATGCAAATTAACTTATTAGATATGCATAATACAAATGCAGTTGATTCAAAAATAGCAAGACAAAATGCTCAGGGATTGATGGCTTTTAAAGAAAACAGCTAGATATCACCTCTGGCTTTGAAAGCCAGTAACCTGCATACTACCAGAGGCTAGAAACATATACCAGAAGAAAGATCATTCTGATCATTCTACACCACTGTTTCTTCTTTCCCGTGAAATTCACTGGCAGAAGAGCCAGTGAAGTGTCAAAAGAGCACTATGTTCAAAACACAGATTTTTGGTTTGACATAATATTGGCAGAATATTTTCATATTCATCAGTAATTTATATTGATGTAATTTTAAGCTTGAGCTAGCTTTTTTTTTATAGATGGATTATGAAATATGTCAATAATGGCATATAGAAGTAGGTGACTTTCACATCTCATTCAGCAGAACAACTTGTGATACCTCTGTTTGACTTAAATAAAATTACTGTAGTAGATGTTAAGATAATAGTTTTTTGTTTGAGAGACAAAAATAAATTCAAATCTTTCTAACAAAAAGAAATCAGAAAAAAACTTCAGTGGAACACAGACTCTCAAATTGCAATTTGAAAAGACTAAAGGCAGCTAAAAAAATAAAACATACTATGAACTGAGTTATTAACTCTCTTTAAATTAAGGAAAAGTCTGTTGTCCTGGTATTTGATAACTTGGAAGAATTAAAAATATATTCTACCAATATTCTCTGAGGAAACTGATTTATTTTATTGAAAACAGGTCCTCAAGACTGAAGACATTTTGATGTCTATAAAAGAGAAAAAAAGGAGGGGAAAAGCAATCATTTACTGAAACATGAAAAAGATTTTAGCCAATCTTTTCTCGGAACCCTGCTTTTTGGAATTGAGATTTTACAGGAAATGTAGATTATTGTACAATTTAAGCAGTACTTTCCATTGAAAAGCATGTATGGGTATTTTCAATATATGCTAGTTTGGTGCCTTCAAAAATGTCAACAATAACTAGTAACTCTAGTTGTATTTTAGTATCTGAGTTTAGGTTTTATATTTATGTTTTATCTGAGTTTTATGTTTATGTTTTATCTGAGTTTAAAAATAGGAAGAGGATCTTTTGTAGCAAAAATCTTATGTGAAATGTCTCTAAAAGAAGTATATGTATCAGACTACACACCTACATTTTCTAGCAAATACTCAGTACCCAAATAGAGATACAGGGATATTCAGACAAGATTGCATAAATAAGCAAATTTACATAAGTGAAATTACAAATATTTATTTTGAATTCTAAATAAGGATAAAAGAACTCACATTTGTTTAACAAAGTTCGTCATTCTGCATTTTTTATAAATGTAGTCACTTGAAAGGAGATGAAGAACTGATCTAGAAACCAATCATCCTATTGGTCAGTCAGTGACAAAACAATGTTTCTCATCACAAATTTTATGTTGACGGAAGCTGTATTAGTGACACACAAAAATAAAACAAACAAACAAAAAGGATAATGAACAAGCAAATGATTTGCTGATTTCTTAACTACTCACACTGTAAGATTTGTACTTATATTGTAAGACTGAAACTTGACACCAAACTCAAGCAAATACTATATGAAAGAAAATTCTCTGAACATTGAAACAAATCTCTTTTTATAGTGTATGGATCATCATGAAAGCAACCAAGAGTAGGTTTATAATCAGCACTCTTCAGCTTTCTTACAGTATAGGAATTCTCCTTACAGTATGGGAATATTACTGATTCCCAACTTCACTTGTATGTTCTTTCCTTGGATAACCAGAATGATCATGCAAGAAGACTAAGCCTTCAGTCCAGATAACTAACTAACATAGCTCCTTTAAAATATCCCTCTCTTCCTAATATATGCAAGGGGATACTAAAAGAAAAGTTTGATGTTCTTTATATATAGCAATTTTCAGTGTGCCCTTTAATGTGTCTAAAGTACTGAATACTAGGTTACAGAAATAGGTCAGGAAAAATTAGCAACAAGATTACTTTTTCAGTGAAAAGTCGTCCAAGAGAAAGTAGAAATTTCTGATGCTAGACAGGACTGCAATTTAACTGTACATCTCAACCAGCAGAATGAGGGGAGGAAGCTATTCCATTCTGTCTGATAGCAGAACATGAATTACAGATCACACTGTATTAGTCACTTGTTGCTTGATAACCCAATTATATAGAAATAATATTTATAGCTTCCCAGTGATCAAATGGTTGAAAATGTTTCTATTTTCTTCAGTGACCACAAAATTGTCGGCATTTATTTTCAGCTGTTTTAAGGAAGAGGTAAATAATAGCTTGCATTTTCTAAGTAAGACTTTCATTTTTGTGTACTAATCTGGAAATGTGTTAGGGATTTTTAAAGCAAAAATATATATTTACTTATGCTAATATTTCCTATTTTTTTCATTAAGTATTTGAAATTAAAAGACCACTCAAATGGGGAAAAATGGAAACACATTCATCTATGTTCTCTTTGTTTTCAGAAAGAAGAAGAAAACTCAAAGTGAGATTCAGATATTGTAACAGTTTTCATAAGCCCTTTAGCTATACTTCATGGTCTTTTAGCTGTAGGCTGCTGCTGACCTCCTGATTGCTGCCTTTCTCCTCACGCCCTATTGGAAAATTAAAAATATTTAATACTGTAATTAAAATATTTTATTACTATATGACTGTAAGGATCCAAGGTAATTACTCTGAACTGTAGTAGAGGTAGCTATTCAGAATAAAAACAACATTAGAAAGATGAGATCCTGGTACAAACACATCTGGTCACACAGCCATGACTACACTGTTTGATGCAGAAGCCCATGCATAAATCTTTCCTACTTCTTTTGGAAAACCCATAAGTTTCTGACACTTGCTTGGTTTAACATTTAAGAAACCCTGTGTAAGCTATTTGGTCATCTGTGTAGAGCTACCAAGCATTGTAGAATCTAATGGCTTGGTCTCACAGAGCTGCCTGATGCCTGATCTCTTAGATTAACATGCTAATAGTGTGCTCAGAATTGGTATGTCTTTCCAGTTAATGTGAGCCTTGCTGGGAGAAGACTATTAGTCAGCAATAGATATTGTTAATTCTCTAAATGAGCAGTCATTTTAAGTGCAGTGAATATGCAGTTAAGCTTACACACAACCCAATGATTAAACAATTTCTTAAGTGTAGCACGCTATAGATTTGATTTCAGACAACACAATGATTTTTTATTTTTTACTGTAGGTGAAGCCTACGGTAAAGTATGGCTTCTGACGAATTTCATTTAACCTTAATCTTTCATACTTTCTATTGTCCACCCAAAATAACCATTTCTTTCTGGCATTTTTACAAATCCAAGGAAGTAATTCAGAAAAAAACAAGGAAAGCAAATCTGATTATGTTACACAGTTCGGAATTGCAACCATAATTCCAGTATTCATGAGGCCAAAACAAAGAACTTTTCATAAATGTATCAGCCTGTGTTGAAAGATACATTTTTTTCCTGATTAATATTTTGCTAAAAGCAGTGAGAAAAAAAAAAAAAGGGGGGGGGGGGGGGGGGGGGGG
>JAWLRI010000923.1:5564754-5575857 GCA_034781795.1 Crypturellus tataupa | reverse complement strand
CCCCCCCCCCCCCCCCCCCCCCCCCCCCCCCCCCCCCCCCCCCCCCCCCCCCCCCCCCCCCCCCCCCCCCCCACAACGAGAATATAAAAGTTTCTGGAGATTGCTGTAGATTTTCAATTTAATTGATTCCTTATTAACTTACCATAAGCAGAATTATGCCTTATTGTGTATTGGCCTTCCGAACAAGGTATAATACAAATCATTGAAATACAAAAGTAACTCCTTTTTTTCCCCCCCAATTTCTCCATTTTTTCAAATATGAATTTAATTGTGGTCTTGCAAGCAACATAATCCGTGAGGAAGAGCACACAAGAAAAGCAGGAAAATGTGTAAAATTCCAAATGAAGAAATGAAATTTCTAGAAATTGGCATTTTCCCTGACACAATTATTATTTATTTAGGAAAGAAAAACAATTAAAAAATAGTGGAGCTGGAAATTTAGAGAAAAATTAGTAAAAACAAATAAAATTGAATGAAGACATGATATTTTTCTGTTAATCATCCTATGGAATATTAAATTGAATTGTCTTCCTGGACTAATGTTACCAGAGAGTTTTAATTTGGACTTGATCTTTTCCTTCAGTTTGGTACAGAGAACCTTCCAAATACATATTTTCCTTATGACCAACATGCTGTTCTATATGGGGAAACCAAACATGGAACCTAAATAAGCCATTTAGCAACTAGGAGGTGTCAGGCTCCAAACCTACAATAGAGTTTAGTGTTCAATTTACTGAATTTAGAGTCAGTTTGGGACATCAAAAAAGTGGTTTTTTTTTTTTTTTTTTTTTTTTTTTTTGTATTCTAGAAATTACAAGAAAATATATGAATTTTCACTTGATTAAAGAGATTCAGAAATGAATATGACAGTCTAAACAATTTTTTAATTAACCACAAGATTAGAAATAATATAAGAAAAAATAATTTCCAAATGTACTGTTCAGCTATATAAATAGAATGGGTTCTGTATTTATCAATACTATGTGAAACTGAATGTTAATAATGATTTAAAACAGGACTATTGGGATCTTTATTACACAGAGTTGTAATTAAATATCTAAGTTTTTAGGAAGAAAGATGTTAACAGAATGGTTTTTGCTAAAGCATCTCCTGGTAATTAGTTTCTGAGCTTCAGGATAGAGAATTATCTGTCTGAACACAGGAAGAGGAAAAATAATGTTATATTCATATACAGGCCAATGTCGTCTTTCTATTGGGGGACTAAATTGCAGTGGTTTATGGATTTTAGTCAATATCTAATTTCCTCCAAACTAATCAGATTGATTTTAAGGATGAAATTATTGCAGAAGAGAGTATACTACATTTGTAAATTTACAAAGTGAAAGGGATGTTCATGCAGCTTTAAAGCTTCGGAAATGTGTGTGACATTTCATCAAAAGCTTTCATCAGTCTTTTTTACACTATGAAAATTTGCTGGCGACACAGAGATGGGAGGTGTTATCAATACAGAGGAAAAACAAAATGTCATACAGGAAGAACCAGATTAACTTGAATAATAGAAGCAGAATGAAGTGTACTAACACAAACTACAATGCTAGGTACTTAGAGAGTAATCATAAGCATTTACAGTTCCAAACATTCAAAAACAATTTACCAGGCGACTAGAAAAGTCTTATGGAACTGACCTTAAAAATACAGATTTTTAAATAATGCATTTAAAATACTTAATTTTCCTTGCTGCTTATTGAGTCTTTGAACCTTGATTCCCAAGTATATATTTACAATCTGTGTTTGAAAGTATTTAAAATGGGAGAAAAAGTAGATTCTCAATGAATGGAATCCCTGAGTGATGGAGGGAAAAGACTAGTATTACTGTGCCTCTTGTTGTTGATAAAAAATCAGGTCCAGGCAGCAAACTGTAGGATTCAGGCATCAATGAGAGTTTCAATTTATCATTTAATATGATACAACAACAACTGCAACAACAACAAAAACAACTCATTTTTCTTGCTTTTTTTGAGTTTATTTCAGGAGATGTTTTGATAAGAAGCAGGATATTTTTCCTTCTTTGTGGGGAAATTGTTTCCTTCCTTTTGGTCATGATACTTCAGGCATCTTTGGTGCCATCTGGACAAAGATAGCCTATATAACTATATTTCTTTTGTGGAACCATGAGACGGGGAAGGCTGATATGTCTTCCTTAGTCTTTTTTTTAGTGTGTGAGAGGAACAGGGACAACATACCAGGATGCCGTCATTTGATCTAAGAATGTTTATAATTCTTTCTATGTGTATAACCAGTATTTACACAATTATATCAGTCTAAGTCTGAACTCCCAAATCATTCATGTTGCTTGCAGATTGGCTTAGACTCCAAAGTGACAAGGTAGGGAAATTTAGGAACCTATTGTTTCACACATTACACCTGCATCTTTAGGTAGTGTAGGTACAAAGGCATGAAGGCAATAAAATATGAATTTGAAAGGAGTAGATAATTGCAGCAAATATTTGCACAACTCCTATCATAAGGAAGTCTTCCTGATAAGTGAAATTTTTTATCTATTTATTTATTTATTTAATCTTAGGCTTTAATTTGGAGGTCTGTTGAACCACGAGGTTCAACAAGAACAATACTGGGCCTGATACTCTTCAACTAGTTCATCAATGACTTGGATGACAGCACAGAGTGCACCCTTGGCAAGTTTGCAGGTGACACCAAACTAGGAGGAGTGGCCGACACTCCTGAGGGCTGTGCTGCCATTCAGAGAGACCTGGACAGGTTGGAGAGTAGGGCAGAGAGGAACCTTATGTAGGTCAACAAGGACAAGTGCAAGGTCCTGCACCTGAGGAGGAATAACCCCAGGCACCAGGACAGACAAGGGGTTGAGCTGCTGAATGTTATCCATAAGTCAGCAATGTGCCCTCGTCGCCAAGAAGGCCAATGGAATCCTGGCTGCATCAGGAGGAGCGTTGCCAGCAGGTCAAGGGAGGGGATTCTCCCCCTCTCCTTAGCTCTAGTGAGGCTGCACCTGGAGTACTGGGTGCAGTTCTGGGCTCCCTAGTACAAAAGGGATGTGGAGCTTCTAGAGAGGGTCCAGTAGAGAGACACAAATATGATTAAGGAGCTGGAGCATTTGTCATACGAAGAAAGGCTAAGCAAGCTGGACCTGTTTAGCCTAGAGAAGATTGAGTGGGGATTTGATCAATATATATAAATATCTGAGGGGAGAATGTAGGGAGGATGGGGCCAAACTCTTCCTGGTGGTGGCCAGTGACAGGTCAAGGGGTAACAGGTACAAGCTGAAACACAGGAAGTTCCACCTCCATGTGAGGAAGAACTTCTTTCCTGTGAGGGTGACAGAGCCCTGGAACAGGTTGACCAGAGAGGTTGTGGAGTCTCCTTCTCTGGAGATCTTCCAAACTCGCCCTGTGCTACGTGCTCTAGGTGTCCCTGCTGGAGCAGGGAGATTGGACTAGACGGTCTTTAGAGGTCCCTTCCAACCTTAACCATTTAGTCATTCTGTAATTTTTCCAAAGGAAAACCAATTTAGCAAACATTTATTTTATAGTGGTGCAGTTTTTGTTTCTCTCCCAGAATAAGTGATTTGTTCCAGTGTAAACAAGAATTCATAGGTATATTATATACTTTTGTAAGGCCACATTTCTACCACTTTTACTTTCTTTATAGCATGTTACAACTCTGTCTGCAAATAAAAAGAAAGGACCATTTGTGATAGGAATTACTTCATGTTTTCATAGGATTCAAAAGCTCAGTCTTTTTTTACTTTAACTGTGACTTGATGCTTGAATATCACAATCTATAAGCAATGAGGAACGGTCGGTAGTGAGCAGAAAGGTGACTTTTTTCACTGAGTATTTCTTTCACTATTAAGATAGTGCTGTCAGTGGTTTCTTAACTGTAAACTAGTAAAATGATATGGTAACCTGCTGTTGACAGGTCTACCTACTGTAGACTGTTATATGTGACCTTTCAAAATTTTGATAATCTCCTTTGGATTGTATTCTCTAAAGGAACTGTATTCTCGGCCAAGAGTTGATTTTATACCTTCATATAGTTCATTTCAGAGCAACGAAAGGGGCTCTGATAGTATTCAGTAGATATTCTATAGCAAGGAAAAGATTTTTTTGACTCGTGTCTTTATTCTGATATGCTGTTTCTTCAATATAATTACACCAAACAGATATTTTTACAATAATTATCTTTTTAAGAACGTTTTTGACACATGTATTTTATGAATTTTCTAAAATTGAAATAAAAATGACAGCTATAATGGATTAGTTCATAAATTGCTGTGTTAAGAGTTTCTATTTAAGCAAGTTGCCTAAGTGCATATGATTTTATATGTAATTATCACTGTTATAAGACTGACTTGCTTTGGTCCCAGATATGTATGAGTTCAGCACACCCACCTACTTCATAGGTTTGTTTGCTCTATTTAGTAATTTAGACTGTGTTAGAGATGGGAGTTAGTACGGGGAGCTTTGATGAAGCCCCATGACAACAATAGCAGCTCAACATTTCACAACAGTGAGTTTCCCAAAGAAGAGAGAGGTTAACTGTATAGGAAGTTCATATTGTAGCCTTAATTCACAGATCAAATGGTAGTATTAGAAAATTAATGTCTGGAGTTTGCACAAACTTGTCTGATTGCATGACTGAGACTTGAATTATTCGATGCTCGCTTTCCAAAGAGTACCTGCTTTAAAGGGTTTCAGTGTTTAAATATTGCAACTTACAATTATTTTAAGACTGGGTGATTTTTTTCTGCTTTGTTTTTGTCAGTTACCTTATTCGCAAAGGAATTCATGTAGTAGACATAAACATTTATGAATTGTGTCAATTTTCCATATCATTTTACCTGAAAGGAAATGAAGAAAAAAGTTTTAAAATGCCAAAAGAAAGTGTCATTTTCCTGTTCTTAAAAAGGCAATAAAAAGCATCTAATAGTTGCACTGAACAACAAAATATAGATTTTGTTCTAAATTGTGTCTGATAAACAAAGATAGGAGTAGATGATTCATTCCAAATATTGGTACCAGGAAGGCAAGGTTAAGAGGCCAGAGCCTGTCTGATTATCGCCAAAAGGAAAGCAAACTGTATCATCAGAGATAGACTAGGCCAGGAGGCCCAGGAGACTGTGCTGTGAGGCCGAGTTTGGCAGGGAAGATGAAGCAATGCAGTAATCAGCTCCACGAGGCAGCTCTGAGGAGTTGAAGGGATCACAAATGGTCAGAGGTCCCGACAGAGTTAGGCCTTTCCACCAGGCTTGTTCAGGAGAGAAGCCCTTCTGTGAGATTGCCTGTGGTCTATACAGTAATGGAGAGTTTAGCTAATCAATCAGGATCAAATGCTACTTTCCCTAAAGCTTTACTTCTCAGGTGAGATGCAGTATCAGTTATTAACACCAAATGGCTTGAAAGTTCCCATTTTAAACTGTTCATGCTGTTTCATTTTGCCTAGCATAGCTGCATATGCATTACAGCATGGAAATGGAATCAAGAGGGCATGTCTCTCTCCCCCACATGCATGAAAATATTCCGATTATCAAAAGAAAGTGATTTTTTTTGTTGTTTGTTTGTTTGTTTCATAGTCTGGCTTAATGAAACAGCCTTGGATAAAAGCACTACTGAATGAAATACTTCCCTTTTCAGGCATATTAATGCTGTTCTTCATTTTCTTTGTTTTTGTTACTGGGCTTGAAAAAGATGTGCTCTGTTCAGATTGAAACTAAATATTTTGCTTGGTCACAAGTGACATTTTTCTTTCTATTTTTTTTTTTTATTAGAGAAATAAAATAAATTACTAAATGATTTTTCCTTCACTATTTCTGTTAATCAGCTATACCACCCTTATCAGTTACAAAGATAGTCTTGAGTAAGTTGCATCTTCTAATAAATATTTATCTTTTGAGTGAGGTCTGATTCTTCAAAGAATAATATACAAAATTACAGACTGGTAAAAGAAGTATTGCTGGAAATATTTCCGCCTTTTGCTGGAAAAAATCAGAAAAAAAAAGATTCATCCTAATGCACTCCTAGGAAATTTCACAAGATATTTTTAAGCTTTTCTAAAAAATTCTTGGCATATTGCATATGGCATATTGGAAGAAGAACGGAGGCTTGCCACGGTCTGAACTGTGCACCAAGTGCTTCATGGCTCCTTCTACTTTTACTGGGACTATTTTTAGGAAAAAGAAATTATGAAAGATCCCAGTTGTTTGCTTCAGCCTCTGATCACAGGGACGGCTATTGTGTATACAGCCTCAAACAGTAAACTTGGTGAATACCTTTGGAATATTTCATGATTTTGTATTATTTTTTCTCTCTGAAATGTGTACTAGTCAGGACACCTGTTTGCACTTACCATGCACTTACCTTGCAATTTTTTGTTACTTGGGGGTAACAAAATTTTGTGCAGTTATGTCCCTTTGGTAGTCACACTGCTAACATACTCCTGTAAAATCCTTATAATTTATAGGTGTCACTGGCATCTGCATTGTCTTCAAAATATTGAACTAATAACATATGCAACTATAATTAAATCTTTTATATATTGATATCTACTGTTTTATGAGTTCATAAACATAACTATTGCTATTTTATTGTTTTTATCTGTATATTTAATTATAAATTGTATTCAAAAAAGAGAGATGCCAATGTACTACTCTGTTGTGATAAACACATTAGGGCAGCTTGGTTATGTATTGCAGTACATTTCTATTTATGGAATGCTAGTTACTGGGCAGTTAGGCAATATTTGTTGGTTCACTGAATAAATAGAGAAAAAACATGATCATTTGCTATAATTCAACAGTAACGCTATATGCTGTAGCGATAATTGGGCCTCTAAGAAAGTGGTGCTGGTTGCATTTAAATACTATTGCATTATTTTTCTTCCTTTTTTTTAATAAAACATATACTTGAACTGGTTTTATTCCCTCTTTGATCATTTGCTTTTGCATTTGTTTATACAAATATGTTTCAGCAGATTTGTGTATAATTATTAGGTATAGCCCTAATTGTTTGTAAAGATTTAGACTAAGAAAGGACATTTCAGTAGGGTATTATTTAAAATTGTTTGTTCTTTTTTTTTTTTTTTTAGTCATTATGAAATGAAATGACTGGAACTTACCTTGTAGTTTTAAATGTTTCATCTGCATTCTCTAACTCATATCATGCATAATAGAAATGGATAAATAATTAGTAATAAATTACCTAGCAATATCGTATAGTAGCAAGCCTGAAAAAAAAATCTCTATTCTTAGTTTGGATTTAAGGCTGCTAGTCATATGTAAAAAATTTGTGTTTCATTTCTTTGAAGCCATATTGAGCAGCCTGAGAACACACTGCCAAGATAAATTAATGCCCTGTATCCTGAGATATGCAGAACACGCATTTATAGTATGTTGAAACTATATGACCTTGACAATTGTGATTATAAATATATTTTGTGAACAGTCTTTTGTAAGAATCATATAAAACACATATAATGAATGCAGCTCAATGGAGTACTCTGCTGTTCTCTAATTCACTGCCAAATGTAATTTTAAACTCATAGAGTATTCCAAACAATTTCCAGATGATGTGTATACGGGTGTGTGTGTATGTATATTCATGAATGTTTAGAAACAAGAGAATTATCTAGTAAAACTGATTCTGAAAAATGTTGAGTCTCCTTTTATCCTCAGTTTCAGGGGAAAATGAACCTATTTTGCCTAATGGGAGGCACTGTGCTTTTTGCCAGAATAAGGTATCTTGTACAGAAAGAAGATTCAACTTGGTACAGAGGAAACACAAATGTTACTTTCTGCATAAGCCAAAAACTTAGGGATTTCTGATGACCTCTCAGGTAAAGTGCTGGCCTAGGCCTAATATGTCTACGTTCAATTCCAGTTTCAAATCCTTTTAGAAACCATTTTTTCCTCTATCTTTCCCCGTTGGAGACACTAAGAATATTATAAACAATTATTATGTTTTTTACAGTGCCTAATGTGATCTGGGCTAGGTCCTCCAGGGATCCTGGTATCTTGTGACACCTGAATGTAGAAGCATTCAGTTTGACCTCTACCTAAGCTGTGCATCTAGTTGCTTGATGATTTTTTTTGTCTTTAAAATATACTAAATGTTCAAGGTACTAATTTGAATTAGGGCTTTATCCAATTCTGAGATTATATCTGATATTCTATGTACTTTGATAGTTCAAATGGTATAAAATAATTATTTTTTGTAATATTCTAGATGACATTTAGGGCAGAAGAAATATGGTAAGACTCTAATGAATGAGTTGTCACTCATTCATTTTTGATCTTTGTTGTTATTTATAAACATTATTTGTACAATATGAGGGCACTAGGTGTGTGTGTTCTGGACAGTTCTATTCTTGATACTTTGTAGAACCATAGCATCTTATAAACTATTGAGTCACTGCCTTCAATGAGCATTGGTGCTTTTAATGTGAGTTATTTATTGAAAGTCTGACAGTTTAATTGACATACAAGAAGTAAGAAACATCCGTGGAAGTGGCAAATTTTAACTTACAGAAGTGATGTAGGCTATTTGGACAATGCTTGGATATACTTTGATATAACTGTTTGTGACTGAGCTAGAGGATAGCTAAGACAGTCATACAGGTCTTTTAACAGATGAATGCTTTTCATGCTAGTTGCCACAGTCAACAAAATGTATCTATGGTAGCACAAAATTAATTCTTGTATTTTTCGTCTGGAAAGCTGACGGAAATGGTAAACAACAGAACCCACTGAGAGAACAGTTTGACTGAAGAGCTGATGTCTAGTAGGACTGCATCTGACAGAAGGGAAAAATATGAGAATTCTTATTAGAGACTGAAATGCTTTTTCACTCAAGTTTCTTTTTGTTTTCAAAACTTGTGCTGTATATATCCTCCTAAAATTAAGAATTAAGAGACCAGTGAGGTAAGGTATATGTAATTTAAGATCATAAAAGTCTTAATGAAGGCAACAGAATAACCCATGTGTAAGCATTTACATAAGCTTTTTCAGGCTTGGGTCTTGCTGTGGCCATTTATAAAAATAAAATTATAAAAATAAAAATATTTATATAAATAAATATAAATTTAAAAAAAATAAAAAAAAATCTGAGCACGCTTGCATTTTGTAGCTCATGGTATAAAAACCAGAACTTAATCAAATTCAAAGAATAAATGATAGTGATTTTAATGTTCTTACAAAACACCCAGTATACTTTGAGAACAATTCACTCCATAAACCCAGTAAGTTGTCAGTGTCTTTAAGCTCTTCTGGAGCTTTGTGGCAAAAGATACAAGAAAACTTCTAGAAATTTTTCAATATATGAAAAGTCTAATCAAGCACAGCACCTGGAAAAATAGATCAATTATAAACCTTAGCCTTCATTTTGGATCACCAAATGTTTCATAAGAATCTTACTTTTGTTTCCTTTTTCATTTTTCATTTACTGTTTGGAAACCATGGAGAGTGTACATTGCCAGCTATGTTTTCAGAGCAAATCTTCAAATTAGTACAAAGTAGCGCTGTCTTGTGAACACATCACAAAGCAGTTTCTTGAAAAGTTTCCACTTCTACTTTTCATTATTAAAAAACAAACAAAGCCAAAACAAAATAAAGATACACCTTCATATTGCAGGGATTTGAGAGCAAAGATTTTACATGCCAGTTCTTTTTAGCATACTGTGTTTCTATGTCACATAAAATAGCTAATATCTATGAAATACTGAAGCTGATAAAGATTTTAGGAATTTAAGCAATGTTTGCGGGATCCTGTCTTTCATGAATGTCTAAACCTTCTGACATGTTTGTCACTCAGTGTTATGTGATATCCTGAGTGTAGTTGCTGGAAGTTTTTACGAATGAAGAGACAATGTTTAAATATTTGAAATTATTTTCCTAAATGTAATATGTTTATTTATCTTCGTGCCTTAAGCCTACCACTAAGCACTTTGGAGTTTCACACTGTGAGCTTTTATCTGTTCGCAGTATATAGTTGGCTCTGAAAAATCAAAATTATTTTTAAATATAAATTGTCGCTTGCTCCGCAACGAAGTCGGGACGGCCCAGGATGCATGCTATATGTAAGCTTTTATTGATCAAGTAGGCACAGCACTTCGGACCCCACGCTCGCGCGTGCACATACGTGCACAATCCCTCCCCCCGAGTCCATCTTATATACTCTTCATCCTCATCATGGCTGCACAGTGATTCCTGATTCGCTGTTCCACTCAGTTCTTCTTCATTAACGAATTCCACATCTTCACGTCCTTTAAGTTGTTTACCTGCTACAGTCCGTATCTTTCCAGATGGTTTCAAGGACGTGGTAGCCTGAGAAAGTTTTAGCTTTCAGACCAGCTGAAGGCCGTCTCACCAATTCTCAGTCCCCACAATAAATCATAGCTATTCATATACTTTTGAAAAGCAGAGAGGGAAGAGAACCAAATTATTTTCAGGCAATCTGTGTCAATAGGAGCACATTTGGTAATGAGGATGATATAAGGGAAGACTGATTTTGATATATTACCAAACTAAAGCATCAAATGAAAGTATCACTAACATACCTATAAAAGGAGTTGAGTGAGCAAGTCAACAATACTGCCAGTTTCTTTTTGTGAACATCTATGAGTGCTGAAGGAAGTGTGACGTTAGTATTATATCCAGGAGAGCTTCAGGAACAGCATCAAATACAATTTAGCTATAAAGACATGAGGTAATCTCTCCTAAAGTAGAGATTACCTCATGGAAACAAAAAATAGGGAATATTTATTTCTCAGGCACCTGTTTCTTCAGGGAAAAGCTTAAAGAGAACTAAGTTACTGGGATTTAAAGAAAAAAATCTGCTTTTTTTATGATACATTCAAAATTCCAGAAATTGGAATGGCTCACACTATAATCTGTATAAATTGAATACCTGTGACCAGGTATAATCTCCAGAATAATTTGCTCTACTTAAATAAGATTTTTTTTTGATAATTTGCTGACTCAAAATAAAAACATTCTGTATCACATATCCTGATACTGTTGCGCGCCCCCTCCCGTGGAGCACCCCCGTGCTCGACGCGGCAGGCCGCGGAGCACCCCCCGGGCTCGACGCGGCCCCGCGCGCTCCCTGGCTG
>JAWLRI010000923.1:5526663-5564654 GCA_034781795.1 Crypturellus tataupa | reverse complement strand
CGGGAGAGGGAGGAGAGTGGGAGGTACAAGGTGGGAGCGGGCGGTGATTGGTGGGATTGGGTCGCCGGGCAGGCGGCCAGGACCCCACCCTTGGGGTTCCAGACCCTTCTGAGGGGTGCCTGGCCACATGCAGTCAGGCAAGCAAGCCTGACTGCGCGTGCGCAGCCCTCAGGGGTCGTACAGGGGGCACCGGGACCCCCCTGTACATCTGCCAAGGGCACATGCTCCCTGGCAGAAACACCATTATCCCCCACAGAGCCCCAAAATCCCACTTTTAATCTCCAACATGATACAAAATTTGGCTAAGGATTAAAGGACAATGACTTGAACCATTGTTGTTCAGCTTTTCATGTTCAGATTGCACAATGAGGACAGAAAGCCTGTGCACATTTTATCATGAGTCAGGTCAACCAGATTTTTCAGAGGTGAAGCACAGATGCTGGTGAAATGAAGCACACTAACATAACAACATGAAATACTTACTAAAATATAATGCAAGTGACATTTGATTCTCACAAAGCAATTGTAATATGCAAAGTAAATTACCAGAAGATACCTAAAAATCTAAAAGGAATAGTTATTGTTCTCTTACTCTCACAGATAATAATTTAAAGAGTTACTCAATTTGATGATAATGGCTTCTCCAGTACAGATTTGCTGTCCCCAGCCCCTTTTGCACAAATGCCCTCAGTATTCATTGCGTCGCATCCTGTTAGCTGTGGGAGTGCTTGCTTAATGAATGCTTCCTCTGATAAACAGAATTTCGATTACAAAACTTAAAAACATATCTATTATGCACATACATACATATGTGATCATCAATACAGATGGGGAGTATTCCTCTTCCATCACTGTAATCTTCTAAAATAGTATCTGAAAGGCATGTAGTCTTGATTATTTGACTTAATAGTTTGTATAAAACCAAGAGAGAAATGAGAATTTGTCTGAACTGAATACAGATGTCTAAAATAGGTAGGACCAACATTCCCTTCAAGCTTCTTTCTTTTCTTACAATTTATTTTGTGATCTCTTTGTGCTCTCTTGTGATTTTTTACCATTTCTTTTGTGATCTAATCCAAACTTTGAGTGAATGCCTAATTTTGGATGGCTGCCTGGACTTAGAGCAGTTGAAGATGTTTTGAACCCACACCTTGAATTGGGGAAGAAAGGGGATAAATCTTGGCTGAAATGTGGAAGGAGCTATTTTCTTTGTGAAAGTCTTCTGTGCAATGTCTTCTGTTCCGAAGGTCAAAGTGCACTTCAGTGCAATTCTGACAGCCAAATGGAGAATTACATAAAATATACCGTAATCATACAACTTGATTTTGCTGATGCATCATAAAAATTCCCTCTGAAAAGGAAAACCATTCCAAGAGGAAAATTTAAAAATATGGCTTTGGAGACAGGAATGAATTTTTCCAGGATTTAGAAGTTCCCCTCAAACTTCTAGACACAAGAAGAACACGCATACAAATAATTACTCGTGTTTTAATCTAATATTCTGACATTTGGGGAAGCATATTTTTATATTCCACTACTTATCCCTATTTCTTCTTTTACTCTCACGTTTCATTCTCATCCTGCCACTTTTATTTTCTTTCTAGCATTTGTGTCCTTTTTATTGTCCTTTTATTGTGTCCTTTGCCACAACTAAATATGTTGTAGTGTTCTTCTCTAGTCTTTCTGTTCAATACAAAGCTTATTTATTATATTTCCCCTTTTTTGACTTTTCTTGACTGTCTCATTCCCATTTATTCTCTTCCTAGAGATAAATATAGCAAAAAAGTAAGATTTGATCACTGACTAGTAATGCGATACTCTGAAAGCTTGAGCTCCCACAGAACTGAGTCCCATACCAAGGCCTCCAGTGTCTTTGCAAACAGGGAATTGTTTGAAAATTAAACTAACTCAGGAAAGAATAATCTCATTTTTACAGCTGGATCAGTTCACTAAGCTCCTTTCCTGGTCACAGATAGATAGGTATTCTGTTGGTATCATGAAAAATATGGTAGTTGGAGAAACTTTATAAGCTTCCATTTTTTTTCCAAAGAATACTATACACAGAGCTTCATATAAAAGAGTACATTCCTGGGTTTTTTTTTTCTAAATCCTTTTTTTTTTTTTTTTTTTTTTTTTTTTCCTGAGTTGGAAAGAACCGAATAAGATTTTTTCACACTTGAATCATTTTTATTGTTAAAATTAAGAAATATAGAATCCAATATTAGACAGTATGTATCAGTTAATGTAATTATTTCTTAAGCAAATGACTGTGAAGTTTATAGAAAAAAATACCATTATGAACAAAGAAGCCATCATCATATTTTCATTTTGCATAAACTTCAGAGAATTCAGTATTTAAAGAAAGAATAAAAACAGACAAAGGTTCAGAATAATAAGTTAATTCTTAGTATCTAGAATTCATTTTAAGTTCCTTTCCACTTCAAGTTTTAAAGATAACTTTTGCTGGAGCATTCTTCAGTATATGCAGGACTGACAAGAAAGAAATATCCATTGTAATAGTCAATCTTTTTGTGAATAAGGAAAGTTAATTGAAACTCCTAGTTAGACAATGTTCAGGATCAAATAATGTCATGAATACTTTATTTTGATGCATTATACGGTATATTATATCAGAAATTGTTTTGGCAGGTACTCATTCTCATTTTCCAGTTTTTTGCTCACTAATATGTCCCAAGTTAGTGTTTTCATTTTCAACACTAAAGTTATTATCCATCAGGAAATTCCAATTGCCTGATTAAAGATTTTGCATTTTTTGATATTTTCTTCAGGAATTTTTGGATAATAACTGAAAAACAATTAACATTCTCTTTTCACTTGGTAGCATTTCAACTCATAATCCTAAATATATTGGTATCTTAATGGTATGAAGCCACAGAGAAACAAGATTTCTTAAAAAAAAAAAGAGAAAAAAAAAAGAATTGTCCTTTTTTTAGCTGAAAAACAAATAAAATATCTCTAGCAGTTCACCAATGTCTGTCCTACCAAAACTGATTATTCTAATTATCAGTTAATCCTGAAAATCTTTGCTATAGTATTTAAAAAATCTGTGAATGATTTGAAGTTATTATATGATAAACTTTTTATAGGTTCTATTGCAACCACTGTCTTGTATCTGTATTTTCCCATTTCCTAGTATCAAAACATTA
Source organism: Crypturellus tataupa (assembly GCA_034781795.1). Classification (NCBI taxonomy): domain Eukaryota; kingdom Metazoa; phylum Chordata; class Aves; order Tinamiformes; family Tinamidae; genus Crypturellus; species Crypturellus tataupa. Next base: position 5,561,487 of record JAWLRI010000923.1, on the reverse strand, counting down.
AGTTTTTAAAATTTGCCTAGCATTCCTTTAATGATCTATTCTATTACCAGGGTTCTTAGTGTTCATGGTGTACCATAGCTGATTGTTGTATGCATACTATATACACTACAGTGAGTCTTATGGTAATTCTTGATACACCTATTGATCTATCTAAAAATAATTTCTATGTAAAGTCAAAGACTTCATTTTTAGAGACTGTTTTTGAAATATTTCTGTATATGTAAAGATATCAAAAAACTACAGGTATATATAAAGTTGATTTGACCAATAATCTTGTCCATCAGGACCCCCCAGGTGCATTTCTAAAAAGATGTTTTCTAGCCAGAAGGCCCCAACTTGCTGAGTAGGCTTACTCTTGCCCAGTGCAGAACTTTGTGTTTGCCTTTCTTGAGGTTTATGTAGTTGCTGTCAGTCCATTTTTCCAGCTTGTCAAAGCCCTATTGATTGTCATCCTAACTAACATACTAACACTACGTACTAATCCTATGTTTAGGTTTGTGTTGGAACTCTTAAAGAATTGTAACTGTAATAAAAACTAATGGTGACAAAACTCTTGTGACAAAATCAACTCTGAATAACAGGTATGTTTTGAATGTACTATCTTCTGCTTCAGGTTGCTCTTTAGTCTATTTTAGTCACTCAGTTGTACTGAATATATTTTGATCTAAACCGATCAAAGGGTAAGTCTATATTTTTCCAACTTAAAATACTTCCAAGCAAAATTTTCTATTTAGATGTCTTTAAAAAAATCTGTCTTAATTCACATCATCCCTTTCTCCTCTTAGCATTCATTTCATTATCCACATGAAATAAACATAGGTCTACTGATCTTAAAACAAGATCTACTGATTCAAAAACTCACTCTTGGCCCTTCATATGGATTGATCCAAGCTGTGTAACACACTCCTTGAAGTATTCTAGCTTTTGCCCTTTTTATTTGCTTTCTGCGCAAACTAAATAAAAATTATAGGGAATCTATTGAATCTATTGGCTATTATCTCCATTTCTTTATTTATATATTTGCAAACAGTCAGAAGCAATGTGACAGTAACCCAGATGACATCAGCTGTGTCATGTTTATTGGATTAAATATTGCAATGTAGGAAAATGGATTTTTTCTTATGATTTCTAACCTTTGAAAGGTTAAAGAACATGATACTTTTTATGGTGCTGAGGCATGCTGAGAAAGTGTTCAGGGCGCAGCTATCCTAGAGAATCATTAAGAACACTTTCTCTTTTGAATCTATGGTCTGACTACTTTTGATCTCACTTCTACCTAATTTTGAGCATATATTTACATAAAAATTCCTTCTTCACTGCACCCATACACTGAAGCTGTTAAGCAGTGATTTGCACTAAATGCCTTTGTTTGATGCAATTTGCTATTGATTTCAATCAATAAAATTCTAACTAGCTGGGTCACAACTCTGCCTTTTATTGTAGAAAGCACCACTTAGAAAGAGAATTTAGATTAAAAACAAGAATAAAAGGGATCTCAGGCAGTATGTTCACTAACAATGTTCTTCAGTTTTATGACCTCATAGAGTCATCAGTTTGAAGCAGCCTGAATCTGTTAACCTTTAGGGAATGTCAGGAAGAGGCTGCATAGACAGCCCTTACATCTGTATGGTCAAGGAAAAAAACTAAAAGGGAGTCTGTCTTTTCTTTTGTCTTTTTTTTTTTTGTTTTTTTTACACATTTTTCTTTTTTTTCCCATTTTTCTTTTTTTTTCCCCATTTTTCTTTCTTTTTCTTTTTCCTTTTTTTTTTTTTTTTTTTCAGGCAAACTAACTCCCATAATTTCTACACTGTAGAATTTATTATGGGCATAGGCTGGGAAATTTGCTTTTAATCCTTTTTACAGTAGTAGATGCAGTGTCCCCTACAAAATATACATTATTCTGACTGTTTTCATTGAAACTTTTCCTATCATATCAATGAGAGACTCTTGGAAAAATGTTTGAAATGCAGCTGGTAAAGTGCAAGTGTGTGTGTGTTCACCTGCGTGCAAACATACAGGAGCAGTTAAGTGTCATAAATATAATAATATGTACAATATAAACCTTAGATGCCTGTTTCTGAATCCTTAAATCCATTTCTCAAAAAAAAAGAGCTTTTTGATCTGATGTTTCAGAAAATCAGAGTCTGCGCTTCTATTCTTACATTAAGTTGCCTCATACAAGTATGTGCTGTATGAAACTATGCATTCTGCCAAGGGGGACATCTAAGAAATGTATGTTTGTTTTTTTTAATCACTATGATCAATTAGATAAAAGTGTCAAGAGTGGAGAGTAACTTTTCCATTACCTGTTCTAAAGGTTAAAGCATCTACATTTTATTCAACCCTACACAGAATTTTGGAACTACTGATTTTTCTTTGGAACGATTTATTCCTTTATTCTTTTTTTGGAATCACAAAATTTTATTATTTAAGATAGGTTGAAAAACACTTGCATTTTTAATATAAGCCTATATTTAAAAAGTTGGGAAAGTATTTTAGAAAGAAACAGATTTTTTTTTTCAGTAACTGGAAAACTGGAAAGAAAGAAGAACTGTAACCGTATCCTGGGTATTAATCTTCTGTCATAGGAATAAATAGTTTTCAAAAATTTCTGTTGTTTCTAAAGCAGATGTCTGGAAAATTCTGGAGTGTTGATAGTTAACAGTATAGATTCTAAACATCAGGAAATAATTTCACTTACCTTATTAACTTTGCTAATGATTTTCAATAAATGAGATCCTAAGCGCGGTAAGATATTTGCACTTTCAAGGATGTAAGAGTCCTAAATAAATGATTACCGCAACTTTAGCCACAAGAATACATGAGTTAAATAATGAGAAAATGCATTATAAACATGGATTATAAAAATGCTTTTATAGTAAAATTCCAATTTAGAAATTCCAAGTTGTTCAAAGCTTTTAGGTCAGTAGTTTTGTAATGGTTTGTGGTATTGTAAATAATAAGTGTACAGGAATCTTTGTTATAAATGTCCTGATAGTTTCATTTATTCTGGTGCCTGCTGGGGTGCCCAACTGGGTAAAATCAAGCCATGGATTATCAATTTACTGCCACTTTATCCCAGATGTAATGAAGTTGAAAACAAATAGGATGAACACCTATTAAAAATTCTGAATAAAATGTAGTTTTGTGTAAATCAAAAAAGACAAAATTTTTAATTTTGAAAAACTTCTGCCAAATTGCATAATGTTTCTTCCTTGCTAAGTGCCCATTTTAACTACCAGACAAGAAGAAAGAATGTACAAAAAAGTCGATTTAGAGACAAGACTATAAGGTAAGTGGTTGCCTTTGTTACTTTCATTTCGTCTAAACTATATTCCTTTCAACTGCTAATTATTCCCTTTTTATTAAGGCAAGAGCCAGCAACCTCAAGAAAATCTGTAGGAGGGAGCTTTCTGTTTCCTCATAGGAAATCTGTTTGGCACCAACTGCAAATATGAGGTACACACCTTGACTCAGAAAAAAAAAAAATCTCAGTTGACTTAATTTGTCCCTCAAATAAAGTGTCTTGGTCTGTGTGGAAACATGCTGACTTTGTCAAAGTAATAAGCGATCCTGTTAGACATTAGTCTTATCTTTCCACATAGTAAGTAAGAAAGATCATTGTTTTATATCTTTGTTTTACATCTCCATTACCTTACTGTTCGCTGCTATATTTAGATTTCTGTGAAACTGTATCCTTTAATTGTCTTCTAATGCCCAGATATTACAAAATCCAGGCCAAAATATTGATGTCATATTCATAAAGAGGTAAGAAGTGTGTGCAGATTTATTTCAATACTGATTAAGAAATCATTACAGTATTTATTAAATATCTTAATAAGCCAATTATTAAAAATGCAAGAGTATAAACGAAGAACACATTTTTTAAATTTCATTATGATAAATAGAAAACTCTCATTGGTTAAAGACAACTTTTGCTCTTTACAAACATTTCCTTTGACCTTCTGCCATCAAAGGTTCCTTTCACTGGGTAAGGCTGAATTTAGAGATATAAAATGCATGTGTCCAGACTGTGCCCTGAAGCAGTTAACTCCTTGGCACAGAGATGTGCTAACATGTGTATTTGTAGAATATTATTCTAGTATACAAGGGTAATAAATAATTTAAACAAATAATTTTGTTTAAAATTTAAAAGTAGCTACTGGAATGTATTCCACTCACAAATACCGATTAATTTAGATGCTGTGCCTGGTATAATCCACACTGTCATTCAGGATTATAGGGGCCAGTAGACCAACTATATCCTGAGGGTGTGAATTGGGACAGATCAATCAATTTACAGAGCTTTGGCAAAGGTTGAACAGCTGGTGCTGAAATTCTTTGTTGGAGAAATGACCAACTCACCAGAGATTATAGATTTAAGCCAAGATTGATGGTTAAACCTTGCAAATAAAATCCTCTTCAAATGTGTTCTGACTGATTATAAAGCTAGTTTAAAGGCATCACTACACAACATTTTCTCAAAATGAGATAGTCATTAAACTTCTGGCATTAAACAATTTCTCTCTGAGGCCTGATGATAGTAGCAAATAGGTTAGCTTTTTCATTTGAAATTATTTTTAAGAAAGGTCTCTGCTGACTAATTTCTTTTAATTTAAGCATTTGCTAGCATGAACTTGGATTACCAATAATTACTTTCACATACTTAGTGCCACAGGCAAGATTTTTTTGTCCTCTGGTCACTCAACAAAAGCTACCTGTTAATTCAGTGAGTTTATCAAGGGTTCAGGTAAAGGTTTGATTACATAATAAGGAAGGTGCTTTTGTAGAAAAAGATACATTTTTTTTTTTTTTTTTTTGTTCAAGTGATTTTGGTTTACTGGAACTGGAATTTGAAAAGAAACAGAAACAGAAATAGGTGGAGAACAGATCTGAAACAGTGGAGGAAATAAATGAGCATGAGAGGATTTTGATTATTTTGATTAAATGCAGGTATTTAGGCTGATAGGGTACAAAGCTGTATTTTAGGTAATAAGCAAAGGATAAGATTTTGGAGGAGGTATTGGATGGGCAAGAAAATAATAGAAGAAAAGGAAAGATTTGTGAAAAGGAAAAAATATTTCAAGTATAAACTCTTGTGGGGGAAAAAAGAGGAATGAACTCCTACAAAGATATGTAGAATTTTAAGAAAACTAAAGAAAGATTACCTTTTGTCCAGTGCATCTTGTGAGGCACTAGATGGAAGAAAACACATGTTCCTATAGGCAAAATTCAATTGTATATGGTAGTATATTTTCCTCTCCTTGCAATTATAAGTAGACATCCCATAGTTGACAGTTCAGTCTGTCAATAATATAATATTGATCATCTCCTTGAGATAAGAGTCTTTTATACTTTTTGTTCTCCAGTTAGACCTACCAAACCAGTGAGTTGTTCCCTTATACTTTCTTCAAAATAAATGTTCTCATATTTCAGCATATTTTGCACTATGTATTTCCTAAAACAATTGTATCTAATAAGTGGTAAACTGACTATTATGAGATATTCCCTTAAAAATAAGGTATGGTATGGTATCTACAGTGGATAAAGGAAGCTTTAGCTTCACACCTGGATTGGGTATACTGACATTCAGGGAGATACTTATCCCTGAAATTGCCTATCTCATTACTGCGAGCTGTATTAATAGGCAAATGGAAATAGTTAATGATAGAGTATAACTGGAACCACAAACCATTTCTCACTATAAACAGCTAATTGTGCAAGTTTTCCAGAATTATGGTCACTTCACTATCACTTCTGATAATTCAAAGCCCAAAGCAGTGGGAGAATAGTGACAAAGCCTGGCAGATTGCTTACTCAATTTGTTACCTGTAGACTCACCCAAATAGTTTGAGAGTTGTCTTGACAAACAATTTAGTTATTGGAGATGCCTTTTAAACAAACATATTTTTATTCCTTTACTCAAAAAAAAAAAAAAAAAAAAAAAAAGGGATCTCTTTATACACTTATTCCTCTAAAGCACATTTTCTATGAAATCAGATCATGTCAGAGCCAAAAAAAAGAAATAGTAAGTGGCAACAAATGTCCCTTACAAAAGAACCATCAAAGCTCATGAATATTGTAAGAGAGTATCCCCAATGGAATATACTGCATTTAACATGTAAGATGGATTTATGGAAAGTAGATACATGAAACCAAGTGACTAAACACTTGAAGAAATTGTCACAAACAGCTGAGATCTGTATCTAATTTCATTTACTGTATCCGATTTCAAGAGTAGAACACTTCATATTTGACAGATCAATCATTTTAGCCAATTATATGCATAGTCTTCATGCCTTTCCTACCTTGTGCAGGATAAGATCTCAGACGTGGAGGACTTTTCAGAGAGCATTGCCCAAAGGTTAGTTTATGTTGCCCACGACATCTGGTGTAGATGTAAGTCAATGGTTGTGAAGTACAGCACATGGGTGAGATTGTGTTTAGGCAAATGCTTAAGGGAATTCTTCACTTTGGTGGATAAACTGCAACATCATGGGCTACATTTAAAGTCTGTCTTTTGTATTGCCCAAGTGAAGGGGATCTGTGTGTACAAATTCTATATTTGTGGCATCTATGGCTACCGATGTGTCTTTCAAAGACTATACTGCTCAGTAAAGCCACAGAAAATCTATTTAATGAATTTAATCAGCCAGGAACTCTACTGTTGCATAATATGATCAAAGACATATATTTACAATTTCATTTTGGAGCCAAAAAACAGATTCCTCGGACTGAAGGATGAAAAATCTAGCTTTCCATTCCTGTTCAGCAAAGTTAACACAACCCTTCATCCAAGTTCAGATAACGGAAGACTCTGACTTTCAACTTTAATTTTAACATGCACTTCTGCCCTCGAAGACTCTTATGCAAAAGCACTACTTTAAAAGGATTGTGGTGTTTAGAAAGTAAGCCTATAGGGTGCTGAACTAGGGTGCTGAACTAAAATTTTCCGAGTTTTTTTTGAAACAAATTATCTACTGAACTGTCACTGATAAAACTAGACCTGAAGATTAGTGATTAATTTTCAAGTATCCACAAACCTGCAGCTTCTCCTGACCACATGGCCTTTTAAAAATATTCCTCTTCTTGGCAGGAACTTAAGATCATTCACCTTGACTTGCACTGATATGAAGTATCAGGTAGAAAATAATAATAAAATAATAATAATAATAGAAAAGCCTGAACTATTTTGTTATTGCATGAAGTATTAGAAAAATTATATCATAGTGCCAGAATGAAACTGTCATTTAACTGAAGGTATAAATAAAACAAATGAACAAAAGAATTATGTGGAAACAGATAGATATGCTATATTCTAACTACTGATACAAAAGAGTTTGTACAAAATAAACCAGATTATTTTGAATGTTTCCTGGAGAAAGAAAACCCTTTTTTTCTATAGATTATCTATAATTAAATACTGCTTTATCTATATTTCCATAAATATAACTAAAAAAATGTGAAAACTTACACTTATATTAATACAGAAGTTGACTTAGCACTGCAGCAATGACTTCTAGGATTTCAATCATGCAAAATTTCGCAGGGATTACAATGTACTTTTGTGACAGGGTGATCCTTACCCTCCACAACCTGATGTGTTTTTCCCTCATAACTTGATCTCTCCCTAACCTGGCTAGGGTGATAATTGGCACAGTGGTGATGGCTGAACTCAGTTCAAATCAGAATAAGGGGAAACAGATAACAGCAGGCAGGGGATAATTAAGGTATGTTTCCCCCCCCATACATCTGTTATGTAAATGTAACTGCAAGTCAAGCATCTTTCCCCCAAAGTAGAGGGGAATCCACAGCCTGTTGAGCAATGGGTTTCATGCCCGGATCTGTGGTTGAGCAGGGACGCCTCTCAAGGTTCCTCTTTGAGGTTGAGAGATTCCTCAGCGACGAGCAGAGTGCTGAAACTTTGCAAACTTGGCTCTGATTGATCTTTGCATATCTGGTTGTTCACATAATCTTTTAGACACAAGCTGTTGACCAACTCTGAGTCTAAAATTGGACCTAGACACACCCAGACTCCTTTGAGAAGGAATCTGGAAAACAAAGGGGTCCACTCTGAATTTTGTGCTTCAACAGGATGCTCTCCTTGGCAATTCTGTCTGACCGTCTCCTCTATGCAGTAAATAACAGAGCAAAGCTTGCCATCGAATCTTGCTAAACCGCTCTTATTTACTATTGAACCTTGTTAAATCACTGTCTTATCTCAATAAAACATATTGTTGCTTCTCCCTTAGAAGTGAAGTGAATCACTCATCTGTGACAACTGTTTTTATCATTTGTCTGTTTTAAGGTGGTGAAGGTATAAGCTGACCTTGGCAGGGTGTAAAATTTGAATTATTCTTTCTTGAGTAAAATCAGAAGAATTGATGGTTACACCTGAAAAAGATGTGTACTTAACTTGAATGCATATAACCCATCTACCACTTCTATTGATGAGTACAACAGGTGAAGTAAAGACGTGCCTATCACCGCGCTCCATTGATGATGATATCTGACAATACCCTTACCTCAAGTGAACAATTTAGCTTGACCTATCCTCTTCCTGAGGAAGTCAGTTCCAGAAGAAAATTTCTAACATCCTCAGAAATCCAGTCTGCTATGTTGATATATGTGCCTATATGGACCTTCCAAATGACAGCACACAGGTTGTCTAGAAGTCTCATTATTCTTCTAGAATACAACATTAAGGTTTTTCTAGAAAGAATGCAATCCACCTTCTCTATTGGTTACATTGCACTATAGCAAGGGCAAGACAAGTTGGATGTGCGGAAGTAAACAGGATAATCTAGGTTCTCCAGAGACTCTGTGCATTCCTTGTAAGTTCCTTCCTGTGATGCTCTAAAACACAAGTCATTTTCTGCTTTTCCATTGGGTATAGGAACTCTTCCACTCTAAACATGACCAGCAGTGGATTTGTTTGATTCAACAATATCTCCAGAAATGTTAACCTTAACTTTGAGGCTCTACTTAAAATGTAGATAAAACAGGTTTAAGATGACATTTTCTGTAGCACTAAATAAATTGTATGTACTTACGTCTCTGACTTCTTTTCACTCTGTATACAATCTCATTAAACATTCTTCATACAAGAAGGATGCACAACGTACCCTGACAAGTTCAGCTGTGATGTCCCCGTAATGCCGAATTACTTTTGAGTCATTATGTTGCTAGTAGCGTAGTAATAACAATAATATCAATAATAAAAATATTCAGAAGGCTATATAGTATATCTGTAGATCTCCTTGTGCTTTGTGCATGTTATATGAAACTAATCATCATATTGTACCTCAGAATTTCTTCTTAAAATGGAAAATATTTAATGCTCCTTATTCATATTCTGCTCTAGCTTATTATTTCTGCTCTGTGGGGTTTTATAGAAAGTTAAAATGTATTGATGTAATGAGGGACACTCATACTGTGCTCATGATACTATCAGTAGGGCGCAGCAGCCCTCTTTGCAGTAAGAGTCAAATCATACCATTATTAAAGAACCTCATTTAGTTTCCTATCTTCTGTTAATCTAAATGCAATTCATATACAATAGTTAAATGTCTTTCATACACAAGCATACACTGAGTGTTAAAATATAATAATTAATTCAAACTACCTGAAAATTACTTTTACTCATTCATATCAAATCCTACTTATAATAATCCTACTTATTCTCTCTTCAGTTATACTCTGTTAGTGAGGACTCACAATCCAAATATTAATACAGAATTATATACATTTTTGCAAGAGGGAATGCTTAAGGTTCAGGAAGAAATAGTAATAAGTGAGTGACCTTTAATAGGTATGGTTGGAAAGGCAGTAAAGTAAAATACACATCTTTAGACTCTGATATCCTTCTTATTTGCAATGTATACACATATGTACATATTTTAGATACGTAAATATTCATGTTTGTACAGTACCTTGCAAAATATCAATAACTAGCACTTTTGGACACTAAGACAATTACATATTGTTATCTATATGTGAGTGGGTGTTTTATATATATATATTTGTATATATATCTCATATATAAATACATGCATATACATTTAATTGCAATTAGTTGCAATAGCACTTATGCATATGTTTAGTTCTTTCATATTTTTATCTCTATTGCAAATTAAGACAATGCTTAATCATTCGCTTACCTTTGAAGCGTTTACTAACTGACCGACTTCAAACACATTTGCTAATTTATAAAACAAGACTGAGAAAATCTGGTGATTCTCAGAATGAAATTGCTATTTTTGTTTGAGAGACAATGGAAAGATCACCAATTTACTTTGTTTCACTATGTAAATGCTTGCTGCTTGTTTTATTTGATAAAAGCATGTTATGAAAGTATAGCTAGAAGCAATTTTGAGTAAACCCCTTTTTCACATTGCAGAATTAATCGAGACAGCTTCTGTATGCTATTCCTAGCTACTGATTGTTATGTACTTCTGTGGTTATGAAGAATTGTTGCTCTCAGAGTAATTTCTGAATTTCTTGTAGATTTTCTTGGGATATAAGTATTCAGGGCCAAAACAGTGTCTATAGATAGGAAAATCTATCTATCTATGATTTTAAAATGATTGATATGAAAGTGATATGAAAGTAACCTTAGACAATGGATGACAGTAATGATGTAATTCTGCTTGAATGTTTTTTTAGACTAGGGAAGACATTTATCTGTACTGTTAAAATATAGGAGAGAGAGAGATTAAAGCTAAAAACAATTACATGCATGAAAAATAATGCCTTATATACTAATAGAGAATGTGGATGTAAATACACAATATACTGCAACCTGAATAGTCTTCTTTCGTGCAATTCAATGAATGTGTATGTACAAAGACAGAGAGAGTGCAAACAGCAGGGCATTTCTTGTAAGCAATCCTTGAGAAGTCAGAAACTTGTTTTTTGACTTCATTCCCTTGACAGAGGATTTGAAAGTCCTCAAGCAGTTCTTCCAGCCTTGTTTTTGTGTACGTGCACAGAGTGAAGTATACAATGGAAAAGTGTATGTCTTTACAGAAAAAAGGGGAAAAAAAGAATTAAAAAGGTATGGCTTAAGACTTTACTTACAAATGCATGTAATAAGTAGTCCAATGAAAGTCTGACTCATGATAACAAATAAATACATAATCTCAAGATTGAAAACTCCAAAACTTGCAAAGAAAGGCGCCTGATTCAGTAAGTAAAGTAAAATCTAACACTTCAAAGTTATGTCTTTAGTTTCTTAATGGTCCATTAATTAATGGCTGCAAACTTTTAGCCTTTTCCAGTGTCTTCATCGTCATTTGTCTATCAGATTTGTTCCTCTATGAGTTTTTGTTTCTCACAGAATAGTTGGGGCATCTCTGGTCCAACCACTCTCCTCTAGCAGGGACCAGGTTGCCCAGGAAACACAACCAAATGGCTTTTGAATATCTCCAAGGATGGAGACTCCACAACCTCTTGGAACAACCTGTTCCAATGTGTAGTCACCTAGTCACCCTCACAGGGGTACGGTCTTACACACAAGTGCAATTTTCTGGGTTACAGTTCATCCTCGTTGCCTTTTGTCCTCTCACAGACACCACTGAGAAGAGTCTAGTCTCATCTCCATTTACTTTCTTACATTAGATATTTATAAACATTGATAAAATCCCTACTGAGCATGCTCTTTTCCATACTTGGTGAACCCAGCTCTCTCAGGCTCTCTACAGTATGTGTGAAGTGCTCCTTTATGTCCCCGAGCCTTTGGTTTGATTCACTCCAGTAAATCCAGGTCTTTCTTCATCTGGGATCCAGCAGTCCAGATGTGGTCTCAGCAGGGTAGAGTAGAGGTGAAGGATCACCTCTCTCTACCTACTGGCAACGTTCTTTCTCATGTGAACCATCTTTGCAGGCCTTCTTTGTTACAAGAGTGTATTTCTGCCCCATGTTCACCTTATCCACCCAGGCACTTCTTTGCAAAGCTGCTCTCCTGATGATTGATCCTCCCCAGGGTCAGGGTTTTGCACTTCCTTTTTAAACTTGAAGTTCCCCTCTGTCCATTTCTCCAGCCTGCCAAGGTCGCTTTGAACAGCAGCACAGACCTCTGGTGTATCACTTTCCTTGTTGTGGAGGCTCCTTCACAAACAACAGTGCCTTGTTAAGCGCAAAGATGTCAGCAGCAGAACATTCCCCCCCTCCCCCCCCCGGCCCCATGCGGAAACAAAGCCAGGACAACCGCAAGCTGCTGATTGGCTGTAAGCCTTGAAACATTTGTGTTAAAAAAGTATAAAAAAACAGTTCGTTTGAAAATAAAGTTGTCTCACTCTGCAACCCAGACTACATCTGTTCCTTCATAAGGTGCAACACCCTGTTGCATAAGTTTACCTTTGAATTGAAAAGACCCTAGATCTGGTAACCCTAATGAAGCATGTTTGCTCATCTTCTACTACCCTTATAGTTTCCAAAGGCAGAAGGCAAAAATGGAACCAGGGCATGTGTGAGGGACAGCAAGAGTACAGGAGAGGCTCACTGGAAAGAGGCCTTTCTGGGAAAGAACTTGTTCCATATTCACTTTTCAACTGTTCCTGTAGCAGCTGTTTAAGGGAGGAGGAAAGGAGTGATCTTTCTTGTTACATAGTCCTAGATGCAACAACCAGCTTATTAGAGAACTCCTAAACCAAAGCCACAATCAGATCATCATTTATAAAAACCCCTTATTGTAGTATGCAAGGTACAATTTGGGCTTGCCAATATTTCACGGATAATATTTTCTAGTTTCATGCTTTCTTCATGCACTCACCTTTCATGCATTTTTCAGCAACTTAATCTTGAGTAGCTGTCAATTAATTGTGTGTTTCATCTGCCCAGGCAAACAAAAAGTCTTCATATTGGATTTTGCCTTCTTGTTTACCTTCTTTCAGAACAATATAATGCTATATCTGTTACAAGAATTTAGCAAATTCTAAAACATCCCAGATTTTTTATACTTTATTTTAATACCTTTATACTTCTTTTACGTTCTATGTTTTTCTCTACTGATTTTCCATGAATAAATCTAGGTTTAACATGAATTTATTTACATCCTGCTTTAATCACCTTCCTCGGTAATTCACTGCATATATTTATTGCTCTCTGTGTGAGATACAAAGTAATTTAATCTTGATTTCTGATTTTAATATTAGGTGTCCTGGTTTTAGAATCACGTACCATATTTCTGTTTAATAATTACTGTAGTTTTCAGACTGATGACATCAAAAGTATACTTCACACTTAGGCACCTGTACTGCTGCCACTGGTATGATAGTGAAATGATGAACAAAGATTAGAATTAAGCTCTACTTTTTTAAACATCTTTTTTTGAATTAACTGTATTCCAGATGTTTTAAAAAAGTTGTCAGTGTATTTGGGTTGTATTCTCCAATAATTTGGCTCCCTGTGCACATCAATCAGATTATACTTTTTCATGCAAAATGAAACTCTCATTCACAGTTTCCTACCAAACTTTTCAAAAGTGAAATCTTTCCAACATTTAACTTAGCTCTGAGCTCTGAGCTTACAAATTCTACCCCCATTGGTTTCCTAGGATACCAACACACACGCAGAAACAAAAAGCAGCACAAGGAAACAAGGTTGGGAGCCTGTAGCATTTCCATCTAAAAAAAAAAAAAAAAAAAGTCTTTCTGATCTCTCTTCATTCTTACAAAAATATCAATTTTAAAAGTATGACAGACCTTTCACAAAGCATATGGTGGTGGCATAAACTTTACCTTACACCTGTACCACTTCTGAAGGAAGAAATTCCCTGGAGAATTCCAGAGAAAACAAGTTAAGTAAAAATAGCTTTTGCACACACTACATCATGCCTTTGGAAGAATGAGACAATAGTAGCTTAATAAAATTAATATCAGGGCCCTGGTTAATTACCACTAAAACAAATGGAGAGGCATTAACTGACTCAAGCTGTAGTAATCATCAAGGAAAGTGGTAACCATCAAGGAAATTCTTGGTAACCAACAGGGCAATTACAGAATGCATTTTGGTTGATTGATAGGGGGGCATTTTCAGATAAAATGCATTTTTTGCCAAGAGCAAAGTTAACATTGTTCTGTCATCTCACAAATGTCCAAGCACACCCAAACAAAGACGTATGAATTTAGATGATAACTATATCTTTTTTGAGATAAAAATGGAATTTCATAAATATTATTGAGAAGTCATAGTGGATATGATATATGAGTGCAGTGATGGATCAGAAAAGGAGATTGAGAGCATTCAACACACAAATGCAAAGTCCTGAGATAAAGGTAATGGTGACACTAATGCTCTAACATTAGTGTATCTACATTTTAAAAGGAGATAAAAAGCTGGGAAAATGTAGAAAGATCCTCTAACATGATAATAAAGCAAGGGAAAATTCTTCACAGCAAGAAACAAAAGGGACTCAATCCTTGTAGCTAATCCAAAGAAAATTAAGTAAAGACCAAGAGGTGAGATGACCTTATTACAGTGTCTAAAAGTTAACATGGGGAGAAAATACTGTGTGTACTTAGAAGAGCAAGACTTTAGTGCTTTTGTGAGTATTTGGGTTCATAATAAGCTCCTTCCATTTTAAGAAGGCCAGATATTCAAAAGTGCAATTTTCTTTCACAAAATTTGATGAATGAAATGGAGATTGAGACTTTCTCTGTCCAAATCATTACTTTTCAAAATCTATCATTACCTGGGTAATAGATAAGAAAGGGGCTCTTTTGAAAATCTTGCCCTGTGAATGGTCAGTGAACACATCTGATAATTCTGAATCTTTTAGTTTATTTTGGTTACAGGAAATACACCAATTCCTGCAATATTGTAATTAGGAGTGAAGGTGTGAAGGATAACTTGCTGCGAATAGTAAGAACTGGCATCACACAAAAGAAAATGTCTTCTTTTTGCAAAAGTCTATCAACCAATGTTGTGGAAACTCCAATTTCTTGCAAACAAAACAAGAGACTGCACAGCCCTCCTTGGGGTTACAAAGTGCCACTCAAATGTAGAGCTGTTTGTACCTCAGTGTAAAGCTGTCAGGTGTTTTGAAGCATACATATCTTTGAAATTACAGTGATGACATGAGTGTTCATGTAAGTCAAACTTCTGAGCCATTTAACTTCTTACCTATCTGGGTCCAGCTGCTAATAATTTTCCTATTGATATCACATATGCTACTAGAAGGCAAAGATTTAATGCACTTAAAAAGTAGTTCAGATGAAAAATAGGAATAATACTAATAATGACAAAAACAACAGTAGTAAATAGGTTCCTTAGATGGTAGTACAATAATGATCAGAAAAGATGATTCTGATCTTGCCTATCTTCATATTATTCATTGATAAGCACAATAAGTTACTGTTTAAGTGAAATCACTTAAGTTAGTCTTTTTCTGTATCAATAGTTTGCTTATGTCTCCTTGCATTAAAGAGATCTCCTAAAATATTGTGTAAAGGAAGACTTTTACTTTAAAATATCATATGTGTTTGAATTGTTTTTTGCTGTGGTACCTATACACATACCTATACATATCAATCACTACACTTATATGTTCATGAAGTCAGATATGTTTCAAACATGCAGATATTTCTGGATATTTTTAATATTGAATTTATCAGTGAGATTTTTCCGTCTCCAATAGCATCTGCAATTTAGAATACACAAAAGGAAGAGAGTTGTTGAACATTGTTTTAGCTATTTAACTGCCTTTTCTGATTTCCAGAACCATGGTATAACACTAAGTAGTACTAATATTACATATATGACAAAGTTTTCCATTAATATTAATTCAATTCCTTAATGTCTGAAATGCAAACTGTGTTGTGTATGTATACAATTTTATTGTAGATAGGCATATTTGCCAATAAATAATAGCTGTAGATTAAGAAACAAAAGTCAAAGAGTATTATGGGGAGTTTTGTTTTCCTCTGATGATGGTAACTATATAAAGCAGATATGATTTACATGAATCAGGAAACAGATGGATCGGCAATAGCAAGTAATTGTTCTGAATTCCGTAGCATATAAGATGACCAAGTTTTCTAGGTATGATTGTCAGATATATAAACACGTATTCATTTAAAGTAACTCTCTCCATCATTGAATCAGTTATTCAAGGTTAGTTAACTTTCTCCCAGCAATATAAATGAGGAGATTTAGGTTATACTTAGCTTAAATTTTCTTGCCAAGATTTTCACATTTTAAATCCTATATGCAGAGAAATTTGGCAGCCTTTTACAATTATTTGTGAGTTGAATAAAAATATATGGATTATACTTTGCTGGAAAAATGACATGCCTATACAATTTTAGCATTAAAAAAAGGGAAGAATATTTTAGTTGGTCAACCTATCCCTATTGTTGCCTATTCCTTTTCCAGTGTAGCCTTGTACAAAAGGAATTGAATCACTTGGCATCACTTTTCAGGCGTGAATGATGAAGAGGATTACAGGAAAGGAAACAGAACCTTGAGGGCTAAAGCTTTTGAAAGCTGCCTTCTGCCATAGAGTTGTTATGTGATGTCAAAGAATGTTTAAACCAAACATTTCATATTTGGTCCCTAATTGTGTACTTTTCTTCTTTTTGGGGATCCAATTCAATATCTTGGCATTGGCAGTAAAAGAAAGCAAAATGAATGTTAGGCACACTTAGAAAAGCAATAAGGGCAAATCAGAGAGAGAAAACAGCTTTTTATTCACTATGCCAGCCTAATGCAGTCACTAATTTAGAAAACTATTTGCCCTTGTTCATCTCACCCTACTACAAAAGATGTAATAGGACTGGAAATGTCCAGAGAAAGATGAAGTGATGATCAAAGTTATGCAAAAGCTGTGCAGAAACTCTCAGAAGATTAGACAAGAGATACCTGAGGAGAAATATGGTGTCTGAAGAACCATGAAAAGTACAAATAAGATTAATTGTTCATTGTCTTTAGAAATCAAAAAAATAATAAAAATAGAACAAATTAAGTTCAAAGCAAGCAAAAGGATTATTACATAAAGTGGAATTGTACTATAAAACTTCTTTGTAATAACTGCTGAAAATTAAAGTGTGTTCGAAATGTGTATACACTCAGAAAAGTGCATATGTCTTTCATCAAAGAAAGCAAAAGTCTTTCATCAAGGTCTATTAATTAACAAAGACATGACATCCAGCTCAGAACATTCTTGACCCAAATATCAGAGAGATAGGTAGTATTTTGAGTGTACTTGCACAGCTTTTATTTGCTAAAATAGATACACAGTGCTGTATAGTGACAAGCAGAATATTGACTGAAGGAACTTTCAACTCCTAGCCGATGGCTAGTAGTGTCAGTTAAAGACAGTTCAAAACAAAACGACAAGAACCTTGGGTATATACATTAGCAACTGAGCCTTTGGGCCCTGTGCTTCAAATTCATGCTTTGGCACCGTGCACTGGATACTCTAAAAGGTTCAGATTCTTCTTACCTTAATTTGGGTGCCAAAATCAAATGGAAAAATTTACTTTAAAATTTCTAGATTGGTTCTGTTAAAGGTATCATGGCCCAGGAGATGAGAACAGTAAGGCACTAGAAGCCTTGTTTTTCAAGGGGTGCATACCTCCTTCCTGGGTCACTTACCGCTTTGTAAAATACGTGCAAAGCTATGTGCGTGATGCAGTAATGAACAAAATGCAGAGCAATGGATGGGGCTCTGCCAAAAAAAAAACTGTGGAAAGACACAAGAAGGAGTGTATATCTTCAACATTATGACTTCTCAAAGGTATTAGACTTAAGATTGTAGAAATTTTGGGAGCTCTGAGGGCACCACCAGACCCTGCAGTCCTTGCCCGCCCCAGGACTCCCCATCCTGGCCAGGACTAGGACCACAGCCAGGACCAGGACTCCATTTCAGCCCTTAGCCCTTGTCTTGCCACATCACAGAAATGACAGCTCCAGACTTTTCTCTTGGATAGAGTGTGATTCCCACTGCATTATCATGTATCTAGTCCTGTCTCCTGAATGAGCAATCAGGTCCCCGTATTTGATTCTCACCAGTGAAGTCAGTCTAATAAAAATGAACGGTTAATGAAAAAGCATGTGGCCTCTACATTTACTCAATTGCTTAGTAGTAGAGCTGGTAGTTGACCCTTATAAACCTGAAACTATTAAGTGAAAAGTCAAAAAAAAGAGAAAGAAATTTGAATGTGAGAGGCCAGTTAGGCGTTATTAATACACAGTTCTTATATATTCTTCTGACACATTTATATTCTCTCTATATATATGTTCTACATATATATATTTATATATTCTTGTATACATATTCTTCTTACTATTTTCCTGGCAGTTGTTTGCATGAGACCCAGTCTAAGCTGAATTTTCAATATCAGACCATCAACCAAGTTGTTTGACTCTTGATACTGTATCACTTGGATTCTAAACCAAAGAGCAAAAAAAAAAAAAGAAATTTTTCTGTTCTATTCATGCTTTTGGAATTTGCCTGCTTAAAACCATACCATAGAACTGAATGTAAAATACCAAATGACTTCCTAGCTGTCTATATCTGTCTGTGTTTACATGCTGGTTTTCAATCAGCATGAGTTCAAAGCTAGACTTTTCCAATTGTTGGACAATTACTTCCTTTGGAAATAATTGCCACAGCTTTGCTTGAATTAGAAAGAAAAACTTCTCAAACTTTTTCTGATGACAAAAACAACAACAACAAAATATTTCTGTTTAATTTTAGAATAGCAATAGGAAATATGATGATAGATTGCAAAAATGGGAGGGAATGTGATAAGCATTCCATAGTGATATTTAATCTTAAACCATTACAGATATATTAAAAAATGTAAGGGATATTTAAAAAATTATGAGCTGCTAAAATAGAAGGGATTATCTACACAAATCTTCTACATCCTCTTCAGTCATAATTATCCTTACCTCTTGTCCTATTCCACCTTCCCCTTCTTTATCTTAAAAAGCCTTTTAGTGAGAGAGCAAAAACAAAAACAAAAACAAACAAACAAAGCTTTCCCAAAATAAATGGGTATGGTACTGTAGGGAGATGAAAATTGGGGTTAGGGTCCCCCATAGGGACAAATGGTGTCCTTTGGGTGACCCCGCCTCTAGGCATGTGCAGAGCGATTCTGTACAGGGGGGTCCCTGTCAATCAGGGTGCCCCCCTGGCGACCTTTAGGGCTCTGCACATGCCCAGTAGGCCTGGAGGGTTCTGGAACCCCAAGGGTGGGGGCCAGGAGCGCTCTGCCGCTCCTGGCAGCCCGCCCAGCAACAAGTACCACCCTATCACCTCCAGCTCCTTACCCTTTCCCCACCTATTCTCCTCCCCCTGTTTTACTCATATAAGTACCTGTTCAATAAAGTTTGGGGGGGCTTCTCCCACCCAAGCCTTGGCTCTCACCTGCTTTCCTTACTAGAGCTTAAGGGCAAGTCAGGGCTTGGGGCCTGCTACACTTCCTGGGACTGGGTGGCCTTCCGCGCTCATATTGAGCAGCGTTGCAAGGAAGGTCATCCATCGTGCTGAAAGCCAACCAACGGCAAGCTGCGGGCAGCGAGCTGCTTACCTGAGCGCCATCCGAGGATCCTTAGGCCTCTCGAGGAACATCGGGTGGTGAGCCGTGCTCAAGGGCCCAGGGCTGGGGGAGGCAAATAAAGCCGTGGGCCCCAGGAGGGAGTACAACCCGGAAGATAAAAAGAACATCGCGTTGGACCCTCGGAATCCTCACCCCTTGTTTATTTTAGTTATATTTTATTTTGCATCTATGGTCGTCGGGCTTTCTCTGGGGCTGGGACCTGGGGAAACCCCCGATTAGGATTCCGGGTGGGGTTATCTTTTAGTTATATAAATTTATTTATACCGTTTGGGAGGGTTAGCCTTGGGCCGCTGGCGGTGGGTCCGCGGGGGCGGCTTTATAAAAGAGGATAACATCAAGTAGTAGAAAATGTACATTGCTCCTTTCAGAATAAGAACCCTAGGCCTTATTTACTGGTCCACAGAAAGGCATGTATAAGATTTCCTGCTTTTTCTAATTTATGTTGGTAAAAATCAGTTTTCTATGGGGTACTATTTATATAAATAAGTGAAATAAGAGGAATACAAATGTGGAGGATGGCTTTTATTTCCTGCTGGAAGCTCAGTGCAGTGCAGCTTGCCCTGTGCAGGAAGGATCGCTAAGAAGAAGCCACTAGGTCCTGGCCAAGCTGCTACCAGCGCGGTGCACCGCGAGGAACTAACCCGAGCTGACGTGCCAGCAGCTGTGGCTCCTGACACAGGGACAGCGCACACAGACCGTCCCGAGCATGGACAGAAACCCACAGCCCTTCTGCTGTTTAATCAGATGGCACCTTTCATCCTGATGCGTACACATGCAAGATAATAAACAACAGCCCTCACTTGAAAGTGCTTGCTTAAATGTGGAATGAAGGGATGATTGACAGATATTAAAGCTCAGAAATAAATTGGGTTATCATTATTTTAATTCTTTTCCCCTACGTGAACTATGTAATGATGCAGAAAGACTAATTAAGTTAATGTGCTGTCTCCGGGAATTTTCTGAGACTGCAGATGCCAAAGTTTGTCCTTCATTATACAATTTGGGATTTCAAGGATGTGCCCCATATTATAGGAACAACCAAATCCTTGTTAGTCTAAAAAATTACCATTCCTAAAAATTATGTTTTAATTCTGACAGTCGGGGTTTTTTTATGTTTTAGAAATGACTGAAAGAAAAAAACTGTTTAATATAATCACTATATTTTAAAGACTTCTTATTTAATAGAGCAGGAACAGAATAGGAACCTCCTAATTTCTACTGGAAAGTATTCATCTTGCAAACTAAATTCCTTCAAAATTGTTTCCTTCCTGCTTTCCAATTTTAACTCCCATTTCTTTAGAACAAAGTTAATGTCTTTTATCTAAATATTAAAGTTAGATATATAGTCTAAAAATGTCACTCTCTGTTTTGCCCAATGAATTGGTTTAAGTACCTCCAGAAGGAAACTCATCCTATCCACCCTAGATATATATAAATGATGCTCCATTTATGGAAGAGGGTTCCATGAATGCCATTGCAAATAACCTCTTTGTGGGCAAATTTTGGCACTGCAAGGGCAAAGACAAAAGCAACAAAAAAGGTTAAGTATCCCATTTCTCATGTCTTTTCTCTTCCAAAGAGGACAAAGGGGCAGAGAGGTTGCAAAAGCAAACTTCTGCCTGACTTTGATCACCCCACAGTATAGAGAGGGACCATTTTTTTTTCTCTACACATATGGAACAAGTCAAAGAAAGGAGTTAGAATGAAGAAATATTCCTTGTTTTATTTAAAAGTTACCTCACAAATAGGTCTTAATTTGGAAAATTTGGAAAAAACGAAAAAAGGTAAAGGGAGTGAAGGAATTGGAGTAATAATATCCTTGTAATTTATCTATGCTTTTTGTTTATTGTTTCCTGATATTTTCACGTAAATCCAGCCTGAGCTTTTAAGAACAGTGCAGAATGTCTAAAGTATTTACCTGCACCTTTTTAAGCCTTGCAAAAATTATTTCCACTACTGGTTTTGGTATTTCAGAGGAAATCAGTTTAAATCCATTAGAAAGTACACTGAATTTTATAGTGAACTGAGGTCTAACAAATCCAATTCCCGACTTGCTACTTTGGGGAAGCTTTACTTAAAAAGTTAATAAACCAGAATGTCAACAGCAATGAACAGTAGGCTAACTACAGTAGGAGCTCTGGCCTTCTTGCACCCTTTCTCTAATCAGAAGGAACCAATTAATTTTTTGCAGTGTGCAAAAAAATTATCTAATTTTCTCTGTAAAAGTCTAGATGGAGAAAAATGTAAAATTAGTCAAAATCCTGTTTTAAAAATGTATGTATGTAGAATGTAATACATTATTATTTTCTCTGAGTGACAAAGTTCAAATACTTTTCCCCTTTTTTCAGAGCCCACAGTAGGGAATGAGAGAGACGATGTCAACTGTTTCATGGAGAAAGTCCCACTTGGGACTGAGTCTTGGCTTGGCTAAGCAGGAAAGCATGCACACTCATTCCATGCACAGCTCCTGGTCTCCCTTCATCCCAGCCTTGGAGGCATCCAGGCAGTGCTGAAGTTCCCAAGCCTGGGACAAAAAAGTACTGGTTGAAGTGAAGATGCAAGAGAGAAGCCCACTTGAAGGTGTAAACTGGGGCGAGCTCTTCAGGCTTCCAGTTCGGAGTATGATCTCCACTTGCAAAAAAGAGGATTGGTTACTTGGGAGGGATTTGAAAAAGAGGATGGGTCACAGAAGCATGGGAAAATGAAGACTCATCAGCATTTGTTTTCTGATATCAAGTATGACACACACTCCTATTTCAGGGTCTGGGGGAAAAAGTATTCAGTTTTGTTTGTTTTGTTTTTCACATATGTATATGTGTGTGTGTATATATATATACACACACATATTTAAGCCATGTATTCCTCAGTAGGAAGACTAATGAAGCCACTCTATCATATAATCTTGACTTACTACTCTTCCCAAGCATTTTTATTGGCCAAATAATCAATCGCAAAACACAGAACAGTAATTTCACTCTTCTGTCACTGTCACTTAAAGTTGTGGTGTAAGATCCCCAAAACTTCAATTTAATTGAATAGGGAATTGAACTTCAGTTATTGCAAGAAGATTAAAATAAGTGAACCAATATGAGATAATTTGCAAACCTCAACATTATTTTTTTAGCAATAGAAAACAAATAAACTTATATTAGGTTACTCGTCATATATTAAAAATATCTGACTTCTTAAGATTCAAACTAACAGTGATTTTTTCCCCTTCATTAAAAATAATCTCCCTTGGAAGTACATCCATAATGACTTACAGTAAAATTCATCACTATAAGAAACAACAAGTGGAAAGAAAAAATGTTCAGGAAGAAGAAAAATGTTTTTAGGCTTTTGCACTATTTAACATTTTTGTTTGCTATTTTCTCTAATATATGCTTAACTTGAATGTTTTATGATCGTGCAGGAGATTTTTATGGCAAAGAACTTCTGCAAAGCCTCGCAGAGTACTCAGATGAAATGAGTTTCATTTAAGAATATCAAATATGAGACACAGTAAAAAATAAATCATTCTCCACTTAATTTTTTTCTTCTACATCCACGCTGTTCGCTTCTGTTATTGCTGCCTGTATCGCAGGGCAGCTCTCTAAGTAAAAGTGTGAAAGACAGCATGATACAGACTGATACAAACTTCAACTTCTCCTTCCCCGTATGCCACTAGAATCAAGTGCCTTCTTCATTGCCATTGTGCTTTGAGCATGGTTTTGGTTCATCATGTGTCTTTCTCTAGTGCAGTAAGTGTTCTTTTGTCTGACATTTCCCTTGAGATATTTTAGGCTATTGCTAAACAAATTACTGCAAAAACAATGAAGTCTTTAAAAATTACTATATGGCACAGCTGTTGTGTGCTGGCTTCCAAAGAGAACTGCAGATATGATGATTTGATGATAACAGGATTATTTTCCTACCTTCCTGAGATTAAAAAAAAAAAAAAAGTTCAACTTTCAAATTGAACCTGAGAAAAGGCTGGATGATGACATTTTTACTGAATTAAAGCCTGAGGGAAACTGATGAAAAAAATACATTTCTCTTTGGACAGTGAAAGTAGAAACAACCATCCTGACACTGCCTCAGTACCTGGTGCAATTTGATGTTCCTGCAATGATCACTCATGATATAAAGCATAAAAATGCAACCACCAGAAAAATGTATATGTAGAACAACAGGGGAAAAATATAGCATATTTGAATTACAGTCAGATGATATATTGAGTCAATCTATAAAGAACTGCTAAATCTGTGAATAGACTACAACACTCATTCTGCTTTAATAGGCATATTGCTGACACAAAACAGGTTTCCTGACATTAAAAATAGTGATGCACAGATCCAGTTTTATGCAGTCCCCTCTTTTAATTATGCCTTTATTTTACATCTAAGCCAAACACCTGCAAACCTCTGTTCTTGCCGTTACCTTTAATCTTATGCATATATATGTCGGGATGAAAGCTGCCACCCGATTAAAGCAGAGAAAGCCTGTGGGTTTTTGTCCATGCTCGGGACTGTGTGTGCTGGTTGGGAGCCACAGCTGTTCTCATGTCAGCTTGGGTTAGTTCCTCGTGGTGCACCGTGCTGGGAACAGCTTGGCCAGGACCTAAGAGGTTCGTCTTAGTGATCCTTCCTGCAAGAGGTTGTCTCTAAAGCAAATTAAACCAGATATATACAGGATGCAATTTGGCATTCTTTGGTTCCTTCCAAAAGGTAGGGGAAATCAGAGTCCAGTTAATCAATTCTATCACAGCCCAAAACAATAATTTATTATAAAGAGAACTTCATGCAAGCATGTAGCTATTTGATTCTTACAAAGACAAATCTCATTAAATAAAAACACTTAAGCATTGCAAAAATTGAAAAGATTTGCTGAATCACTGTTTAACTACCTAGTAACTTCAAAATACCTTTAGATTTATTTATTTTTAATAACTGTACAATGCAAGTAATTGAGAGAGCAGATGAATTCCACATTCACATCACATAGTCAACGGACCATCAAGTGACAACTATCAGGGTAATCTAACTATTCTGGTTATCTGGGGGTCACCATTCCAAAGTTATTTAGCATCAGAGCCGATAGCTCACCAGTTGTATCTTTTGTTACTAAAGATACCTATTTCTAAAGCCTTTGGAAGTTCTACCAAAACAAATTCTACCAGCCTTGATAGAGTGTGTGTAGGAAATTCTTGGAGTGATAAGTATGATTTTGATAATAAGGAATACAAAGAGCTAACTGGTACACTGAAAACAGGTTGAATTATGAGTCAAACTATAAAATGAACAAGGAGTCCAGTTCTACTTTTGTATAGTATTTATGCACTTTTGAAAGCACTTCCATAGATCACTGAATGGCATTAGCTTGTTAGGTGTGAGATAATTATGTAGGCAGCTTCTTTATTTACAAGAATCTCCAAAGGAAAATCCACAAAGAGACCAAGAAGGAGATACATAAGCTTTCCATCCTCTTGAATCAAAAGGAAAGCCAGCTGAGTGGCTATGTCTGGGAACTGGATCCTGAGACAGATAAGGTAGGAGAGATTGGCCAAGGCCCATGCATCTGTCTACTGGAAGCAGAAGAATTTATGTTCCTGCCTTTGATCGAAAAGGAAAAGGAAAAAGAAAAAGATGATCTAGACGTCTACATATAATAGTTAAGAATCGATATTTTTTGTGTGAAATACCAACTATTTATTACTAAACAATAAGGAGTTATGAACATACTTTTTTTATTTTCTTTATCTACTATTTTTAGCTTCAAAGACCTAAACCTCTTAAGCTAATGAAATATGTGCACTATCCCCTTCTTGGGTCAACTTAATTGAAAACAAATATATGAACAGCATTGTTAAAAATAGAAAACAACTTCCTGATAGCTCATCTTGGAGATTTAAATGCAAACACATTGTACACATAAACAGACATAGCCTATATAAATAGGTACAACTTTCATTAATCGCCCTTTGAAGTTTATCACCAAAAGAGAATTTGTTACATGCAGATGTTTCATTCTAATTCATGATGTTTAATCAAACCCCATTGTCTTTGGAGATATGGTTGTGATTTTCACAGAAAATTTAATTACAATGAGTATTCCAGACTGGATTGAAAAATTAATGACAGGAAAAATTATACATTGGTATTTAGTATCTTTGATAGTTCAAGAGCTGCAGAAAGCCTGCTATGGATTTGAAAGCTTGTTGAAAAAGCCCCTGGTTGAGCCAGTCCCAGACTTGATTGAGTGACTTCTATCCTTCACCTATTATCTTTGCAGAATATTCACTTTGCTTTTGGCATTGTGTTGATCTGATTGCTTCAGGTAAAATTAGATTACTGACCTCATCACTTGGAGTTTGTTTTATTCTCACTAGAAAACAGTTAGATCAAACTCATATAAAGGATCAGCAATGAGGTTGGCACTAGGGGAATTGTATTTCTCACTTTATTTTCCTTTTATTTCTTTGCTTAAACAATTTTTACTAGGTTACAGTGAGAACTGAAGCTAGGTAGAACACTGGCAACAATGCACTATTACTTCAGAAAGAAGAGAGAGAGGGAATGTGCAGTTATTTCCCCAACTCCTCTGTATTATTTTACGATGGGATTTCTTCCTCATACCAATTAGTCCATCCTGTACACAAAAGTGCATTGCTGGACGACTGTTAGTAAAGAAAAGGAGAGTCAATAGGAGGAGAGGTGGTAGTAGCTCAGAATGAGGCAGTCCTCTGCCCTAATTCTTTCTTTTTGTTTTATCATTGCTCTCATGATGGAGCGATTTCTGCATTAAATTACTCATCATACACTCTGATCGAATGCAAATTCCTCATCTGAGCCTCATCTGCTAAAGCAGAACCTTCTTCCCTCAGCTAATGCACGCATCCTAGGGCAGAGGCAACTCAAACACATATAAAGACCTAGCTGTCAAGGGTGTAAACTGTTTCTCTGCAAATCATTTCAGCAGAAACACTAAGCTAACGTGTTAATCTCACAGGTTTTATCCCCCTGCCCCCCTTCCTCAAGTGCCAGTCACACAGCCTTCTCCTGACAGCTCAACTGCAAGTGCAGCCAGAGCAAAATCCGGCAGCACGGAGGCGACATCTCTGCAGGTACAGAGACAGAGCTGAGGCAACTGCAACCCTTTGGCGTCAGGCAGACTTTGCCTATGGTCAAACTAGTTATGTCAATAACTTCTCACAGGGAGGAGAACTGCCGTGAAAAACCAGAGACAGAACTACCCTAAGCTATGCTCTTTGCTCCACTTATATTTAAAACTAGTCCCAGCTGAAAGTTATGATTAACTCAACATGTTTCCACATTTTGCAGTTAAACAAAGCTGCCCAGAATTTTCAGGTGTCTTCATGGAGAATTTACTGAAAAGTCATGGATTTTTATCTCACATGAGTGATTAAACTCATAGCCTCTCATACAGCCCCTCTCATAAAGTCTC
The DNA here is from genome assembly GCA_034781795.1 of Crypturellus tataupa. NCBI lineage: Eukaryota > Metazoa > Chordata > Aves > Tinamiformes > Tinamidae > Crypturellus > Crypturellus tataupa. The sequence goes on along the minus strand of JAWLRI010000923.1, from coordinate 5,534,476 downwards.
ACAGGTCATGGAAAATTTAGATTGCATAAAACAATAATAACTACTCACTTGATTTGTTTTCACAAATATTTAATTATTTTTATTCTAATGATAAGAGTATTTGTGAAAGACAATTTAAAATCTCTATGTACAAAACCCATGGAAACCAACTTGTAAATTCTTATACGCCAAGGAGTCATGGTAAAAGGGCTGGCAGAATTAGCTAGGCACAAAAGACAAAGAATCTACAAACAAAGACTGCATCCTATATAAATAGCCTTAAATATCAGATCTTCTATTAAACTTATATTACTAAATAAATTGTAAAGTATGATTGGGCAACACAAACATAATAGCTTTAATTAGTATAAAGTACTGAGTGTGTAAGGAAATTCCTATGTAAGGGAAATCCATAATATCCTTGCCAATACTACAAGAAAATTAGTTTTTCACAACGGTTCCTATAAATTGTTCTTAAGCATAGGCCCAAGTCCATCTCCTAATACAAAATCTGAGCTTCACATTAATGTGCTTCACATTAATAAGTCCAAGTTCAGATATGGGCATTAGGTCTAAGAAACAAAAATGTCCTTTCTAATCTTTGGTTCAATAAGCAGCTTCCAGAAGTTTTCCACATAATCCCTGTGTCCTTGAAGCACTATCTGCCCGTGGTGATTTCAGAGAAATCACTCAAGGGCCTCTCCAGGTGAGTCCCAGCATCATGGGAGGGGAGGGATATGGTGGAGCGTACGTCGATCATCCCAGGCTGCCTTTGGCTGTCCGGATGGGAGACTTCATTCTGCCATCTAAGTCCATCTCACCAAGGAAGGGAAAAGGCAGACTTAGCCAATGAGTAAATCCCACAGCGTCAGCACTTAGTCTAATCGTGCAGCACATAATCTGGTTCATAAACCATGTGAAGCAACTGAAGCTAGGAAGAATCTCCAGAGTTAAACAACATTAATAAGCAGAAGGCTAATATCTGTCTCTCCAGAGAAATGTTCCATTTGCTACATTTCATAAGCAGATCCTGGGCAAACTTACTAATTTCCTTCTACTGTATTTGCCTTATTCTCAGACTTTTGCAATAATATCCTAGACCAGAACTGGAATTAAAAGGAGAGCAGAATTATTCAATATTATTCATGTGATCCCATGCAGACACCTGCAATGCTATCGACCACATCACAACCTTCAGCCTTGGAGGTCTTTGTGACTGTTCAAAGCTGTATTTAGTCAAGTTGCTTGATTTTTTCCCTGTATTTTAAACACATGCTTCACCTTTAGCATTGAGACTCTGCTTCAACCTTTGCTTCTTGGAGCTTTATTTTGTTCCTTTTTTTTTTTTTTTCCTATCCTCTTTCATTTCCTCAAGTATTTTAAACTGGGGAATTAGCTGAATACATTTTCATTATATTTCAATCACTTGATTATTTAAATTAATAAAAATTCCTTTAGTAATTAGGAGTTTTTTTTTTTTTTTTTTTTTTTTTAGAAATGTCACATAAATGAGTAGAAACATTTCTGCTAAATACCAAAGGAGTATTCCTGTTTCAGGCTAAGGACAAATCTACGTATTTGGATAATAAGTAGATATGACCAAAAGTAGATTTTTTTCCACAAAACTTGTGATTACTGAAGTGCAGCAAATTAGTATCATAACAAGAATGTGAAACCTATCACAGAAGGCATAAAAAGCATTTTAAGTAGACATAAGAGGGGTGCAGGAACTGCAGGACAGTAGTGTTAGAGACCTCAACCTAAGTAATGGGGCTTAAGCACAGGATGGTTCAGAAGAGAAAAGTGATGTGCCATTTAATTACAATTACATGTAGAAAGAAAAAGGTCACAGATACAAATTCATTCCTGGGGGAGTCCATTGTTATTCTTGTAACTGACCTTATTTTGGTGAAATTAATGTAATAGTGAAATAATGAGGAACCCGTTGAACACAGATCCTTACTGATGCCTCATAGCTATGGCCAGGGATATCTTATTTCTTAGGATGTAGCGCCAACCGCACCTGCAAAGAGTCAGAAAATGACCATAAGGTTCATGATAAGGAGCCATTTAGAAAATCCTGCTGCAGGCAGTCTTTTGACAATGGGTTTATTCTCTTTCGAGCAGAACAACATATGAATTTACCAGACCATATGCTCACTAGTGCATATATATGTATGCATATACATGTGTGTATATATCTTCCCGGCACCATGAAATCCTCCCTTAACGCCCCACAGCAAGTATTTAAAATTTATCAGTGCTAGTCCTGTCAAAGTTATTTCAGCTACTTAAATATTTCACAATACATGTTTATTTAGCATTTTTTTTCTACTTTGAGAGAAAAGGTCACTGTGTTACCAAGCAGTTCAGGGTGAAGAGGTTCAGAGTTAAAAACCAGAAAATTAAAAACACAACCCTGAAACTCCTCCTGGCCTTGGCCAGCCAGCTCTTCAGGGCCACAGCCCTCGCCTTTGAGGAGCTGGGATGTGCTCCTTTGTAGGCCTCCCGTTCAAAGACCTGCAAAGTCTGGAGGCAAGAAACTAGGAGGTTCAGGGTTTTAGTATCAAAGTTATATAAAAAAAAAAATCTATCAGAAACTTTACCTGGACAGTTTTCAGCAGGAAGGAGGCAGAGCTCGACCTCACTGCCCTTCCATAAGTACATGTCATCATTAATTGTAAAAGTAGGTCATACAAAGACCTAGAAAAAAAATGTGAGATAGAGTCAGTGTCATGAGAAATTTAATTAACAAAAATTACATATTTGAAGATCTCTTGGAGCTTAATGTGTGTGTATGTATATGTATGTATATATAAAAATAGGAGTATTTTCCCTCTATTCTCTCTGAAAATAATATTAGAGGGATTGATTCTCTCATCAATATTAGCAGTAATGTCAAGATCAAACAATAGAATATGGCTACTGTAAATAAAAGAAAATTAGACAAATGCCTATAACTTTTTAACAATGTCTGCCTATACAATCCCTGTGACAAAGGAAGTCAAGGCTAAGATCAAAGTTAGGGACATACTGCCATATTTTATATCCTTTTTACCATTACTTTTGTAATTTAATACACATTTTTTGCACAATTAAAACCTATAAAATGTGTCAATGCAGGCTATCCATTGCAGACAAATTAATGCTACAATGTGGTATGTTAAGGGGCAATTTAGAAAGGCAAAATGTCCTTGAAATTTTACCATTCTGCATTTCCTCACTTTGGGTCATTTTGACTCCATTACCTCAACATTCAATCAAATTGAATGAGCATTCCGTTCATTAATTACACTGTTATGTCCAGGAACGAGGAAAACATATTTCCAGAGTTCAGTTCCATATGCAGCAGATGATATTAGCCAAGATTGAGGTTTGCTAATACTTGTGTTTAAAATATTTGCAAATGATTTTATGACCATTAATAACACCGCAGTTCATCCACATGCAGAGCATTCTGTGGAAAAAAAAAGCCATCTGTTCCTTTCTCTGACATTTTAGTTATATTTATATATGGCTTTAAGGAGAGTCTTCCATAATATTAAAATCTTAGATTTGTCACAAAATGGATTAATTTTTGTTGCCATTTTCAGATCTCATTATGTTTTGGGCACAGAGTAATATGGTTTTATGTCATTTTCTGTACTTATTACAATTTTGCCACTGATAATGCTTTGTAAAGATAAATTTACATCACATATTGGGCCTTGTGATAATTCACTCTTATGGCAGGACAGCAGTGATTAGAACAGCAAACTCCACACAAAATCACTTGACCCCTACACATAAATATTACAAGAGGTGGTGCAAGTATTGTTTGCTTCCCACAATAACTTACAGTGAATTAGGAAAAAAAAAAAAAAGACTCTAAGTTCATTTCTTAACTTGAATGAGACCATATTTAACACACATTGCTCTGATTTTCCTGATGAAGAGCAGTGGAGTAAAAAGTCTTTTTTATGCCCTTATTCAATAGCGAACTGTGCAGCATCATAGGTGTCTCATAACACCCATGTGAGCTAAGGAAACATTATCCTGATCTTGCAGCAGAGCCTTAGCCACAGATTGGTCAGACTATCTCAGGTGACAACCGTCTTTTGTCACAACTCTAATTCCTCTGCACCCCTTGCCAGAAGTTACTACTCCCTCAGAACTGGCTGCAGCAGCCCTCCTATAAACCAACCTGTAAGAGAGCGAAAGCATTGAGACGAGACCTCTTTCTGCTGCTGAGAACTTGGTTCATTTCAGCTAAAATGGCCTGTGCCTGTGCCTCAGCAACAAATAATAAGATAATTGGAAAATACTGCAGGACCGGCGCTGGGTTTGTTTCCCCTGTTATACACCCTTTGTATATGGGTACACTGCACATCTCTGGCTAACCAGCGGCTCTGTAGCTCCTGGCATGCCCAGCCCCTGCACGCGCTAACACTTCAGCTGGCACACATGAGCCTGTGGACGCAAAAGCATGTGTGCCCGTGCCCCAAACTCACACTAATTATGGACAGATTTTAAATCCATACTGCTTAAGGACATCATTGTCATTCCCTTTCCCTCCGGGCACATAATGTTCCTTCCTTTCCTTGGAAAGTCAAGACCAGGACAATCTCACTGTGCACAGTGAAGTACACAAGGAGTGCTTAGATATAGTTATAGGATGCCCAACCTCCCCCCACTTCGACATATATTTATATATATTCATGAATAGCTAACACTGTGTGAGAGAACCATGTATATTATATTTCCTTACTGCAGGGTTTTGTTTTTCTTTTTCCAGTAATACCCCGAACGGGAGTTTTGCTAATGTCCTCCTTTGCAGAGAGCTGTATTCTGGAAATATGTTTGCCTTGATGATAGACATGCAAGGGCAACAACTGAATTATTTTTGATGCTGTGGAGGCCATTGCCAGGGGACGATGTGGACACTACCAGTTTACAAGGACCCAGGGAGCACCTAGACTAGTTCAAACAAAAATGCAGCTCTCAAACCCCTGAGCAAGAAACTACAGGATTCAGGGAAAACATTTGCAGGATAATTTCATCCACTTTTTACTTGTTGTTATATCCTTTGTGAGGCTTCAACATTTTGCTGTATTTCAAGACAAGATGCAGGGGCAATGGCTTTGTCTGTCTGACCTAAAGCAGCTATTCCTACGTTCCCATGTTTTGTTTTAGTCTCACAGTTTAATGCTTATCATTCCCCAGATTCTTTCTGCTCATCATGCCTTTACTTCATACACAAATCTGCTCAAAGGGTAATTTTAAAATTCTGCTTACTCCCATTTCGTTATTTCCTTTGGGAAGAAAGAAAGCAGAGTGGGAGTCAAATACATTTAGCACAGATGCTGTCATGAGAGGAAATAAGCCATTTTGTCCTTGATTTGAGGTGAAAAAAAAGGAAAGTACTGAAAGACTTGCCTCTTTAGAAAGCAAAAATAAGACCTAAAAATGAAATTATCATTGAGTTTGAACAATTCAGTGTAATAATTGAGAAACCAAATAAAAGGTCTAATATAGTTAACCTTCAAAAATCTGTAAACTCACTCTGAAAGCAACATATGGCACTTAAAGTACGTTATGACTGAAGAAAGCTAATATAAATAGAATTATTTGTGGGAAAAAAGCCCTATCAGTGAAGTACTTCAAAACCAAAAAAAGCAATTGCTTCAGAAGAGCATGCTATGCTCTTCTTCAGCATAACCTTGTTAAACCCCTGAATATTTCAGCGTTGGTACATCTCTAATCCAAATAGAGCATTGCGAGGGACAGCATAAAGCTATTAATGCAGATTGCCATCACAAAAAGATGACAGACAGAAAACATTTGAAAAAATGTTACACTTTGACTTTAAAGTGCCACAACCCGTTGCTTTATAAATGCCTCTGAAATACGAAATTAAAAGTACATGCTGAAGGGATAGGTCTTGGAATATTTGAAAAATCAACCTCTGACACAGAAAATATCTACTTTTCTTTTTCTTTTTTTTCTTCGTTCTTTTTATTCTATGTCACAGTCAGCATAGCTCACTCAAAAATTTTGCTATCTTCCTTTGCCAGTCTAGGTAATCTTTAACACACACATAGGGACATAAAATTCCATATTTGATGACAGTAATTAGAGAGATAAACTGCATCCTTGTACATCTTCCTTCACATAATTTGAGTATATAGGAAATAGTATTTCTAATTGAAATACTACATATTTGGTAGAGAAAGAAATATGATATATTTATTTGAAGCTGACTGAACCAAATGCTTGACCTTTTGCAAAAATTCCTTGGAAGATTGCCTAATGAGCAGAATACAGTTGAAGATGGGAAAATGTAAAATCATCACACTTATTGTATTTTTTTTTAATTTAAAATTTCTTATCTACTTTTCTCCTAAAAAAACACTATACAATTATATTTTTGTTTTCTTTTATATTTATAAAACAACTAGTATTGTTTAAACTAACCAATTGGTTGAACTGAGAAAAAAAGCTAAGTGCAGCATCCAGTTAATACAAACAAGGTCCAATTTATACGATGTTTGCATATAACTTCCATTTCTTATCTAAAGTTGCAGGCAAATAAATGTAGTGTAAAAAGATCAGCAGAGAAGTAGTTTATTTGGCTAAACTGTTCGCCTAGAATTTAAAAAAAGTAGAAATAATCACAGACAGCCATAATATTTCTGTTAAACTCCATTTGTGAATGGAAAGCATGAGATCCTGCAGAGGAAAAAAAAAAAAAAAAGTAACCACAAAAAAATCTCCAAGCCCCTGAAAAAACCTATAATGAAAAATTATTGAACTACATTCACCATTTTTTCTCTTCCAAACAGGCAAAACCATGTGGCAGAGGTACAAACTCCTTCAAGAAATTCTAAAATTGCCTTTTCTCCACATTAATGAAATCTGTAGTGTTGCTTTTAAAAAGAAATTCATAATAAATCCTATTACACTTAATATTTCTATGACTACTGCAACATCCTATTGGACCTTGAAATTATAGAAAATGTTATAGATTCAATATATAATGAAGCTTCTCAGTACCATGTTGCAACAATTTTGGGGCCCCAAAGATGCACACAAACAACAAACTTTATCTTAAGAAAGTACAACCCTTGACAGCTCTAAATCTGTTAAGAGGTGTAAGAACTTCTGCTTAGCTCCAGCTTGATAAAATAATTTAAAATAATAGGATTACATGAAAACTGGCATAAAATTATTTTTATTTCATATGCTCATGTTATTATGAATTAAGATAATTGGCCCCTTTTTTTTTCCTAATGTTATCCCTAGGAAGAGACGCTGAGACTGTTCATTAAATATCAATTTTGGAGCCTGTCCCTGAGCTGGTACTAATATAATGTACTGTAATCAGCTTGGGACTTTATTAGTAGGAAATACATCCGAAAGCTGGCATGGAAATTATTGGTTTGGTTGCATATTTTTGAAAGTAAAACTTGAATTTTACATTTTAATTCTTTCACTCTAAAAGGAAGATGATTAAAAGCAGGCCAATAATATTTTCAAATAATCACTAATGATAATTTACTTCTGAGTTCTCCCTGCTGCTAGTCCACTGAAGTTAATGGACCTTTTGCTTCATTCTCATTAAACTGGGAACACGACTAGATCTGAGCAATCGTGGCATCTCAATGCCTGTTTGACCGGCTAGCTGACACGCTCTCCCTAGCAAAAGCAAAATACTCTGTGCACGGACCTCCTGTTCCTCCCCAATAGATTGGAGGACAAGGGGTAACGGGTACAAGTTGGAACACAGGAAGTTCCACCTCCATGTGAGGAAGAACTTCTTTCCTGTGAGGGTGACAGAGCCCTGGCACAGGCTGCC
>JAWLRI010000923.1:5512447-5526563 GCA_034781795.1 Crypturellus tataupa | reverse complement strand
TCTATGGTCGTCGGGCTTTCTCTGGGGCTGGGACCTGGGGAAACCCCCGATTAGGATTCCGGGTGGGGTTATCTTTTTAGTTATATAAATTTATTTAAACCGTTTGGGAGGGTTAGCCTTGGGCCGCTCGCGGTGGGTCCGCGGGGGCGGCATTATGGTACATATGATTTACTTACAATGCTGTATCATTTAATGTGTGCTAGATCAATGTTTAAAGGTGAAATAAACTTCTACTAAAACTCATACTCTCCATGGCTGAAAACAGCTCAAAGGAATGACTTTCTGGATTTGGAATGCTGCCCAAAACTACAATAGCAATTTCTGTTCTCATCAATCTTTGAGGGCAATGTGTATATATTACACCGTAATGCCCTAACAGGAATCTGTCAAGTATTTTAAAAACAGATTCAATATGCTTTTATGTTTTTGCATTTATTGTTAGTGTACTTCTTGTCTGTCAAAAAAATAAAGTATTTGCGCCAATTAGGTCCTATTTATATTAAAAATGGCAAAAATACTGGTAATTGAATTGTCTGCTGCTCAGCCCTTCATGAACATTTTCAGTTGCCTCTAAATGACTGTGCTGTGGAAATCATTTTCTAACTCAAGACAATAGACTGTAAAAATATTAAAAACTTACAGCCAGGAATATCTAAGCTTATCTTCTAATTTATTTTAAAAATAGAAAATAGAAATCTTAAAAATGAAATTTTATTTTTTTTATTTTATTCTATTAGTTCATTTTTTCCTGAATGAAAGAGGAGAAGAAGTCTAGAGTTTTTGTTAGAGGAGGAACAAACTGTAAATGAAAGAAAAAAGCTGGGATAGAGGTAGGAAGTATCTGCCTTGCACGGTACTGTTTCAGAAACAGATACGTTATAGTTGGGAAAATAGCCAGTCTGAAAACCTGTATATCCTCCTGTATTTATGCTTTGAGGATTGGTGAGACAGAGCACACAATCACTGAACACTTGTGCTTTTCTGTAGACTTTTGTCTGTGTGGAAACATTACTAGAAAAGGGGGAACTTAGAGAAAAACTGGGGTCTAACAGAGGTGTTGGCATTACAGCAGCTTGCTTGAGGTGATACACTGCCACTTCCAGGATGGCTGGTACGCGCAGACTCTGCTCCTCCACAGTTCCCTGGGCAGCACAATCTGCCCTCCTCGCAGCTGCAAAGGGGAGTAACAGGGGATGGAGCGGAGTGAAGACACCACGGCCAAACTCTGTTGCACTCCCTGTGCTGGGCTGCTGATCAGCCACACAGTAACTGCCCAATGGGATAACATGTCCAGTGCTGAGCCAGCAAGGGTGGCAAATCACTCCTTTCAGATGAACTTTGCTTGAACTTTGCTCGTTATAAGCTCATTATAATGCCAAAGCACACCTCCATCCCCAAATTTACCCACCTCTGAGGTGCGAGCACTCCTCACCGAGCATGCGCTCTAGATTTTTGATTGACTGTACTTTAAATGAAAGCGAGAGATTTTTTCACCAATCAGTAACAACATTAACTATGACTATAGTCACTCAAGCTTCCACCTAAATGTAAAAAAAAAAAAAAAAATAATAAGAGGTGAACTAAGGAGGGAAGAAGTTGGAGGGAAGACTCCATCATAACTTCTGGATCAGTTGGGGGGCTGAACCTCTTTCCTCTCTCAGGTTGGGTCGCTGCCTGAGGAGACTTGACGCTGAGAGCCCTCTCCCATCTTCTGGGGTGAGTGGTGATTACACACTTGTACATCAGAGTTAGCTAAAAACCCCATGCTGTAATAGCGAATTTCCTGTACTGGCATATGAAAACTGCTTTGCAAATTTTCCATTTGAATAAATCATGCTATTTGTGAACTTGTTTTGAAGACGATCAGACCTACAGTTGACAGATAGTTCGTGAATCCAATACTGCCAGAGTCAGGCCTATAGCTAACCACAGTGCTTGGTATCCCTACTTAGAGATGAGTCCAGACATCGCTAGCCCCTCTAACCTTGAGACTGGACTACTAGACTGCAAGAGGTACCAAATTTGCTCCCCTGCCCACTTCTAACTAGAATAATCTGTTAGTCTCTGTATCTAGATACAGGCAGCGGTTTAGATACAAATTAATTACTCATCGAACGTCACAAGATACCTCAGGTAATATGCCTTCCCTCACCAAATTGCTGCTGAATTGAAAGTCTCTCAAAATTAAGAAATATATATACAGAATGGTGTATACATAGTCTGAAATTTTCTTTCTAGAGCAACCCTGAAGGCAGGGTTATGTGCATGTGCTTTCATTTACTCAGGATCTGGTGGGTGGACTTTTGGAGTAAGTATCTTCTTTTGGCATGAGCGGAGATGATTCTTTTAAAGTATAATGTCATGAAAAAGGGGTACCTATCCTGAGTATAAAGCACTTTTAAAATAAAGAAAATTCTCTCTTCAGCCTGAATAGATTCAAACCCTGCCTTCATATAATGCAACTACTGTACAGATTTCTTCTGATTGTTTAGGAGGAGATCCAAGACTCATGCTACGCTAGTTTTCATTGATAAATCCTGGGTTCTGCTACCTATTATCTAGCTTTTTCTTTCCTTTTTTATTTTTTTTTTAAATCTATGACTCTTTAAAATACAATAAATAAACAAACTAAGACTAGAATGTAAACTTTTTACTGGCAGATTAGAAAGAAATCTTTTTCCTTTTTTTTTTTCCAGACCCATATATTTTATCTTTCATTCTCGTAAGGAATAACTTTCAACAAGAGCAACATCAGAAAAATCTGATAAAGTCTCTATTTTTATGTTATCACAGGATATGCAGACACAGAATTTTAGGTACGATAGTAAAGTAACAATTTTGAAATCTCAGATCTTTTTTGTAATTCTCCTACCCTCCTCCACAAGAACACCAAAGACCAGAATCCATCGACTTGATCTTTCCTACAAATTTATAATTGCTGAAATAAAGGTAGCCATCTCTTGAAATTATAGTAAACAATGTAACTTTGAAGTAAAAATTCGTATTTTTAAATTAATGTAAAATTTAGTAAAGCATAAATGAAATGGACCTTTTTGACTAAGTGTTACAAAAGTAAAAATATGTGTATTATTACATATTGGCAATTACAGAGAACAAAAATATACCTGTGCTAAAAGATTGCAGTAGTTCCTCTTTTTCTTCTTTTTTTTCTTTTCTTTTCGAAATGCGCTTCAGATATTTCATTTTGATGAGCTATCAGCTGCACTATTTTCCAAACTAGGTGCCAAGCAACATTCTTTCACTGTTATTCAGCGCTATTGATTCTCTGTTACACTTTTTGTAGCTTTGCTGAAGTGGATGTGTACGAACATAATGCGCTGAAGAGCCTAGTCCGTGGCCAGTCAGTACCAAAATCACTGATTATCCAATGCTTTGGAAATGTTGTTATTTTCACTGGCTGAAATATTGCATTCTGGTAGATTCGAGAACTTATTAAAAGTCATTTCCCATTTTGTGTCACAGGTAAATACAGATCTTTCCTGAAGAATTCTCAATATAATTTAAAATAAGACTGAGCATGAGGGTAGAAAGCAGGTAAGAAGCAGAAGAAGATAAAATAAATTATAATCAGAATGAATACACCATTGAGAATTTGTATGATTAAGTCTTCCTTTTTCAAAATACTCTTCAGCCTTGTTTTTCTATGGCCGGCTGGTTTCTTTATTTGTAAGTATAGATGGAAATACTAAGTGTTGAATCTAAAGACAGCAAAAATGAGAAGAGGGGATGAAATTAATGGTTGCAGTCAAAACTGGATAAAGTAGTGTTTCCATATAGACCTGAGCAGTAGGAGTGCACAGTTTTTGCGAAGACATAGCATTGTTTATTTTAATGTGTAGCTAAAAATCAAACAAATTTGGGAGTAGAGAAAGAGCACAGCTGCAGCATTATCAGCAGCTGCATAAAAGGTCAGTTTAAAGGGAGTGCTGGTCATTTTTAACAAATAAGTCTATAAATCTTTAGTAGTGGTTAGGTAGTAACTTCAGGCAATGACACAAATTGCAAGTAACACAAATATTTTGAAGTTCCTAAACAAAACTGAGATCGACTGTCATGAAATTTGCAGGGTTTTAGATATAATGACATCATGGTAGTTTACAAGACAGAAAAAAATAGCATGTAGTTACCCTGTCATTACATAATATTTGTCATTTAAAATTATCTTTATCACTGCAGAACTCTGTACTGCAATTCAGAGGTATCACTTTTCTCTCTTGTCAGAACTGGAATCAGGTCCTATTGATGTTTTTTATATAATCTGTTCTTATTGCTTGTGCAACTGCAGTAATTAACACAGTGATTGCAGTCAGACAGTGGCTGATCTGATGGTTTAAAGTCGTATTGTGATAGCAAGATTGCTGTCCTCTGACACACTTAAAGCTTCTGGTGCAAAGGAACTGCTCTCTAGAATTTTCTTTTTGCAGTGATGAACCCACTCCCATAGTCTGCCATCCTAACTGCTGCAGGCAGAAGTGTGGTGCTTAATTACAAAGTGTCATAAATTCATATGCCATATATGCCATTTGTAACTTTAATAGTAAATCGTCAGAGAGATTTGTTCTGCCAGCACTAGAGCTCTGGAACATTGAAAGCAAAATTTCACAAGTTAATGGCCTGCCCTTTTCTGACAGCACACCAAGCTTTCACACTATTAACTAACACTTTGCTTCACTCAACCACTAAACTGTTGACAAGAGCACTTTAGCAAGTCTGAACAGAAGAAAAAAAAATCAAGTAAATCAAAGTTTCCAGTTTGGAATGAGGCAGAAAAATAGGGGAAAAAGGTGAATCAAGGAAGTAAAAAAAAAAAAAAACAAACCTGATACGCTTTGATAACTCTTATCAATAGCACAGCAATTCAATGAACAGTGCATTTTTAAATATTTGAATTTTGAATAGCTGATTTTTTTCTTAAACACTGATGAAAAATTATTGAATAGTTATTGAATAGCTCCAAGTTATTTTCCATTTGGCTTAGAGGCTTAGATAATGGATTATATATAGATGTAATGATCATTTTACTGAAGGAGTTTTGAAAAATGAAGAAATTTCAAAATTTGCTCATGAAGATATCTAATCTAAATAAATAAGTAAATAAAAAGTATACACAGTGGAAATACTGTGTGACACAGTAAAATTCTGTGTTCTTGTGCATTAATTAAAATATGCTTCTTGAAAGCACAGGAGGTAACTGGAGATCTCATTTGAGATAATCCACCTCATTCAAAGTAATATGTATGTATTATTACTGCAAATACAAAAATACAAGTACCACAGATTCACAGAATGTTTGAGGCTGGAAGGGACATCTGGAGATCATCTAGTCCAATCTCCCTGTTCAAGCAGACTCACTTAGAGCACATTGCACAGGACCATGTCCAGGCTGGATAGAATATCTCCAAAGAAGGAGATATTCAGTCAGTCTGGGCAGCCTGTTCCGGTGCTTAGTCACTCTCACAGTAAAGTTTTTCCTCATAGGCAGATTTAACTTCCTGTGCTTCAGTGTATGACCATTGCCTCTATCCCTGTTATTGCACATCACTGAAAATAGTCTGGACCCCTCCTCTTGATACTCTCCCTTAAGATATTTGTGCACACTGATAAGATTCCGTCTCAGTCTTCTGTGCTCTCCTTGCAAATGAGATGCTAAAGGCCTCTAATTATCTTCGTAGTCCTACGCTGGACTCTCTCCAATAGTTCCATGTCCCTCTTGTACTGGGAAGCCCAGAACTGGACCCAGCACAGATTTGGCCTCACCAGAGCTGAATAGAGAGGAAGGGTCACCTCCCTTAACCTGCTGGCAATGGTCTTCCTAATGGATCACTTTGATGGCTCATGGTCAACTTGTTGTCCACCAGGTTTCCTAATCCTTTCCCATAGAATGTATTTCTTCGCAGATCATAACTTATACTTAATGGTTAATCACTGAACAAACTGTAGAGGTAATTTCCTGAGACAAAAATCCTGAAAGTAAATGAAACTTAGTTCTTTTCTAGTGGTGTAGACATCAGGATATGGACATTTAAACCAAGAGAAAGATTAAATGTGTCTTCTTACAGCTTCAGACATACTTGTGTATCAAAAGTAGCAAATCAGAAGATGTCTATAATATCATCCAAAGTTTCTACTCCACTACACGAAACGCTGTGAAGGTAGCTTCTTACTTGTTAAGTGATGTATAGAAAGCATTCTCAGATACGTGTCAAATGCCAGCTTTCTCACACTTGTAGTAACTGAGTCAAAACGATTTCACATGGTGTGTATGATCATGGTGCATAATGCTTTCTTTGCTGTAGCAAGTAGAACTTCTTATTGTTTGAAAACAATAAGTGGCTTCAGTGAAAGGCATATGTTACAATGAAGAGAAACTTAGCTTCATAAAAAATAGTTATTGTCCTGACTTCTTTTATATGACTGTTGTATATTTCTCAGAATGAAGACCAAAGATTTGCTGCACAAAACTGTACTGATGGGATAGCTCTTTCTGTGTGAAGACGTAAAAACAGATGATGGATAGAAAAAAAGTAACATCTTTTTCATTTCAGTTTTGCTAAATTTTGACATTAGCATAGGTGCTTGAGAATCCTTATATAAAATAACAAAGTGGGACAACAAAAATTATAAATGAATTTTAATAAGAAAGATATAATGAACATATTTATAATGAATATTAGCCATGTAATTTTCTAGGAAAACCAAGGGGTCACAGCTGCCTTTCACAGCTGGCAAAACTAAGCCAAAATTATGAGTAAAGATTTAAAGACTGCTAATAATAAAGACCTTGTATGCAGTTTAAATACTTAATGCACATTTTTTGAGTCAAGTCACAGCAAGACAGATGACAGAGAAATAGTAAAATGAAGTGAGACGTAGGTGGGTAATAAGAGGGAGAAGTGACAGAACAGCCCAAGGATAAAGAGAAAAGGGGAAAAAAAAGCAGTTTAGCTGTCACTCTATTTCCTGTGAGATATTAACAAACTCAGAGATGAGTAATGCTTTTTAGTAGTTTGCTCTTTGTCCTATTTGACTCAATTAAGTGGCTCTGGAAGGTAAGTACTCTATGAAATGTGGTATTTAGTGATATGAAAAACTGTTATTCTTAAGATCATTTTTGATTGTTCAGTCATGGACAGAAAATGTTTATGCATTGCCATTCTGTGTCCACTTTTTACCTCTCAGTTAGAATTCTTCATTTATTTCTAAAAATATTGACATAAGATCACTAGGCAAAGAAACAAGAAGATTTTTAATGTCAGCAAGCAATTTAAAACAATTCTAACGGTAGCACTTGAGAAAGTGGGTCTTGACATAACATACAGAGACAACTTTACTATCATAAAACCAGCTAGCAAAGAAAATGCAGTGAGAAATAAAGGTAATAAAGGTAGTAAGTATATAGACATTCAACATGAATGCCCAGATAACTGGAAAATTATTTCTTTAATCATTTTGATATTGAATATGGAGAGAACTCAAACAGAACAAAACCTCTTAAATCCTTGTTTAAAGTCGGAAAGATATTTCAAGAGTCATTTCTAAACACATATATATGAATATATCCATTCTCTAAATAATTTGTTATTAAAAAAAAAAAAAAAGGGGATGCTTGGGAGATTACATGATACAGGACTCAAAATAATTTCCACGTAAGATATATCCCTGTCTATATATAGACTAGTCTGAAGATTTTTTTTTTTCTTTTGGTGCTCTATGAATGAGTATTAGAATAAGTGCAGATGACAAAATTTATAGTCACTGATATGACTAAAATATGACATTCCCTTTAAAAATGTTCTTAAATATCAGTGTAGAGATAAGTTAGGGTTAAGTGAAATTACATACCTACAATACTTCATGTGAGTAACTTTTAATAATTTTTTGTAAGTTTGATTATATTTTGTGCATTAGTGATTCACCTTAAAAATAAATGTAATCATATATCATTATTTAATGTCATATATATTTTTAATTTAGGCAATAAAGCTATCTTCTCATACATTATGCTTCCCGGGCTTAGAATAAAAAGATATTAATTGCTTTTCACAAAAAAGTCCAACCATTTAATCACATTCTTTATCCCTCTGAAAAGAGATTTTTTTTTAATCTCTTTTTATCCTATTTTTTGGAGACTTTAGTTTATGGTCAACAATCCAGTTTAAACAAATTCATTATATCTCAAAAAAAAAAATGTTTCTTTACGGATCAACAGTCATCAGGTTACAAGTCAAATAGGACACAGTCACATTCACTGATCTAGGACACATTTAATGTCAAAAAATATCTTTTTCTGAGTTTTGGGGTGCTGAATATGAAATATTTTTGCAAAGTAGAAAAGAATACATTTCTTTGATTATTCTAGTTAGAGATGTTTGCATCTGCATAATCACCACAATGCTTTAATTTTTAAATCACATTTTTGTCTTCATTTAACATTTTTTTCACTTGTTTGTGGGCCAGTCTGGTGAATTAATCCTGAAATATTTGCATTTTTTTCTCTAAATAGCACGATGTATTGCTAAGTAAAGCAAGTAAAGTAAGGAAAAGCTTTTAAAGTGCTTCTGATTTATTAATCATTTGATTATGTGCTTTTCTGTTACATGTTTTTTATCTGTTTGAAGAAATAACCCATAGGCTGAAAACTTTATGAATCCTGTCAGAAACAGGATTTTAACATCTTTAAGCCATCTTTTTTTATTTTCCTTTCTATATATGTCATTCTTTTTTCTTCAGTGCCTTGAAATGTCATTTCACTTTTCACAGGACTGGGCGAAACTCAGAAAACGAGAGAAAAAAACCAACAGTTTCCAACAGTCATTTGAGTACAATTAGATTATAGGAAAATTATAGGAAAAGAATAGGGACAGCCTGTTAAAAATAATCTTAGTAAGTAGGGGCAGGACAAAGTCATTTCTTGAATTTGGGACACCTGAAGACAAGGTGATTCCTTAAATTTAGGATACAGAATCACAGCATGGCTGAGGTTGGAAGGGACCTCTAGAGATCACCTAGTCCAACCCCCCTGCTCAAGCAGGGACACCTAGAGCACGTGGCACAGAGTGGCATCCAGGTGGGTTTGGAAGATCTCCAGAGAAGGAGACTCCACAACCTCTCTGGGCAGCCTGTTCCAGGACTCTGTCACCCTCACAGGAAAGAAGTTCTTCATATGGAGGTGGAACTTCCTTTGTTGCAACTTACACCCATTATCCCTTGTCCCATCATGATGAAGAGACCTGAGGTTAGGCTATGCCCTAGGCATATGATATGTTGGAGATGCTGCTTCTCTAGGATAGTAAACAGTAAATATAAATAATGCCACAGGCCTTAACCCTAATTCTGCAGGGTATATACCAGACGGTATTAAAAAAAAAAAAAAGGGATGGAAAAGAGCAGAATAGACGAAGTGGGGTATAGAAGGATACTGTTGGCTTGAAAATTCTAGTGAGTATACTGAGAGCATTGGTTTATATGCTTAAAAACATGTTTTTATTCTTCAAAATGATGAACATCTAAAATACCTAGACAAGGTATTTTTTGAGAAAAGACTTATATGTATGCCAACAGATCCAACCTTGTAATTGGTAATTAAGTACAGTCCTTCAAATAGCCCGCTGTCTTCCATGAACTTTTGAGTGGTGCCTAGCTTAGACCTGAGCGTACCAAAACTTGCTAAAGAACATTCTGTTTGTTATTTGATGACATCATGGAGCTTCAGGCATACCTAGAAAAAGACTTTCTGATCCAAATTTTTTTATTCATATGTATGTTCATTCTTTTTACTGCAGAAGTGAGTAACATAGTTTTATCTAGAACAAATTCTCACCTGAGGTGAAAACAAATTCTCACCTGTCATATCACAGCTTGTTGCTCTTTGTATATGCAGAAAGAACCCATGGCATATTTATTTCTTCCCTCTTCAATTTCTATAGCAGTAATTGAGAGAGGTCCCAAAGGTACCCTGTTATCATGTGCTTTATTGATAATGGCCAAGCTGTACTCACTTCCATCTGGATAATTTAATTCCTGACTTTCTATTCTAGAGTATCAGTATTCACATCTCTTTCATAAGTATATTGAAACACCAGTAGGAGAGGATTTTAGACTTGGTAGTTTAACTGAAGAAAGGCACTCACCCTCGTCCCAAGAAACATACCTGAGCCCTTGAGGAAAGTTAGAAGTTTAAAAGCACCTTTTGTTCAGCATTTTCCACTAGTTATTTTAAGTAGCTCATGATTAGTTTAGAGGAATCCTGACACCTTTCACAACTCTGCCATATGCACTGCTTAATTCAGAGTTTTGCATTACTCTTTTAGGTTCAGGTATGTACAATTAGTCAATGAATTATCTGGCTTGTAAGTACTAAATTTCCTGATCGGATCCATCATCAAATGAATATAGCTTAAACATCTCCTCTGGGCTTCTTATTTTGTTTTGTCATTCTGCCAGCTATTTAGACTGAAAGCTCTATACAGACTGTGTTCTTGCTAGAGGCAGGAAAATAGTAAAAACACTGCTGGTATTTAGCAAAACTAAAATTCACTTGGTGTTTTCCTTCTGTCTTGTATGGCTGGTGATTTTTTTCCCCACACATTCTAGTTAATAGTTGGCACATAATGTGCATTATTGCTACTAGCATTTTATATGGGTGCCAACTAATCACAAGGATCCTGTGAATAAGTGATTGGAGGTTTCTTTTCAGCCTTTTTCTTTTTGGTAGCTATTTATTGATCTCTCTAGAGATATAGTGCTAGGCTTTTATTGTTTAAATCTTTACTACATACTCATGCTAAGCGCAGTGAGAGGCAGAGAGAACTTAAATACTCTCCAGGGAAAAGGTATAAGTATTTCCCATTGATTGCATTGTAATATGGAAAATGATACTGAAGGGGCATCATATAATTTATGCTTACTTTAGCATGTAGAGCAGTGCAGTATACAAACAGTTGTAGAGGATAGCAGTCATTAATCTAATATCTATAATTAATTTGTGTTATATGGGATTACTTCTGCTTGTCTCTAGCCTACTCCCATGGACTGAGCGGCACTAAGAATGGGAATGCAGTAAATGTACTTTGGGTGTCAGTTTTCAGACTGGTTTCAGACTGGCTGTGCCCTGGGACTCTTCTGCAATGGGAAAACACTTTCCTGATTTGAACTAAAGCTTTAATACAGACATCCTGTCAGTGCACTATAAAACCTCAGGTTTAATATTCACTTATCTAATGATGGTCTTATCCTTGGTCTTTGATAATGAAGGAGTAAACTGCTGAATAAAATGCTGTTAAGGTGTTTTTTCTTTCTTTTTTTTTCTTTTTTCTTTTCCCTGGTTGTATTAAGAAGTGGATCAAATAAACATTCTCATAAAGAAACAGATGTAAAAGGCACTTTGCTAATACTAGGAACTCTTAGATGAGCATGTATGTTCTGTTAAGCAAATTCCATTTTCCTTATGACTTTTCTTAGTAGAATTTCCTACTTTACTCTGGTCACAGAGGTTAACATTTAAGTTCATTTTTCCCAGAAGAATAGTTAGATATTCTCTTGGATCTATAATGCTCTAAGTCTGGAAGCCTTGTGTTTTGTCCTGGAGACTTAGTTGTCAACCTTAAAATCTATTATATCAATAATTAAGGCAGATAGCACTGATGCCAAAGGAAATGTAGCACTATATACAGGCTGGTGCTAGGACCATATTTGCTGTTTAGCCAGCACAAGGCCTGGTGACCTCAGGCCTAGGGTTAGAGTTGGGGATATGGTTAAGGTTAAGAGAGGGAAGGCCTAGAGCCACATGGGGCATTCTGCTCTGGCCAAATGACTGCCCACCAACAGAGCTCCACCTACCACAGGGGTCACAAGCTTAGCATGCATCCCATCCTTTACCATGCTCCTCCCTTTCTCCTCCTCTTTACCTTTGATACTTAAACCCATGTTCTTCCTGATTAAAGTGGCAGTGGACCCTGAATCATATTGGTTCGTGCTTTTGTCCACTGTCCTTGGGTGTCGAAAGTTGCGTGCTGTCAGGGCCATTGTATGAGGCTCATCCGCAGAGACTCCACACAACCTGGCTGGTAAGGCCCTGCGGCACACCCGGCCTCCTCTCCCTGGCCAGGCCTCAACCCGAATAGGCCTACCTGAGTCTGACCTCTGGAGTGGTGCAGTACCCCGTTCCTGCCCACGGCCGGATACGACGGGAGAAGGTGTCTAGGATCCCAACATTAGAGGGTGAGAGCGATTCCCGGGGAGGATCCCGAACACGGGCTGTGGCATCGGGTCACCAGCAGAGACCTAAACGTCAGAGGCCTAGTGCAGAGCCCAACCTGCACCCACCAGGCCGGTGACGGAAGTGGGCCTGTGGCCAGCTTTACTATATCTAACCTGATGCTTGGACAGCATATTGCATTGTCCAAGCTCTAGACTCGGTGACCTTAGGCTTAGGTCTGGTTTAGAGTTAGGACTAGGGTTAGAGAGAGAATGCCTGCAGCCCCGCAAGGAGTCAGTCTAGAAAGCTCATGCCAAAGGAAATAGTGCTCTATACAGACTGGAGCTAGGACCTTATTTGCCCTTGAACTAGCTTTAGCCCTGATCACCTCATGCTTAAGTCTAGAGTTAGGACTAGGGTTAGGCTTAAGAAAGAGAGAAAGCCCAGAACCTCATAGGAATTGGGGCTGGAAGTCACATGCCATTGGAAATGTAGCACTATATCCAGGCTGGTGGTGGACCATATTTGTCACTTAGCCAGCACAAGGGCTGGTGACATCGGACTTCGGTTTAAGGTTAGAGTTAGGATGTAGAGAGAGGGAAAGTGTTCCTCTGCTACATGCTTTAGATGTCCATGTTTGTGCAGTTGCTTGGACTAAATGATATCTAGAGGTCCCTTTCAACCTGTAGCTCTCTGTGATTGTTTCCTGCCCCAGCCCTGCCCCCAGCTCTTTTTTATTTTCTAGAATCATCTAGTTTTCTCATCCTTCATAAAATATTATTCTGAATATTTGTATATATAATATGTAATATTCATATTCTTATATCTATGTTGCAGTCCTTTGGGGTTAAATTCTAGGATACAGTTTGACACAGCTTTTTAAAATTATTTTTTACATCAAATACCACTTTATCTACTTTGTTCGGATATCGGAGAAATATTTTTTTCATAAGGAATGGATACATTTTTCACTTAGAAGATCAGTTCTTTTGGAAAGTAGTTGAGACCCAGTGTAGATTTTATTACTTACAGCAACGTATGGCATTGTATTCTTAGATATGAATGCAACACATTTGTACTATAAGAAAGAAAATAGTATAGCACCAAATGAAATAAGATAATGCAATTATCTGATATCGTTGGCTCTTTGTTTGTGAAGTTCAAGATAAGCACCTAAATCACTTTGATACAAACAAGATTATTTTGACTTTTTGCTTTGCCATTTTCTTTTTCCTTTTGAAGCTGTATAACTACATGTGAGAATGTCATAGCTCTAAGAAAAAAGAATTTGTAATCTTAAGACTACAGTTTCAAGCTTGGAAATAAAGGTATTTTTTTTTTCTATCAAATTATTTCTATCAAATACATATAAAATCCTAACTCAGATATCAAAATAAGTATAGCAGATTGAAATGAGATGACGCGAGCGCCCACACCCGCGCCGACCCCACCGACGTGTCGCCAGCCCGGGACCCCAGTGATGCCTCTTTCGGTGGCCTTCACTGGGCCCGCTGGCCTGCCCCCGCTATGCCTCCTTTGGCGCTCTTAGCAGGGGGTCCCCGTGCTACGCGGTCTTTTCACCCCGCCCGGGATATAAAGTTTATTCCTCCCCCCAACCCGTAGGCCAAACCCTCCTCACCACTCCGGCGACGATGTTGGGGGACCACCGCGCTGAAGCTCCCTCAGATCACGGGTGCGGCCACGAAGGGCGGTCGGTGGTAAGGTGGCTTTCAGCTACCACTCGTTGATACCCTCGCAGAGGTCCCGAGTGGTGCAAGGCTGCCTCCGCTAGATAATTGGGACCAGGCCCAAAACTCCAGAAAATAAAGACACCAGGCCCATAACTCCAACAGCAACAACCAGCAGCCAACTTTATTAGGGGGACACATTAGCTTAAAT
>JAWLRI010000923.1:5464107-5503252 GCA_034781795.1 Crypturellus tataupa | reverse complement strand
TTCACTCAGTCCACAGCTTTCTAGCAGGGATTGTTCACAACAGCTTGCAGCCTCTTTCCTCTAGGAACTCCTCCACACTAATGGGAGATGGTTTGTATATAATAAGTTTTATATATATAATACATATGCATTCCTCACCAAAATGTTTTAAACTTTGCATATCATACAAATCATATATGTATGGTATAAAAGATCTGAATCAATGGTACATACCACCTTCATGAGCAGCACTAAGAAAAACAATATCATACCTAAGATGTGGGAAGATTGGATTTGTAGATATACATAATAAACAACTACTGAATAATCATTCACCTGTATTTTTATGACTGATGATTTTATCATTGAGCAATGAAGGAATAAATGAGAAAACTGGGGACCTGCTGCTAAATGGCAACCAGTGGGACTTTGGATATAGGGAAGTTTGATGTCCTGCTGAGGCAGCAGTGTGTTTTAGCAGCTCTTAAGCTAAGCCAGATACTGGGCTGTATTGATCGGAGCACAGCAAACAGAGTTAAGGAACTGCTTGTTCACCTTAGCGTTTTGTTGGACTGCATTGGGAATACTACATCCAGGTTTTGGCTTCCCAGTACAGAAAGATGTTGACTGACTGGAGCAAGTTTACCAGGATTGGACAGACACCGGAGCAATTGCCCTGTGAGGAGGCACTGAGGGAGCTGGGTTTGTTCAGCTTTGGAAACAGATGGCTTCAGGGAGACCTAACAACAGGATAATAGAGGGATGGAGCTCTTTGCAGATGTACCGAGTGGGGAGAGAAAAAAACTGTGGTCATAAATAAAAAAGTTCCAACTGGATGGATATAAGGAAAAAGCTCTTCACTGTCAGGATAATTGAGCATTGAGTGTGTTGTCCAGGTGGGTCAAACAATCTCCATCAGTGGAGGTTTTAAAAATCTGAGCAACCTGATTTCATTTCAGTGGTGATCTTGCAGGTCTTCTGCAATCTGAAGTCTGTTATTTTTATTCCCTTATTCATGATTGAACAACTGTATTTCCAAAAGTTTGTTCAAGTGATTGTTTTCAGAAAACAAGTTTATCCAAGAATTATCTGGTTTAGAAATTGGTCTAGATATTGGAGTTAAAACTGCCAGCTTTCTTTTAAAATTTACATAAACCTTTTAAGAACAGGACTTTGGATGAGATTCAAGTTCACAGCTTACTGGAGGGCAAAAATTCAGCTTCTGAACAACCAGAACAGGTTCCCATTGAACTTTTCTGCTTCATCTTATATTTTTCTATACCACTCTGACATACTGCTTAGTCTGTCAGATCCGAAGTCATTACAGCAGGAGGGGACATGAATATATCTTTTTTGTTTTTTCCTGTGGATGTTCATTTCCCAATAGCACAACATCAGTTCTCATGCACTCTGCAAGTGAAAAATAGACCCTTTTTATGTCATGTTCAATCAATAATAGTATGGATTGACTTTTTTGAAATATTTATGGAGAAAATCCAACTTCCTAACTATTAATGAGAACGATATTCATTATTTGTGTTTGCTGCTTCTGATTAATGTCAAAGAAATTAAATTACTGTGTGAAAATGGTTTTGATTAAAGTAAATTAGAAATTTAAGCTTAGATTATAACACTGGAATTTTATTTCATTTCCTAATATGAAATTTCATAGATACTACAGCAGAATACCCATTTGATCGACTTTTTCTTATCTCTGACTTCCAATTATACTGCTTGCCTGGATTCCTGCAATGTACTTCTGTGCTCAGTAAAAACTGATATGACTGGAAATATATGAAATCTCCACTAACACAACTGGAAAAAAAAATAGTGTTAATTTAACATATCTTCCAGCAGCCTGGAAAACTTAAAGAGAATTTTAATATGTAGAATTGTAGTGCAACACTCGACAAAAAAAGTACTTCTAAAGATAGTTCGGTCAAGCATTGATGAATTTGAAGATAGATAGATTTGTATCAAATGGTATAAAAAGTTTCCTATCATCAGGAGTATTTGTATCATTGTAGCTCCATATTTTGTTGATGTGAGAAGGAAAAGCTTCATCAGTTAAGGGGGAAAGATTAGACCACTAGTGCTTGCATAACCTTCTCCAGCTGGATTCCCTCTGACCTTTTTCTCTGTGTATTTGAAACATAAACTTGAGGAATCTTCAAGCCAGGCATGACTTTGCAATCTGACATCTTGTCATCTAATTATGAATAATGTCTACAAGGCTTATTGGCAATTTCTTTTTCAAATGATAGAAAGTGACACCATCCTAGATCTGGTCCAAGTATACTCTTCTGCTGAATGATACCTGACTGTGGAAGTTACGAAAGTGGAAAAGAAAGCTGAATGACGGGAAAAAATAAATACTTGATGGCACCTCATTTCTCCCTCTTTATTGTATAAGCAAAAGAGTATTATTCAAAAATAAAAGTAATTTTTACAAGGACTGGATGATGAAAAATGATCCTGTATTTTTCTATATAAATTTAATATAGCTTCCATAATGTGTATAATGATGGAAAGTAAATACCATGAATAAATAATACCAGAGCTAACATGAAAAGCATGACATCTTCTAGGAAATCTAAATACTGAGATATAATTTTATTAAAATTGAAAGCGATCCTTTGAATTATGTATTATTAGCATGTGTCAGTCTGCATCTTGAACAAACCTTGAAACAACGCTTCCCAATTAAAGTCCACAGCAACAAACATTGCATGCTATATTATAAAACTGCAAAATGTCTGGAGTAGTAAATTGCTTTCTTGGATAGCAAGATAGCAAGATTAGCATTATCATTTGATTAACAAATGCCCAATACTATTTTGGATGAGATTAGTTTTCCTTTAATTACCCATGTGTTCACAATTTGAGGTACTTCACTACTTGCACATTTTTAACTGCATCAGTCACTCCCATTACACCTTTTCAATTAGCAAGAAAATGGTATAAAATTATATTATTATACCCACATTTTAATATAACTATTAATCTTTTCCTAAACCTTTAACCATCTGGAAGGATATGATGGCATACAGCTTTTTTCCATTAGATACTCTTTTTTCTCTTCAGTTACTTATTCTTTTTGGAGAGGTAGTTCAAAGTTTAGATCCCATCCCATCTGTCCTGAGAAAGACATTTGTATATATGCTATGGCAGAGGTACATTTTTTTGAATTCATATTTTTTGAATACTTCCAGTTGAATACTATCTTTTTTCTGCAAATCAAATGTAAGTATTCCAAATATGATTGCTCAAGATTATTGCTTAATTATCTTGAAACCACCCAATGTGTATTGCTTTCTCTTTTATTCAAAAAAAAAAGGGAATGATTTATTTTAGTAATATCAAAACATTAAAGAGTGCTGCAGAAAACAATAGGTACCAGAGGCCATTTCCAGCCCATTAAGCTGTGTCTTGTCAGTAAGCTTTCTTCATATCATATTCCGTCTAATATACCCTGTGAAAATAATAAACTTGACTTCTGACACAAGTGAATTTCAAATCGAAATTAACTGACTAAATAACATTGATCCAGATATTGATATCCAAATTCTAATGCCTAGTTTCTTAATGCCTAAACACTTACTATCTTGGCTTCTAGCAGGACCACAAACTCTGAACACCTTTATCACTAGAGCTGGTGCCAGAAATTAAATCTGAGAGTGCTGTAATTCAGGGTTGAAGGTAGTTCTGTTGCATGCACCGGCATCACTGAAACTCAAGCAAAACATAAAGTCAATAGAAGCACAACATTGGATTTCATTAGCTATATTGACTTCTAGATATATATGTTTTACTTACTGATTAGAGGATTTCCCCAGGAATGTGATCTAAATAAAATAATTTCATCAGTAAGAGGTGACACTTTTTAACTTGTCTCCTAATAGAAAAGTCAATGATCTTAAGCTAATAAAAAGTTTAGATTACTGTGATGAAGAAGAAGAAAATGAATAGATATTTAACATATTCTTATGTCCATATTCATCCAAGCAAAAGAGTCATGACCATATCAGAAAATAAGACGTGAAATGGTCGTTCTGGATTACCAAAGCTGGAATAGGCTGATTACTTTTTCTGATTATCATTAACACATAAAACTGTGTACATGTAAATGACATCTGTACTCTAGCCCAGTGCTACCAGATAGTTTTCTGTATAAGCCTTGATACTATCTATGTAATTCAGTATTTTATGCAGAATCCTACTACACAGACAGCAAGTGTGGAACAACCTGGAAGACTTATCATAAAATAACATAAGTTTATCATAAAAAAATCCCTGAAAGAGCAAAGTAGGGCAATTATTTCATCACAACTGACTACCATTAGGTGATTTACTTTGAGGACATTGTACTGTTAATAGCAACTTGTATCATAATAATCTTTTGCAACCTCGTCCATTCACATGTATCTTACACAGGTAAGACTGTGTCATGAACTTGGAGAATGTGAATCTTGGATGTCTCAGAAAGCAAAATATTCTACACAGCCCTTCTAAAAGTGAGTAGTTAATTCTCCCTTCTTTCCTTATCTCTGAAGGCATAATACTTGTCCAGGACATTGGAAAAAAATAGCAAATTATTTCACATGTGATTCCTTAGAGGAGCTTCAAAAAAATTCAGCACTAGCTTTATTTGCTTCTCATCTTGATACTTCTGATGTTTACTGATGGGATTATTTTAGTAAAAGAAATATATATAATTATTTTTTTCTCACTTTAAAAATTAAATAATGCAGTGAAAACAGCTCTATCTTTAGATGATCTCCCAAAGTCTTTCATTCTTGCTTCAGTTACCCTCTGCTCATTTAATACACCCATATCTTTTCATTTTAGCAAGAAAAAATCATTTGCTCCCTGCTATCACTGAAGATCATTCATGAAACAGACCCAAGGCATCACTTAGTTACACTGTTCCTGTCGCTTCCTGGTAAATTAACTACTGGTCCGACAGATTAATTATTCTTGATAGAAAATCAGGACAAACTCATTTTCTATGCCATCCTGCTATGAAGTTAAGCATCAGTGATTCTACTTTCCCTTTGTTCTGTCACTTTTTTTGTTTTCCTCTGTCGCTATATGAAACAGTTTCTCAATGTATAAAAGGATTTAAGACTTTGAAGTCTAAGACCAAAGTCAATAAAGCAAAGCTCTCCACTGCATAGAAAGCTTGGAGATATATGTGTATATATATATATACATATATATATAAAAATATATGTCTGAGCGGCCATTAGGAACTTTTCCCTGTAGTTGTGTAATATCTGAAGATTTACATACTTAAAAATAGAATGTCTACTCCAAGAGTTTCCAGCAATGGCGATTATAATGCCTGATCTTGTAGAATTACCCTTAAGAATTACCCTGCAGGTAATTCTTAAGTGACAATACAATAGTGTCCTGTGAAAACTATTTATCAGAAAGTCCACTTTGTTCATAACATTTCAGGAAAATTACATATTAGCTTGAAGCCCTGTGAAAATGCCTAAGTAGTACAAAAAAAGTGAAGTAATTTAAAAAAAAAAAAAAGCAAAACTAACTGAAGGAGATCTTAATAATAGTAGTGGTAGTGTAAGAGTTGTTATTTACTAATTCATTTTTACACCATGACATCTTTATTTATAACATGTAGTCATGATCAAAATACATTTTGCACATGGAAGTTAACTGTAGTATAATTCTATAAAACGGTTTTTGTTTTACTGACTAACTTTTAAAATCTCAAAAAAAAAAAGTCGTAAGAACTGTATAGCCTACATAACATATGAGATGTCTAACCACTGACATCTTCATGTAGTAGAATGGGTTTAATATCAGCCAGTTTTCTATAACCTAACAAGTTTTCAAACATGCAAATTATGTAACTTTCCCATCCAAGAAAAGAAAAGGAGAAAAAAAAAAGAGGAAAAGGACTAAGTTTTCTATACTCAAATTCTTGTCCTTGGATAAATGAGTAATTCCTTTTTTATTGGACTAATTCTCTTTTGGATAAAGTTACAGCATTGTCATTTAGTCTTTGCTGTATCGACACAATCAGAATAAAACAATTAGGATATTCCATAGAATGCATTAATTGTCTTTACAAGTTCTTCAATCTTTAGGTAAAAAGATACCTATTTTTTGTGGAGCACCTCAATGAGGGTAAGTATGTATACTGAGATTTAAAGATAATTCTGAGATGTATTATGCCATGAGATGGATTTAGCTAAAAGACATTTCTGTTTTGCATTAAAACTGCCTAGCAGTAGTTGGAAGATCTGAACAGGCAAAGATTGTCCTGGTTTATTATGAGAAATCTTAAATACAGGTAAATAAGAAGGACAGATATTTATAAATTAGAGCAGATATGTTCATTTCTTCAAAAAATGTCATCTAATTCCATATGCTGCAAATTTCTGTCATTGTATCTGACGGCAATTGATACCTAATTCTTATTCAAAAATAACCATCTAAGTATGGTTAAGAAGTAAGAATTAATAGAATCTAAGAGATTGGTTTTATTTTATATGGACTTTTAAATCAGTTTATGGGTCTGTAACCAAACATATGAATCAGTCTAGCACAGCTTGAAGAGTCCTACGAAGTGTCTAACACATTCTGAAAGTTACTTGGAACTGAGAAATTAAGTATCATCCCCACTGATAATATCAGCCCTACATAGCACCACTGGTGTTGAAATCTCTGAAAACTTTGTCCTATATTCATTAGAGATTGTATTAGGCCTTCATTGATTTAAAGTGAAGACTTCAGCACAAATTCAGAGTCTCATGAATAAATAAATAAATATCATACAACTGCATCCAGCTAATCTGAGACTTGAGTAACCTGACTAGGACAAATTCCAGGAAATGAAGCCAGCACAAAGTACTTTGACAATGGATAAATGGACTCATACTCATTTGGATATAGCAGAGTTTGCTGCAAGACCGTATCTATAGGTAGCTAGTGTTAACAGCAGCTTACTGGCATCTATTTCCATCTGTGTGTTCTTGTATTCATTTTATATAATGTGTCTATTCTCTTATGACTGCTCAGGTAACAAAGCAATTACATTTGTAGAGTGTTTATAAAATAAAACAAACTATTTTTTCTCAGTAAGTACTTTCCAATTCTTGGAATGAAAAAAAGATAGCATTTATTAGCACTATGTATTCATATGAGTAACTGATAAACAGGAGAGTTGTTTCCTGAGCACAGTTCTGTTTCATACATGTTTCATACAGGAAGCAGTTTTACAGATTTCTGACTCATCGTTATTGCTAAGTTAATATGCTTATAATTTTAGTCGCAGAGTTTGTGATCTTAAATTTTAAACAGCAAATGGCTGGGAATGTTTCAACATCCATTTCTATATCCAGTGTTGTCTGTTTTAAGCAGAAGTTTATTACAGCCATATCATCACTGGGATTGTGTGCTTTAAAAGTAACAAGGCCCAGTAATTTGAAATGTGAAAATGGGTTGGATATTTTGGTAAGCAATCACTTTCTGTTTTGAAATTGCTTTTACTTTTCAAGGCTTAAAAAAAAAAACAAATATAAGTGAAGAAGATAATAGCTTGAACATTTTTGAAATTTGGTATACAAAATATCTCAATGGCTCATTTCCATGAGGTTTTCGATTAGGCATTTTTTAAGTTGATTTCCTGTTCCATTTTGGGAAAGCTTTCGGTCTCATCCTTTGTTACTCAGAACTTTGCTACCTTTGTTACTAAGAACTTACTCAAGACACTTTAGAATTATTTACCATAGACTTATCATCTCTTCAAAATTTTATGAGATCTTGCTTAATGCTATATCTTAATCTCAAAAGTATCTGTCTATAATATAGTCCAGTTCTTCTGCTGATTTTTTTCAGCCACAGGAAGAGTATTCTGAATCTAATTGTCCCCTATGGAATTTGTTTTAAATTTTCAGTTAATACTCTAAACTGATAAAGCACAAATATATCTGAAACAGCAGCTTTCCTTCATTCTGATCTTTCTTGCATTGTGAAATACCCTATCTGAGCAAGTCCAAATGGCTGCACAGAATGTAGATATAGCAATATTCACTATTGCCATGCTTTACTTCAGTGCCCTCTTCTCACCAGGGTGCACTGGTGTGGACATGCTGCTATGCCATCACACCCTGATAACTTCTGTGCTTTTGGCCAGTTGACTGCTCTGGTGCAGTTACGCTCATAGGCACCTCTGTGCCCATGGGGATCTTAGCTTTTATATTGTACTTTCTCTCCCTTACATTAATGTTCCTTTGGCATCTCTAAACATTTATGGAAATCAAAAAAGGAATGTGTATTACAAAATGCACTGAAAATAGTCCTAACCATCACTGTCACTGAGTAAAACTATTATGTGCATTCCTGACTCAGGCTTGCAGCGTCCTCATAGGACCTGCAAACAGGTTACAGACAAGCAATCAAGTTATCAAGACTAACGAGTTAATTCCTATCAGCTTCTTTGCTGTACCTGGCTGTACACAACACATAGTCTAAGACTAAAATGAATTTGCAATAATTCACAGTACATTATGCAGTAAAAGATAATAAGGAATGTCAAATTTATCACAGAGTAGGAGTAATGCATGTGGCCAATTAGCACAGGACAGGATAAGTGCAGTAAATTTCTGCTGTAACATGTCTTGAGTTTTCTTGTACATGCACAAGAATACATATATATTCCTACAGTTGTGAAGCAAATATTTGTTTGGAAGTTCTCACTAAATATATATCGAGATTATTCATGACAGTTATAATGACTGATATGGTGATGTTTAATCCTATTGCTCTCATAAGATTATTTCTAAATTTTTAGACAGACAGGTTACTCTTTTAATTTCTAGCTGAAGGAGGCTTTTAGGATGCAATTGGAAATGCAGAAGTTGCAGCATCTACTGGTTTAACTCCACCTTCTTTTTTTTCCTAATCGTTTATAATAAAATTCTTTTAAAACACTTGTTTTGAAATAAGTGAGTGTGAAGTAGGAAAGGTTGATTCTTTTTTTAATTCTCTTTTCATTTAATAGTTTTGCTTAAGAGTTAAGAACAGTCCAATACCTGTTTTGAAAATGTTCTGTGAGGACTGGAAAACTGAAAATACTGTTTCAGCCATACATATTTTTCTCAGATTTCTCTTGCACAGGCTTCCATTAGCTGTTTTTAAATATATATATATGTAAAATTTGTCTTCTTTTTTTTTCCATCTCACTGAGTAAAATAAAATTACTTATATGGATACATGAATCTAGCACAAACTGATGATATGTTAATTTCCTGCACTGCACAAGTGGATAAAACATTTTGATCGTGCTAAAGTTGCTGAAGTCTTTCAAAGTAAGAATACTTGCATAAAGTAAGTAAATTGTGCTAGGTAGGTATTGTTTTGTGTTTTTACACTGTGGAGTGGAAGATCTTGATATGTAGTAGGTTAATACATAGATCCTTATACATTATGCAATGTGTATAAAGAAAGAAATTTTCAAATACTCACATACTTTTTTAACTTCTCTACTTAACACTCATAGTAAAGAAAAGGAAATAGAACCTGTCAAGATTCACAGTTTTTGTATGAAAGCAGACCAAAGAATTAGAAAGGCTGGGCAAAATTAAGACATGACTACTATGATGTTTTATGTGAATAAGTATAGGGTCACCTATAACAGTCTTTCCCGAGAGAGTAAGCTACAATTTGGTAAGTGTAAATGGCCAGATGTATCACCATACATAATGACACAGCACATTGTACTTAGCATGGCTGCAAGCATTTATCCCGCATTGATATAATAGCATTTATCCCGCCCTTTTATTCTGAATTTCAGCAGAGGGATTGATTGCTTCTGCGCACTTGTTTTTTGCAAAAAGTGTGTAATTCTCGGAGACTGAAATGCGAGCTCAGCAAGATCAGTCAGCAGCAGCTGATGACACTTTCTGTTAACAGATCAAACTTTCTAGGAAGCCTTGATTCTCCCAAGAAGAGAGAGTCAGCAATGAAGAGAAGCCAAAGTTTACAGTATAAAGGAAGTAACTCTGATAGCACTGTAAAGACCTGATAAAGGAGAAAGCATAATTCTACTTCTAAAGTAGCATCTTGAAGGGCTGTTACTTGATTATTACTTGATTCTGCTTTTATTATTCATTACCAGTAAACAGAATTAAACAGGAGCACAGCCATCTTTTCTTGATGCTAAGCTGTTTTTCTCCTTGATTCTCAGAAGCAGAGAAGTGCCACAAGGATTGCGCAAACAGTCCAACCCTGCTTGGCATATGAATCCTGCTAGTAGACTGGGAACCAAAAGCTGTCTAGATCATATTGTACTGCAGGAATTATCCGCGTTGTCAAGGACAATATTAATATTTGGCACCTACCTGCCAGTGAGGGAATTAGATATTCAATTGAAGACTTTTATTCTGTGTTGTCCTATTCTATACTGTTGTGGCTCTTGGAAGCAGAGCAGAAATATTCCAATATTTCCAATACTCTCCCAATTTACTCAGGAAGTTTTACTTTCACCTCTTAAAATATGTCAGCCAGGGAGACAAAAGGAGCTGGAAGCCAGCTTTCCTTACTTATTTGAAGATTTTGCTGCCTGGAACATGAAAATAGCTAATTGACTAGAATGTTTACTACAAAAAATATCTTCTTAGACTCCTATGAGAAGGAGAAACACAACTTTGTCAGGAATTCTCTGTTTTAATCCTATGGACATTTTAAATGAGTTATGAAGGTAATGAAGGTAGAAAGAACAAGAGAAAACAATATATTTAGATTTGTAAATACAGGAAATTTCATTTAAACATGGGAAAAAATGTTATTTGTTGTTTATTTGTTTGAATGTAAAGGTAAGTTTGATGTAAACACTCAAACAGGTTGCCCAAAGCAGTTAGGGAGTCTCTGCTCATGGAGATCTTCAAAGCCATACTGTACATGTCTCTGAGCAACCTAATTTAGCTGACCTTGCTCTGAGTAGGAGGCTCAGTCTAGAAAACCTCCAGACATCTCTTCCAACCTCAAATCATACTTTGATTCTGTAAAAATTATCTCTCAGAGGATATAAGACCGAAGTTTTCCATTAAATATCTAATGCTGTTCGTTTTTTAACACTTGGGTACTCTCCTATGACAGCAAAAATATTATTATTCTCCACTCTTAATGTAAAGAAATAAGAAATCTATAGGTTTAAATACTCTGTCATGAATGTACAGTTTTCAAAATGCATTCGACTTTGTTATTATTCTCTTAATGTTAGGTCTTCTTCCCATGTTTGTTTATACTATTAGAATTTGGCTAAATTCAGTGATTCAGTGATATTTTGTCTAGTTAAGTAAGGTTACAAGCACTTTTTGAGAGAAATGCATTTTCTACTAGAGACATTTATGCAGCAGTCAGGTTGCATCACCTGTAAACAATGAACCTGCTGTGCTACCCATATGGTGAAACATCTGAATTTTATAAGCTATAGAATCATCTTGCATTTTCTGGCAGAACAAGAGGGAGAGTAACAGCCCAGACCTCAAATAAACATCTAACTGAACAAACCATTTGTTGACTAAGATCTTGAAAAAACAAGAACTTCAACCATAATCAAATATATGTTTGTTGACACAACATATGTAAAAAAAAAAAAAAAAGAGAGAGAGAAAAATGTATTTCCCATATTGAAATTTTGTCTATCAATGAGACTCGATGATGAAACATTAGCAACACATATAAAACATAGAGAGTTATGAATAGATCTCTAAACACAGGTCTTTCCTGACTTATCTCTCACCTTCCTCCAGCTCTGAATTCTAGATTCTAGAGAGAAATAGGTAAAGCCAGAATAGTAAAAAAACTAAATATGCCCCCAAATTGCCTCTAGTCAACCTTCCATTGAAAATATCCTCCCTTGAAAGATGCAAGATGCCAAGATTGCCCTGAGAGCTTTGGTTGAAGCCATTACCTACCTACAATGATCTTTATGTCCTTTCTGTGTCTCGCCTCTCTCATGAACAAATTTTATGCTTTATTCTTAGGATATTTGAACACATATTCACAACTTTTTTTCCGAACTGGAACTGGACTCTGTATAACCATTGCTGCTTGACTGTTCTGTTTTGTACCTTGAAGGGAGAATTTGCAGCAATTGGTTAATGTTGCCTGAGATTTATTCCTTCAACAAGTTTAGATTTGTTTGTTTGTTTCCCATTTCATTGAGTGTATATTGTCCATTGTCCTGGAATAGTAAGACAGTAAGTTTTCTATATTTTTCATGTGACCACTTCACCAAAATAAGTTATTCAAAACATTCAACTTTGTTGGATTTTTTTTCTATCACTTGCAAAATATATTCACAGTAAAAAATGAAGAATGTTGATCGTTTCAATGTTTTTGACTTTTTCACTATTTTTTCATTATTTTTTTCAGCAAAGAACACTGACCCTTCTTTAAAATATAAAGACCACTGTTGTGATTTCAAGCAGGGATGACTGTACAAAGTAGAGTGTGCTGAGCTAAATTCTGAATAAAGTTGTTATTTTGCAGCTAATATAAGCATATATTGACTTTTTTAGGTCAGTATTAAGCTTATTGACTGGAGGGTTTAATATTTACAGTATTTTGCCAGAATCAATATGATGACCTTAAGGGGAAAAAGAAAATGTCTTTGAGTGAACTAAATAACAATGTTTTTTGTTTGTGCCTGAAGCCTGCTGATATTTAAATATATCTACTTTGAAAAGTTTGGAATGTATTTACAGTTAACAGATCATCATTCGTTGTCTCTTGGAACTCCTATTTTTCAAAATGAATAAAGTCCTATTCTTGTTTTAAGAATCTGGTGCTATAAGCCCTTCTTTGTAAGAGAGACAGATGATGTCATATGTGAGTTCCCAGAGTTCAATTTCAGAGAAATTCTGTTTTGTTGTTTACATGTTGTAGTTCTCCTTGGGTGCAAGCTGGAATCACCTCAGAGTAGATGGGATTTTGCTCATAATAAGTTTAGTCATAGTGGTTTTAAAATTCTTTAGAGCTCCTGTGCAGTTCCAACTGTTTGCAATTGGGAGCATCAGAAAGCTTCCTGTGAACTGTGTGAATTCTGAATGTTTGAATCCTTATTATTTAATTATATTTTATAATATTGCTTAAGTCAGCTTTGACAGCCAAGGGGATGACTGAAAGTTATTTGTCAGCTTCTGTCATACTGGCTTCAATGTTTTGCTCTCGGGATCATCTTTTCTTTCACTGAGTTTATTAAAAAAAAAAAAACAAAGCAATAAAACCAGAACAAAATATTTTATATTTTGTCAAACAGTTCATCTTCACTCAATTAGCAGTGTTCATGCTAGGTCATCCTCTAGACAAAAACAGCATTTTTTTTTTAAATAAAAAGACATAGAAATATGATATATATTATTAATAATATTAGGTTTATTGTAGCAGTGCATAGGCACTAATTCAGAATGGATTTAATGATTAATGTTTATTTTATGTATGATGTACTTTCAGAATTAGGAAACTAAAATGCATGTGACCCTATATCTAGAAATATTAGAACTGATGAGAGATCAGACACTGTTGTTTTTTATACCCAGACTTCAATTCACTTTGAAAAATTATTGCATAAATTCTGGAGACAAGGTGAAAGAGAAAAAGAATAGCACAAAAGTATCTATGTGTGATACCTCCCAGAAAAGAACAAAAAATACATATTTCTAAAGGGAAAAGCTACCATTACCCAATGAACAACAAAGTTTTAAGATTTTTTTGCAGATATGTCCAAATTTCTATAATATAAGCAGACAATAATGTACATATATTTGTAAAAGCATTTGAATACTTTACTATTCATTATTCAACTCTTCACAAGTCAACTTGTTCCAAAAGATATTCATAAAGACAGTGCATAATAATTTCTAACAATAATTGAGGAATTGGCTCAAATATTTGTTTTTAATGTACATAATACGGACCTAAAATTTAAAAGCTTTTTCCTCCAGTGTAAAATAATTTGTTAATTTACCGTATATAATATCTTAGGGCAAATAAAACATTTTTTTCTAAGTTGAAAATATTTTTTCTATTAAGACCCTCAAAAACTCTTGGGATGAAAAAGGAAGCAAATGAACTACGAAGAGCACAAATGGTGCACTCTACAGTGTCCTAAATGGTTATTTACTTGAAGGGTAAAATAGAATAGGAGTAGATAAAAAGCAGCTGTAACAATCTATGGAACAGAGTTCTGAGTGCTGTTGCTGAGTTACCACATATTTCTTGAGGAAAAAACTTTTCCAGTATGTAATATGAACTCTTTTCCTGTGTTATGGAGTAAAAATAGCATTTACAGAAAGGGAAGAATCCATCCACCGCTTTCTTTTAAAGTTTCTTTTTTGTTTGATTTTATTTCCTTCCCCTGTAGACAAAAATACACTTGTGCTTGTGATTTTGTCTAAATGACGGTGAACATAATTTAATAGTATGCTTGATTTTGTCACAGCATAAAAAGCAAATAACAGACATTATCAAAGCTCACATGCTGCTTTTTAAGGGCTTGAGGATAAACGTGGTACTTTATTGTTCTCATTTTACCTACTTGTCTTACTTGTCCTACTTGTCTTTAAGGCCATACTTTGTAACCCTTACTCACATGTAGCGTAAGCACAGATGAATATAAAATCTTAAGACATCTGCCTTGTGTCAGGTGAAAGCTGGTAAGCAAAAGGGCCATTTATACTGTCCCTGGCAGTGGCTATGGCAGACGCCAGCATATCTGTTTAGCCTGGCTATTTTTAGCTCATTCTGGCATGAGAGGTACTTTCTTTGTACTTGAAACTCTGAATGGATATTTTTTAAATATTATTTTATTTTGGTGTGTGTGTTTGTCCCCACTCACCTTTTTAAAACATTCAGATTACCATGAGGCAGATTGTAATGCTTACTCCCAGGTAAATACTGTTTCTTTCAGATGTTGTGCAAAGCCCCTATACAGTTCTGAATATAATGCATTGAAAGGATGATTAAGAAGTCCTCTGCCTTTTTTAATTTGTATTCCTCTGTTGCATTAATGATTGCACTTACTGCTCTATGTTTGCTATTAAAGGAGTTCCCAAATTAGCTGTCTCATAGTTTCTTTTTAACCAGCCTTCCTGACCTTATATATAGGCTTTTTCCTCAGTTTCCTTTTCAGAAGATAACAGGCATGTTTTTGCTATCTTTAGAAAATAATTACCTGTTGTTACTTACCTCTTTCTTTTTGCACTGTGCCAATGATGGTAAGCAAGGATGTTCCAGTGAGACTGTAGTCCAAAAACATGCTGGATGTAAATTTGTACTTTCCATTAAAAAACAAGTTTGTACCTCCTTTATTTGTCACCAAAGAAGATGAGATATTTTCTTTGCTCATTGGGCCCCTCTAAAAGGGCTAATCAAGTTTAAATACTTGGAAGTCCAATTTCTGTCCTGTACAGGGCTCTTGAGTGTATATTTTGACTGTCTTGCATCTAATGCGTCTATCCTACTTTTTAAGCTAAAACTTAACAAATCACATTAAATATACAACATAGCCACATGTTCAATTACACTGTCTTTATGAACAGATTTAACCAATTACATTGAGATTGACAGCTTCTGTAAATGGTGGTGAATTTTCATACTAAATGGACCTTGAATTAGTTTAAAAACTATATTCCCATGTCAGAAAGCTCTTCCCACATATAAATTCAGGAATACATACAAATATATGCATATATGTGTATACATTCATATATTCTTATATGTATAGTGCATATGCTATAGGTAAATATATTTTAAAGTGTTGTCATTAAATCAAAAAATATTGCCAGTTGTCATACATAGAGAGGTGTGTTTTTCTCTGCTTTATACACAGAAAAAAACCTCCCTGACTATGATTTAAGGGAGAACACTACAAAGAAATTAGGTTTCCTTATTTTATTATTCCCTGTTCTCTATTAGTGTAATTTTGTGTCATCCATGACATCCAATGCTTGGGGCTGAAGTAAATCTTAAAATATGTTTTTACTGAATACTATGATAGGAACAAAATGTTAAGTTGTGTTTACATGATTAATCCTGCTTCATGATACAGTATGATCCAAGTATGATCTAAGATTGAACAAGTATCTTTCAAAATACTTACTTCACATCTGTATCTGTAGCATATGCCTGATTTTGGATAGTCTGAAATTAAAAAGTCAATATGTGTTAATCTAGACATGAATATATTTTTAATGAAATCTCTCAGACTTATAAATTAGCATAAATTTGACACAAACAAATAAAATAAAAGGAAGTAGGAGGTCTGTTAATGTATTTAAAGTTCCTCTGGTTTTTATTTTGTTTTTCCACTGTATTTGGTTCAAGACACTGTTAGCACAAGGTGTTGTTAGCGCAAAAATTTTGTACAAATTTTGTACAAATTTTTGAACAAAATCTTTCTCCAGTAAAATAAGATAAGTTATCAGCTATTTATTTGTTCATGGAAAGTGACCTAACTTGCCACAGATATTCTATACAGTGAATTATAAAAAATGAATGTGTATATACAAACTGTGGCATGGATTATCAGAACAGACAAAAATATTTTTCCTCTATGTTAGACAAATTTTGCTGTCCATATCTGATAAAATCTCTCATTGAAATGAAACCATTAACAAGAATTGACAAACAGTATGAGATGAGATGAGAGTGTGAAAAAAATAATTGACCAAGAACTGCTAAAAGACAAGATGTGGATATTTATGTACATTATATTCCCTCCTCCGCAGTCTAGTTAAATGCAGACTATCAACTGTTCCTGATAAAAGTTACTATTGAAAGGTACTTAGCATCTCTTATGAACAGTCTGAATTTGCAAATGAGAAATATCTGACAGACAAGTTTAGTTAACGCTTAACATGTTCCCATAGAGAGAAGTCTGGTTCAGAATGAATGTCTGTTTTGAAAGAGGGTAAAATATGGCATAGGAATATGGACAGGATGTTTACATTAGCCCAGGGTTCAACCTTTGCAAATTTCTAATTTAGCAGCATGGATTTGCTCATTTACTTTAGTGATTTTAAATATGCAAGTTTTGTCAGAAATAATCCCAAAATAATATAAAAATAAAACACAAAAGAGATGAGGAAATAGTACAGAAGAAAACCAAAAAGCACTATCACAAATTAAGTAGATAGATAAGAGGCAGAATGAAAAAATAGATAAAAACATTAGCATACTTTCCACACATGAATATCAACTGCATTTTTTGCCATGACTTTATACAGAAGGTCATTAAAGATGACTGAAAATATATCTCTTTGAAAATAGCCATTTTGCAATATTGCAGTAAAGAAGTAACAGGAGTATGGTAAATGTTTATTTCCTTCCATTTACTCTATATCCTTAAATTAATAAAAGAATATCTTTATCATGTAAACATTTATTAATGATACTTGTGACAACTCTGAAAAATGTAAGCTGATGCAATTAAAAAAGGGGTTCGCTGAATACAGAGCTTTTAATGGTAATAAAAGTCGAACTTTCAATACAGCAATATGAACAACTACAAAATAACACCTCTATCACTTGATTAAGATAACTGTTCTTTTCTTACATGGACTTTGAATTATTTTTAGAGGCACTATTTTGAAGGGATTACTTAAGCTAACTTTTTTAGTTCCTCAGCCGTAAAGCATGACCTTTACAATATTTTGACTGGGAATATCAGTCACCTCTGGTCTGAACACTGAGATGCCAGAGATAATGATATGTTGAGGTTATAGCTGGTCTTGAGAAAAGAATTTAATGCTCTGAGTAGAAAGGTATTTACAGAATAGTAAATGAATGAATGAGTGCATAGATAGAAGGGAACTAGAGGGTGCTGTGCTTTTGTTTTTGCAGAGGAATATATTTATTGTGGCAAGTTATGGGCATTCTCTGTTCAAAGAAAGCCTTATACAAATTGCTAAACTTTTCTGGGTAACCTTAAATGATGACTGGAAAGATATATGACTTTTAATATTTCTTTAGTGATAGGAGAAATTTACAAATTCTGAACTCATGTAAAAAATAATAGTCTTCTCACACAATAGTTGAAAATCTAGATTTAATGATAGCATAAATAAAGGATAAATATTTTTTATACCTTTGGGAAGAATCTATTTGCTGTTGTTGTTGTTGTGTGCAATGAGAGGCAACTACCTAAGTGAAAAGAAAGGGCATCTTAGTCAATTCCTAGCTATTGCATCTAAAACTTCCCTGTTAGACAAAGCTACAAAGGTGTTGGCACTCTTTGAGCTCTGATTGATCACAACTGCCCCATTATTAATTTCTCACCTTCCAGCTCTGAATATTGCAAGACTGCTCTCTGTTATGTCATATACATTCTGCCACCTAACAGCTTTTTGTGGTGTGGAAGAATGGCCTGGAAAAGGGCCATTGAGAGAAAACCTAGGGTCTAACAGAAGTTTTGGCATTACAGCAGCTTGCTTAGGGTGATAACCAGCTGCCACTTCCAGGATGGCTGGTACGCACGGACTCTGCCCCTCCACAGTTCCCTGGGCAGCACAATCTGCCCTCCAGCAGCTGCAAAGGGGAGTAATGGAGGCTGGAGCAGAGTGAAGACACCGCAGCCAAACTCTGTTACACTCCCTGTGCTGGGCTGCTGATCAGCCGCACAGTAGCTGCCCAACGGGAGGTATATGGTAACATGTCCGGTGCTGAGCCAGCAAGGGTGGCAAATCACTCTTTTCAGATGAACTTTGCTTGAACTTTCCTTGTTATAAGCTCATTATAATGCCAACACACACCTCCATCCCAGAAGTTACCCATCTCTGAGGTATGACCGCTCCTCATTGAGCGTGCACCCTAAATTTTTGATTGACTGTACCTTTAAATGAAAGCAAGAATATTTTTCACCAATCAATAACAAGTATGACTATAGTCACTCAAACTCCATCTGAATGTAAAGAAAAGTATAAAAGGTGAACTAAGGATGAGAAGCAGGGGGGAGAAGATTCCATCGTAAATCCTGGGTCAGTCGATGGTCTGAACCCCCTTTCCTCCCCTTGGGTCAGGATGCTGCCTGAGGAGACTAAGGAGGAGGAAGGAAGAATCCATCCTAACTCCTGGGTCGCTCAACGGGCTGATCCCCCTTTCCTCAAGTCGGGACGCTGCCTGAGGAGACTCTAGACTGAGAGCTCTCTCCGATCTTCTGAGGTGAGTGATGATTGCACATTTGTACATCAGAGCTAGCTAAAAACCCTACGCTGCAGTAGAGAATTTCCTATACTGACATATGAAACCTGCTTTGTAAATGTTGCATTTAAATAAATCCTGCTGTTTGTAAACTCGACTACTTGTTTGGGGGGCGAGCGATCAGACCTACAGTTTACTGACTGTTCATGAATCCGATACTGCCAGAGTCGAGCTTATAGTTTATCACACTATTGGAGAACTCGATTCACTCCTAGGAAGGTGATCAGATCTACAGTCCACAGACTGTGAATCTGATACTGATTTGATATATCCTTCCCCCCCAGCCACCACTACGGCTTTCAAACTAACTGCAACATTTTCCACAGCGGTAACTGAGAGTCTATAAGAAATATATTGAGTGGCATGCTAACAGTTTTTCAGCTTAAGCACACTTTGGCTTATGGTCTAATGGCAAAATACAGTGAAAGAGAAGAAATGCATAGCACAGTCTGGACAAGATGATCGTAAAACAGTAGCACAATATGCAAAAACAACAGGGACAGACTACCTCTCCGAAGCAGACTTAATTTAGTGATTCTGCTGGAAATAAGTCTGATATTGATTAAAAGCTGAAGGTGAACATTTACTTTTTTTTCTCTCCTTCGCACTAACATTCCTCAATAGAAGGAAGAGAAATAAGCCAAAAAATAGGCAACTAAAACCATCACTTAAAATGGTTGGCTGATAGTTCACAAACAATGACTCTGAAAGAGATATGAGCTAGAAAGGATGTAGTGAAAAGCCCGCATTCATGCAGTATATTGTTTGAATTTTTTTCATTTGTGAACTGCTGAAACTTTAAATATTCAAGTACTACTAGGCTTTTGAAGCCATGCTAAACTCCACATATAAAACAATGAGAATTCAATTTATTCTACAGCCTTGTACATTAGGCACATTTTCAAACTGTAGTGAACTTACAGAAGTAAATACAAGGGTTCATTTCAGAGAAGACTGAGTCAAATACAGTTTTCTTCTGTACTCTCCTGGTATCTAAGAATTTGCAGTAGATTTAGATCAAGCAGTCAAGGGAGTGCAGA
This sequence comes from Crypturellus tataupa, assembly GCA_034781795.1. Classification (NCBI taxonomy): domain Eukaryota; kingdom Metazoa; phylum Chordata; class Aves; order Tinamiformes; family Tinamidae; genus Crypturellus; species Crypturellus tataupa. The sequence goes on along the minus strand of JAWLRI010000923.1, from coordinate 5,483,000 downwards.
TCAGTTGTCTTAACTGACTCTTCTTTAAAATACTTTCAGTCCTCTTTGACATTCATTTAGGGCAGGCTCTTTTCTTTTTCTCAGATACATCAGAAGAAAAGAGAAAAGCTTTCCAAACTACAGATCCTTCATCTTTCTGATAGACAGTGTAGTGGCCTCTGGGAATTTTCCTATTTCCAGGAATAAATTGTTATATCTTTTTTCTTTCCACATGAGACCTTAGCCCATGAGGAGATTGTGAAAAATGATGCCATTCCTGACCTGAAATTTACTTGTGTCCAACATACTAAGCCTTGGGCACCAAAATTGAGAATTTCAGAACATTTCCTGATGTTCTGGCAATAGTAAGCTAAGACCAGAAATACCTCTAATCACAACAGCTGCTATGATTTTTTGGAGTGTAACTAAAAAATAATAAGATTTCTATTCAGAATTACTATGCTTCCTGTTTCTTAGTGAATATACTAATATTCAGAATCTTGTAAAAAAGAAGCTTTATTTTTTCAATATTTCAATTTTACAGAATAAGAAAATGGGAGAAATTTGTAGATGAATTCCTTTATATTTGGAATAAAAATTTAATGATGTGGTGTTTAGAGAGGATAAAACACTTTTCTTCTAGAAAAAGACATGTTTTTAAGGAGAGTGTTCAGCAAAACAGTTAGAGTTTTTGTGAATGTATAACTTGCAATTTTCAGAATACACAGAATTATCTTGATTGTTTCCATAAAATGAATGTTTTCCTTCTTTTTAAAGTAAAATGTTAATCAAAAGGCATTTCAGTATCTTTCCTTCATATATATTATCCCTAATCCAAGGTTTTGCAAGGGAAGGGAAGGGAAGGGAAGGGAAGCTGAGGAAAAAGAAATAAGCTGTTCCCTAGAGAAAAAGGAAATTCATTTGTTTCTTCTTACTCAGTAATTAGGCATCTCCCTTTAAATTTTTAGTTTGTCTTCTATTTCTTTGTGGCAGTGTACCAATTTCAAGGACACTGAAGTGAGTCCACTTTTGATAGTGGGTTATGCAGAAAATGGAGGATATATTTCCAGGGTGCAAAACCTTTGGCTGACATTTTTCCAATTGCACACTAACATATTGTGGCTTCAAGTGTGTCATTCGTCTTTCTTTGGCATATTGTAGATTCATTAGGGATTAGTCTATGTCACATTGGAAATATTCATATTTAGACCACATATCTGTTAAAAAAAGTTAGTGTGAATAAACAAGAATTTGTTTGCAAATTACTGGTGACAGTTGTCTAGCAACTGTCTGGACAGGTCTGAAAATGACCAAGGGGACATTTCAATCATATTTTTAACCTATGATCACTCAACAAGTAATGCCAAAGGTAATTTATGCCCAAAATATTGTTCAAAAGGAAGAATCTATGTTCTTTTAATATTTAATGTCTTTGCATACAAATGATTCCAAACAATACCTCTTTCTTTATACATCTTAGGCAAACATTTTACTTAAAATGTCTATACTTAAAGTGCATTAAGTAGTTCTAAGATTATCTTCTTTATGCCTTCTTTGTAGTAATATTCCATTGAAATTTTAACAGGCATTACTGAAAATATTAGATATGAATATTACGTATATCAAAATATCAAACTTCCTCAGTTTTAAAAAGTTGTACACAAACATGATAAGGAAGCATATTAGTATATTTTATATATTAGTACAACTTTTTTACTCAGAACTTCATATTAATATAAATACCATAGAGCATAGGGCTTTAATGTTTTTTTTTTTTCTTTTGTAATGTGGGGTGTTCATACATCTCTGTTTTCTGTCTCAAATACTGCTGGAGTGTTGCCAATCAGAAAATATATAGGTAGTTAGGACATGCATTTTTAAAATTAACATTCATAGTTATTTTGAAACTAGGTTGCATCCAGAAAATTGTCTCATCTTCTTAATGCTTTATAAAGAGAAAAGTCCCTATCCCTATTATACAAATTTTTAGAAAAGAGAAATTTTCTATGAATTCTTCAAAGAGAAAAATTCACAATTATTAGAAGTAATGAGAGGTAAGAAGTATAACAGTGGTATTTCTATTTTATTGCCATATCTAAATAATAACACTGCAAAAATTGCAATTATTTTATATAACTGAATGAAACAAAACAAAGTAAGAAAAGCATTTAATGTATGTATGCATCAGTGACTGTTACTGCATTTGCATTAGGTCAGAGAAATGATCATCCTTCACAAAAGCTGAAAAAGCCATAGTGAAAATGAACAAACATAATAATCAAGATAAAAATGGTACAATTAAATTGTAGAAGCAATTTTAAACTGAGTATTTTACAATGCCTTGGTCTTCCTAAATCCTGCAGTAGAATTCCCAAGAGCCTACGACTGTGCAGTAGAAATGAAAACAAATACTGTAATTTTGGCAAAGAAGTTATGTTATTTGTAAGGGAAGACAATAGGGACAAATGGGCAGAACTTTTCTTTATAACACCTTATTTACATCCAGTTCGTGCACTAGCTTGCTATAGGTGAAGCTTCGGGAAGATAAAAAAGTTTCTAAGCCTTATGACTAAGCCCCTGTACTCATATTAATGACCTTTATCTCTTCAAAAACCAGTTTAAAGATTTAAGGACTGTTTAGGTGGTATGTCCATTTAAATTTTACTCTATTCTAAAGTCTAATGTCTAATATTTTGCATAATGGAAAGATATCTTGAATAATGAAATAATGAATAATAAAAGATACCTTGAGCAATGGAAAAATGTCCAGATAATACATTATGAACCATGCACTATGATCTTAATTGTAGGAGGCTTATTTGCAGAACAAGAAAGCGAGGAGTGATCTGAGAATGGCTTGAGACAGTTACACAAATTGGTGAAACATTTCTGGAAATAGTCATGTTGTAAAATAAATATAGTAAATAATGTAGAGGTAAATAAGCTGATGTTATTAGCTGTTTTGTTGTATTTTTGTGATTTTGTGCTTCAGAGAATAGATCTGTATGTGAATTTGGAAAGGAATTGAAATAATGCATGACTCATTCCATACACAAAACTGAAGTGATGCTGAAAACTTCCTAGTCTTTGAGAACTTTAGGGTTGAATATAAAGTATTTATTAAATATTTCATCTTTAACTATAGTTGAGGTATCTCTGGTGACAAGAAAGCACAGTGTGGATTTCACAAACATGTTATATAAGATCAAAAACATGAATGTGTTTTTTAATCTAAAGAAGAGGAGACTGAGACCATAGTTTAAGCACACCAAGGACTTTTGTGAAGAGAAAATAATGTCTTCTTTATGTCTGTGGTAGGTAAGGCAGAGGCTGATGTGGTTGTTCAGAAGATTCACGTTAGTTACAAGAAGAAACTTAATAAGAATAAATAGCCACAGGAACACATTAACTGGAGAGGTTGTGGAGTGGTTCCTCATCTGTGGTCCTTAAGAATAAACTAAACTATTAGGAATGACAAACTGTTCCTCTCCTAATGTAAGAGGGGGTACTCAAAACCTAACACTCTAATACTCTCATTCCCTTTGATTGTCCTTTAAGAAAACTCTTAAGAAAAAAAAATGTATTACTGAAACTCTTTTAAAACTATCAAAGTGATAGCACTTCTCTCTCTAGAAAAAAAAAAAAAAAAAGAAAAAAGAAAAAAAGAGAAGAATTAGGAAAAAAGAAACATTTTATTTTAACTTATTGTATGAAAATTTAAAATTCTTCAGGAAAGAAATGACTGGAGCAAAGCACGCTATTTGCATTTTCATTTCACTGTCAAAGCACTGTTATGTTATTCCAGAACAGATTTCATTTCCATCTTTTTTCTAAAAAAGCAAAATAAGCCATATTGTTTAGTGTTCCAGATTTCTCTGTTTGTAACTGTCACTGATTTATGTCAGAATTGTATAAGACAAGCCTATACTTCATGTGAGGCATTAGGAACCACTAATTGAAGGTACAGATTTTGGTCTTTTCCAAAATACCACTGAAATTGATGGACAGAGTGACTAATTTCCACTGCTTCAAATCAGGTCTTTTGTGAAACATCACAATTTCTTTGGAAATAGTTACACCAGCGAGTACTCTATTGACTGGGATCGGTGATGTACAAGTGAGTGGGGTAGTGGACATACTGCCAGATATAACTTAATTACACTCAAGTTGATAGCAAATCATTTCTATAAGCAGCTATGCCAATTTCCAGCTCTTCACTAAAGTTTTCCTTAGAAACTATTTTTTTTTGAAATGAAAGAAGTGTTCTTCATATGCATCCAGATGCCCTAAATAAAACATACACAAACATCAGTGAAGCCCCACTTGATATTGTCAAAAAATTAAATTTCCAAACTTAAAAATACTTGATACGTAGAGCTCTTATAAAAAGTTATTACTTAAAAGGTTACTCTGGTTTTGGGAAACTTTAATAGCCAATTTTAATATTTAATAATTCTATTAAAATAATTACTGCTTGGGGGCAGGAATATGATAAAAAATAACTGGGCTTTTGGCAGAAGATGAAGTTGTCTAAAGTATCTTTTATGAATAACACCTTATCTGATATGTGCTGTTTTTCACAATAAAAGGATTGCAATTAGAAGATGATATACTTTAAAAAGTGCGTATGCTAATCATGCCTAGACTTGAGATCCTGAGAAGACATAGCTCATCTTAAAGCAAGAGATTGATTTCCTATGTTATGATTTGTAAAGTGAAAACTATTCTCTGGGCTACATGAATATGTTATTGAATTATTCATCTCAATAAAGGAAATAACAGTAATAATGAAAATAGTAATAGTCAGAATATCTTGATTTTACTGGAGGCATGAAGTTATAATGTCTTTTACCATTTCATGTAATTAATTCCTTGTTATATCTCGGAATTTAAGGACAGAATTCTTGAGGTACAACATATCTATATGTCATTCTCCTGATGTTTCCCACACACAAATGTTGTGAGAAGTGAGAACACAAATGTTCTCACTTGTCTAAATGCACAAAATTTATACCCCAGATAACATCAGCAGAATAACCAGTTTATGCTGAACTCTCTCAAACAATATTGTTCAGGAGGGCTCTAGATACATATTTGACACTGAATTGTGGCAACTCTCATTATTATTATAAATAATAATAAAGTTCCTCATAAAGTTCAACCAAGGGTCTGCTTCAAAGTTACAGAGAACAGAGATTAGTAGTTGTCTCTGCTAAGATCTATATTTTCTACTGATGATGATCATTGCATTATTTAGTTAATAGTTTCTTTGACTTGTATTTTGTTAATGGTTAATTTTGTTTTTAATTCAGGTTTTGAAATGCAGGGAAGATATGTAAAAATGTAAAGCTTTTTAAGATAGCTGTTTGTTTCTGGAAACACAAAGGTTGTGTAGACTGTTAAGGCCATACAGGTCAAAGATTGAAAGAAGAGAAAGGAAGAACAGATTTGTTACTCCTTTTCAAGGTATCTTACGGAGAAGGAAAAGAGGTCAAGATTAATTTACCCAAAAGACCAAGAGCAAGTATGAATGTGATTTGGTTGCCAGTGCTCTCACCTATGAAGGATAATGCATGCACCTGTCCCTGTTTTTAGAGATGCTTCCCTACTTAGGGCCATAATGCTTAATATAAAATATGTACAACTTTATAGCAGGAGATGCATCCATATGTCCTCCTTTGTGATGTTTGACCTATTACAGGAATTACACTGCCTGTTTGTTTCAGAGAGCTCTTCCCTGGTGTGGAAAGCTGATATTCCTCACAAAGCCTGCATGTTCCTAATCTCCTTCAAATGAATCAGGGCCTGGAGTGTATTCCCCCTGCGGGGTTTGGTTGCTCGGACTCAGGGCCAACTTTGATATTGAAGTCTTGTGTAGGACTGCAAGAAAAGAGTCGTGAGAAGCCTTAATGGGGGCTAACCCCCAATTTTCCTGTATCTGCTTGCAAGCTGAGATTTTCCCCAGCTCCTTTTCTAAACTACCTTGTAGTTATACCTGTGCATGTTCATGTCCCACATTGATCCAAATCCTGACCCTCTTGCCAGGATCTGTCAAACAGATTACAGGATGCTTCCTGTAATCTGTTTGCTCTCAGACCTGCCTCATCTCTATGGACTCATCAGTAATTGTGGGACTGTGGCTAGGCCTGGTCACCATCAGCAGGCCTGATCCTCACCCTGACTTGTGAACTCGATGTCCCAGGTCAATCTCATACCTTCTCCATCTTTATGGAACTGTCTGCTGATTCGGACTCTCATCTAAACCAGTGTCCTGCTCCCCAGGTTAGGATGCTGCAGCTCTGGGTGAGGGCACTTTTTGCTGCCTGTCTTGCTGCTACTGTCAGCTCCAAGTTCAACTTCTGAAGCAGAAGCCCACTCCTGCAGATAAAATTATTCCCCTGAGAAGTGTTAATCTTCAAACAAAAGAAGAAATTAATCTGAACTGCCTGTTTTCTCAGTGAGTCACCTACCCAGTTACTATGTCATAAGAGGAAAGCACATCCTTTCTGCAGGAAAACTCAGTGGCTACTGCCAGAGCTCTTGTCATTGTACCTGGAAAACAGCTCACTGCTGCTGGGAGCGAGGCACACCTTGAGAACACCAGATCAGTCCCTCAGGGAATTTGGGTCAAAGAATGACAGCTTTCTGGATTCCATTGTGTCAGTAATAATGTACTCCAAATTTATAAAACTGAAGCTACTTCTACTGAAATTAATTTTGAGTCCTCTATGAAACTTTAAGACTATAAATTGCCATAGCTTTGAAGCTGATGCAGCAGGTGAATAACTTTAAGGCTGAAGCACCTAAAATACATGCAAATACTGTTTTAAAAGGATGTCGCCTTTCGCATTGGTGTGACGGCCTAGCTCTCAGAAAGCAGCTCAGCGACCCCCCCAGGGTCGCTCAGACCATCTGCACCCAGACACCAACGAGGCAGGTGGCAACTGGCTGTTTATTGATAGATAACACGTGCTTATATAGTGAAGGCTTATACGTCACTTTTGTCCGCCTATGTCATTAGGGGAAGGAATTCCATCTTCCCGTACATCGCGATATCTTCCGGTCGCCTGAACCCTATCAAAACTGAAACATACTGCAACAACTTGTTCTGTACTATGGAGTATGATGTAGCAACCCCACCTCCAGATATATAGCAGTGTATCTGTGTTGGCTTTGGAATACGTCCATTTTAATTAAGCATGTTGAGAAATAGAACTGATTAGCCCAGGCACAGTGTCATCCTCCAATAGCTCTCTTGCTTTTGGGACCTGAGCTCACAACCCCTCATGGCACAGCACAATATGATGCAGATGTACTGGCTCAGATTGATGCTAGCCAAGGGGGTCACTCATGAAATTATCTTTCCATTCTAAATTATATAAATCACTAAATCTATGCAGTTTGACTTGACAAAGACCACATCTGGAATAGTAAAGAAGTCAGAAGTCAAACATTTTTAACTTAGCTTGTATATGTTTCCAACTCACACAGTATTACATTTTGTAACTTACTGAGCAAAAGAAAGTAGAATATTGTAAGCTGCTGCCCAGAACATGGCAGAAGAACGTCATTTGTTAATTGCTCGTAATATCTAAGACTATTGAACTTTTCAGTGTGCCATTTTTGGGAATTTGTTTTGTGCCACAAATCCATTAAATGTGCTTGAAAAACACATTACTTGGTACATACAAGGGAAACAGAAACAGAAACAATGGACAAATTTGTAAAGGATATCTAATGTGCCTATTCAGAATTTGCAATAGAACTACACATAAATGCTAGGTAGATTTGTGATCTGATTAGTTCATATCCTACCTATGTATTTAACTCTCCATATGTGAAAAGGAAAACATTCTTAAAACCTAATCAAAATATTCTTGTATTTTTTGCCAAGTCATTCAACATGCTATTGTTCCAAAACAATCTGCTTTTTATATAACTTTAGTATTTTTTGATATCTACCTTTTGATACCCCTGCACTATTTCTCCTTATTATTTATTTATTGTACTTGTGGACACTTTCCCACTTCAAAAACTAGAAAGCCAAAGCAAGAGCATTACAAACCTGTCTTTATTATTTTTGCTGTGACTATACAAACAAAAAAGCATTTCTAAGCTGTCTAAATGGATCAATCAGCAGACTATATTTTTAAGAGTTGAGTTGGAACAACCTTTCACCTGAAAAGATACAAAGAAATAGACATGAAAGGAAAGAAGAAATATTTTTCTGTGTTACAGAGAAGTAGAAGGTCAAGGATGATCATTAGACGTTGTGAGGAAAGCAATTGCTGCTGCACAGGTTTCATCTTAAAGATGAAATTCACAGTATTCAGAAACACAAATTAAATTAAAAAAGAATGCAATATAAAATACTTGTTGCAGAATTTCTTTGGATTTAGTTCTCAATGAAATAACAGCAGAACTACTTTGCTATTGTCTAATTGTTTTACAGAAGGTGAAAAATATAAAATGCTTTGCATGTCTCCCGTCACTGAAAAATGTTCCATGGAGCACGGCTATCTATAATATCTTTAACTTTTCTCATTTACAGACACAGCTATATGATCTCAGGGCATTCTGTCAGGTATATGAGAAAGTATAAATTTGGCAAAATGAATATATGAGGGAAAAATATTTTCTAAATACCTATCTTTTGTAAAAATTAAGACTTTTGTAATCCTAAATTTTTATCTTACTCTTGCAAAGAGCATCAGGAATTCAAAATAAAAAGTAAGCTAATACTTTTCTATGTCAGTAGAAACAAAGACATACAGAGTCATGTTTCAGATGTCTAGAAGATTACCTGTCTTTTGCATATGTTGTGTTACTTTCTCAAAGACCTGGTCTAATGCCTTTTTCTGTCAAAACAGACCCACGGAGACCATGAAAGAAAGAAATCTCTCTTAGACAATTTTATTTACCAAAAACAATCCTCAATATATGTAATAATTTCAATTATCCATTCCTTCTGAATATTTCATTAAAATTCTCTTCATATATCTGCAGTTGCAGAACTTTTTTTTTTTTTTTCCCTGGGTAGTTCTTGCAAAGTGAGATTACTGATGTCCATTCTAAAATGTGTGCATCTTCATTTGTGACTCACAGACAGAAAATTTGTTTATGGAGCAGCTGGTCTAAATGCTACACTATGGAATTATCAATCTTTAGCAATGAAAGATACCTAATACATTAATGCATTTCTAGTGTGATGTTCCTCCCAGGGAATTCAGAAAAAAATGTTCTTTTAGTTTGTAAGGGATAAGTAGTGTGGAAACTTTTAAATTTGAGGGTAGGGCCCTGGTTATGAATTTTGAAACCAGAAAATGCTTTCCTAATTTGCCTAGAGAATCTTCTAATCTTGACCACATGCTTAACATGAAGGTAGTTGGAGAAAAGCTGGAGAGCTGGACATTCCCTCACATTGAGGGAATAGCCTGTCTGTGAATATGCTTAATTTAATCAAAATAAAAAATGCTATTAAAATTGTGCTAACAGAGGAGATATTGAAACCTCATTTTGCCCAGTTTAGGGACAATTTTTCAGTGTGATTTTCAGGAGCCAAGCAGAGACTCCAACAGCAACACTTCAGGATTCTGTTAGTGGGCTACTCTAAGTTCTGCTGAAATAATTGCTTGTGTCCCATATGATGGATGCATTCAGGCAAAAGTCTAGCATTTCATCTTCCTGTAGGACTTGTGCAAAGTGCTGCTAATTTTATTAATTTTATATTACTTTGGGTATAAGGTGATCTCCTGTGACAAATTTAAGCAGTTTCATAGATTTTTTATTTTTTTGTACGATAGTTTTGAGTAAGTCACCTAAATGCTATCTACATTCTATTTTCCACCTTCTGGTTCTGTTCTGGTTTTGATTCATTCTGCATCTAGTCCTTGGAACCTAATTCAACAAACTACTCAGATACCCTTAACTGAAGCACACCTTAAGCTGTGAAACCACTTATTGAGTATAGGGTTAAGTACTTGTTTACATTCTGTAAAGGTCTCAGCTGCTAAGGCACTGCTGTTACTACAAGAATGGGTCCTTCCTCTGAATATTCAGTCTACCTTCTGCAGACCATTCGTCAAAATTCCAGAAATGAGTGTATTTTTGTGAGAGAATGCACCAAATTCTTTCTTTTCCATGTTTCTCCTTGGATTTATTGGTCATGTTATGGAGATATTTTCTTCTTCTTTGTCTCCTAGCCCAGCATTCATTTTGATTTCTCACTTGTTCTAACTCATAAATAAGCACTCACACACATATACACCCTTGCATTCAAACTATCACCAAGGCTCAAGGATGAGTGACCAGACCAAATACCCAGTGCAATTTATGTGAGTTAAAGGAGCACATCTTTTATGTGGCACCAAGGCTTTATTATTAGGCAGTCTAATTAAAGTATTAGTAGTATAATAAAGACTAATAAAATTATTAGTCCAGTTAGAATTATAATGACAATTATAATCCAAAGTATTGAATTAATGAAATGAAATAATTCCTTTTGATAATATTGAAATGAAGTGATTGAATTTCAAAATAATCTATTTTTCATATCAAGACCCAAGTCAGTTGATATTAACAACAGAAAACTATTTTTGTGAGAACTTGGTGGCTCTGGGTGAGGGCACCTTGCTGTGTACGTTTTGTTCTAGAAGTAGTAGTAGTAGTCATATTTGCAGTTGTAGTAGTAGTAGTAGTAGTCATAGTTGCAGTAGTAGTAGTAGTAGTAGTAGTAGTCCCAAATAAATAAGACACTCTAATATTGGAAAACAAAGCATAGATGTCTGAACTCTGGTAACTGTAAACTGAGATAACTGGAAAAAAGCTCCCAAAGATGCAAAACCGCAGACCTACCTACCCTGTCTACACTTCTACTCTAAATGTTTCCAAGATCCCTCTAAGGGTGCAAATTCTGAGATCTGTAGGTCTGAGATGGCCAGAACAATGAGTTTAAGCCTGATACTCATATTTATTTGCAGAGACCACAAAGTCCCTACAAAACTTTTCTTTTTTAAAAAGTATTATTTCCATTGGAAATCTTTTGCAGGAGAATTCCTGAAATTTTGGAGAGCTCTGTCACGGAGGACTGGAGGAAGAGTGAGAAAGAGCCCTTTTACTCTCTGCTTGCTCTCTGCTTATGATCTCATCAGCAATAAAATGAAGAAAAGCAAGTGTTATAAATGTACAGGAAAGAACTCAGCGCTTTCTCTTTTTCCTTGTCTGGAAAATGAGTGAACTTATTTTCATATGAGTGAATTTTTTTTCTTTTGCATGGTAGAAGCTACCTTTTATCTACATTTTTTGATCTTTTCCAGGTACTTCCATGTCTTTGCTTCGTCTTTTCCTTCAGATTTGACCTGAAAGCCCTTTACACATAGAAATCAGATGACTGGATATCTGGTTGCTGTATCACTTTTTTTTTTCCCCTTCTTTTTCTAAAGTACAGGTACTACATTTGCCACTCTCCAGTCAAGGTATGCTACTTCTACTTCAGCATAAAATCATTCTGATGCATTGAGGATTGAAAAGTTTACAGCATATCATATTAAAGAAATGATAATATACATTTAAAAACAAATTAGAACAAATTCACTGATTATGTAGCGGTTATCTTTTTTTTATTTTCTCCATTGATTTTTAAACATAGATTTTCCTTAGGCTTATATAGTGTCATCACAAGCACATAATCTGCTTAGCAAAAATGTAATCAGCGAGGACATTCCTCTTGGACTGATTTCAGTTATTATGCCTGAAGCATGAGATATTTCACAGTTTCACGGTAGCCAAAAGGACAGCACTTGGAAAATGGTAATGTATGAACACCCAAAGTTACTTACTGAAGGTTAAACAAACCGTATATGTTCAAAAAATCTCAGGCATTAAAATAATGGGGCTCTTACAGTTTGACATTGCTCTTTTTCTCTCGAGGATGTTTACTACTCCCTCACACAGTTACATAAGGTCAGGTGAAAAATGGAGACTTTGAAATATCTGATGTCAAAAACAGTGTACATTAAATTTAATTAGCTAGATACCAATTTCCTGCTTTTTTTTTCTTGATAAACTGTTAAAATAAAATAACATTTCTACTATTACAAAGGTAAACATGGGAATCTGCCTGTTTACCCTGGATAAGATTGAGAAGCAATCTGATCAATAGGTATAAGCACCTCAGGGGAGAATGTAGAGAGGATGGGGCCAAACTCTTCCTGGTGGTGGCCAGTGACAGGACAAGGAGTAACAGGTGTAAGTTGAAACACAGGAAGTTCCACCTCCATGTGAGGAAGAACTTCTTTCCTGTGAGGGTGACAGAGCACTGGAACAGGCTGCCCAGAGAGGCTGTGGAGTCTCCTTCTCTGGAGATCTTCCAAATCTGCCTGGATGCCACCCTGTGCCACATGCTCTAGGTGTCCCTGCTTGAGCATGAGGGTTGGACTAGATAATCTCTAGAGACACCCTTCCCACCTCAACCTTTTTGTGATTCTGTGAAATGTGAAATTTGAAAAGGAAGTTTCTGTGCTGGAATGGTGGACACCTGGAGTCATTTAGTAGCATATTTCATCCTACTTTTTGCTATAATAGTCTGCACAAAGGTAAAACTACAGTTTTCAAGGCTGAAAAGTGACAGGTTAATAGATTTGAGATGACAAACATCACCTTACTTGTGAATGTTATAACAGACGCACTGTTGAAATCAGTTCTATTATATCTTTAAAAAATTTAGCTGTCTTCCTGCCACTGTAGGGTTTTGTTCTTTCGCTCAACAGCAAACATTTGTATTATGGTAAAATTCTAGAAAAGTAGATTTGCTTTATAGAAAGTACACTATTCAGTGATTGATTCAAATTCATCATTATTTTTTAAAGAACTGCATTTTATTCACTTATATTCATGTAAGCATGAATGGAACTGATATGAAAATCTCTGTTGGACAGAATTTGCCACTTTTCTTTGGAATAAATATCAGCAATTCATTATCTTGCTGTTACAAATATGCCTATTTCACCTTAATTCTCCTTTGAATATACTTTAGCTGTCAGGCACTGTTTCTTATTATATCTTCCTATACTAGATTAAAGCACTTTTTTATTTTCTTCTTATGAAAGTACTTTAATTCTATGATCAAATTTATATACAATAAAGAGTTGAATAAACAGCTAAGCTAATTGCTGGGATTTCAATGTATATATGATATGGAAATATAAGCAGTCATTTCCCAAGCTCATTAAAGAATGTGTAAGGGCTTTTCCCTTAACTTTGAATGTATTTAGCATTAACTTAGTGTGCTTAGTAATCTAGTTCAAGGATCCAGGTTTTAGGTACGGACAAATCATCATGTTTTATTCATGTTTTTGAAGGAGAAATGCTACTTATTTAAATCTTTATTATTTTCTGCCTATTCTCCTTTAGAGGTTCTGAACTTTTTTTTTTTTTTTTTTTTTTCCCTGTGAATATTACCGGTAATACACTCAGTATTCCATAACTTTAAGTTAATCATCTTTAGAAATGGTTAAGTTGCTTAGATATTAGTATTTCAAATTTGCATATGTTTGGATTTATTCATAATAATAGTTAGCATTTGTTTTTCCTGTTTTGTATTATATGCATCCAAGTGAAGAACTGGTTTCTATAAATCATTCTTTCATACTCTGTGAACAGTTAGTAAAAACTTTTCATATTTTTGTTTGTGGTATATGCGCAACAAAGATAACAAAAGTAAAAAAAGGAACTAAAAAAAAAAAAAAGATGAGGAAGAAGAAACATCTGTGTGTCTGTGTCTGGCTTTATACAGTAAGTTTTATAAAAAATGATTTCACCGATTGCAGTCAGAAGAAGTGATTATTGAACAAAGTCTTCCCTAAAGCACTCTGATTTTTCTTTTACAGTGACACATCTATCCAAAACTGAGTACTTTCATATTTGGAATGTACACTGAACTGTGACAATAGGTGTCCCAATATTCAGCTGATGAGAACTACATAAAATCCTAATAGCAATATGGCTTTCTGCAGAGATTGTTCAGGGATATAAAAAAAAAGGAGAGAGAAATAAAGAAAAATAATATTCAAAATGATTTAATCTATATCTAAAGGTTGTGCTTTTAGGCTAACGCAAGAGTTGAATGGCTGTAGTTCAGAGACTGGTTGTCCAGAGTATTACAAGGCATCTAGAAATTATCTCTTTGCATTCTTAGCTTGTGTGTTTATTGCTTCACTAGCACTACAGGGCACAGAGAAACTTAGTACATAATGTTGGAGGTTTGAGTTTCTTGTTAGGAATTAATTGTTACTATTTTCAAAGTTATACTTTTTTATAAAAGTCTTTCTTTTTAATCTTATTTTACTGTAAAGTATTTTAGGTTGTTTTACTAGTAGGCAACTTCAGTGAGTCTTTCAAGCAGTGTAGAATAAACGCCATATAAGATCTCTCATTCTTTTTTCCTAGAACAAAATGATAGATTTTCTTTTATGAATATATTTTTTTTCTTATCCAGATGATTTAGTTAAAAGACAGGCGTGAACCTATGTCTATGAAACCTCATGATCTGAAATTTTCCCTGGAACCTCCATGACTGAAAATGACCCAAAAAAGTACCCATAGCTAAGTGTCTTCCTCTGAAAGAACAGCCACTGTCTTAACAGACTATAAAGTCTTTAGCTGAAAGCAAATATAAAATTTCACATATTATGAAAGATTTCCACATTTCTCAGTAGAATCTTATAAGATTCACTAGAGTATCAGCTGCCCAGGGCACTTCCACTGGATCAGGGTGAGAAGATGTTCTAGAGGTTAAGGACAAAAGGGGCTTCAAATGTGCAAGGGTTGCTCAAGTCAGAACCTTCACTAACCTCTCTAAATAGGAGTGCAGGCCAAACTGCCTGCATCTTCCCAGTGTCACCCTACAGCATGTGATGCTACATGCTGTTGATGAAAATCTTTCTCCATTGCTACTATTACAGTTGCCTTGTGCCTTAGAAACGCTTAAATTGTATTCATTTTGACTCCTGGCATTGACTTGGGCTTTAACCTCTGTCCTGTATTGTTCATCTTTTACTCAGTGTCAAAAGAGGATAACCAATAGCAAAAATGTACTTAAGAATAACCAAGCCAGTGTCAAATACAAAGTAATATCATAAAGCAGCTCGCTGCAAGTTGTGGAGTGTCTCGGCGGTGCAGATTATTAGTCCATATTGGAGAATCAAGTTTTCTATTAAACAAAGGTTGCAGGGGGAGGAAATATCTTTTATTAGATCAAATGATTTATTATGGTGTGGTAATAGACCTGGTTGTCATGATTTAAGGACATAAACAAGGAAAATAAGATATCTAATTTAAGATGTTACTTCATAAACTGGAAGTGGGACAATATAATCTTGGTCATGAAAAGAAGCACTGGCTTGTTATTTATTTGCTTATTTTTGTATAATGTATAATTTTTAATAATTATACATGTCTAGTGAATAACAATGAAGTGTTTACACTGAATGATAAAGAGATTTGGAAAATGTGATAAAGGTATTTCCATCCTCTGAGACAAATCTAACATTCTCTAGGCTCTGCAGAAAATAATTATAAATGCCCCAGAAGTATTTTTATAATGTATTTTCATTTTTTTTGTCATTATTTGTTTTTGTCAGCATTCCTGCAAATGGCAACATTTTTAAACTCTATATTTAGGCATATTTCACTAAGAGAGAAGAGAGGTCGGTCACTGTGTAAGTTTATGGCTACTTGATCTAGAAGAGGTATCCAGAGATATCTCCAGAGACATTTCTAAACACGAATAATGTTAAACATTCAATAAATACTGAAATGAGAAATATAAACCTTTCCTATATAGATAAAGAATTCAACAGGAATTGTATAAACAAAGTACAAATGCTTTGAAAACCAGAAAAGCCATAGTTTTTGGAAAAACAACGAAATTTCATTAAAATATACCCAAAATAAATAATTTTTATAGAACAAAATACTTGTCCCTAAATTTAAAAATTGTTCAATTAGAATTCACCTTTATATCTATACACACAAACAAGTGCGTATTTATACATATATATATATATATATGTAATATATATTTTATATGCAATGTAGAATAAAAAAAATACAAAAAATCAGTTTAAGGATTAAAAGCTTTTATAACTGTAACGGATTTTTTTTTCCTGAAACATAACTGAATTTATATTCATGTAAATATAATATCTTTTGTAGCTATCCATACAGTCTTCTAAGATATCAGCTCTCAGAATGAGCCATAATGTGACAGAAGATGTGAAACTGTATATTAAAAAAAAAGTTATGAAATGTTAGTATTGGGTTTCATTATTATGGGTTTTGTCTGTGTTATCTACGGAAACACTGCTTAATGGATTATTTGTCTGATATGACTAATATTTTTGTCTTATATTTTATTGGAAGACTCAAATAAGGGATTGAGGTCAATACTATACACGCGTATCTTAAAATAAGCAGAAAAGATAAATGATGTTTTGCTGAAAACACAGCCTGTATACCTATAGTAAGAAGTTCTCAATATATTATTACAATATTGTCTTTCTATGCATTTTCCAATTGGAAAAATCAATAAATAAGGTCAGCAGAATGTGCGAACACTCTGAGATATACACAAAATAATCCACCCCATGTACTGCAAGATCTCCAATTTTCTTGTGAAATTTTGGGTCTACAGAGCTGAGAGGAACACTTGAATCTCAATTGCTACCAGTAGAAAACCTGAGCTCCAGTAGGGCTGTGGGTTGTAAAGCATATACCATCATGAAGCAGTTAACTTTCCATTTACACATTTGCTTTAAAAATGTAATTCAAACATTCTTTGAAATCATAAAAACAGAATATTGCTTTAGAAATGACCATCATAAATTTAATAAAATTATAGTTCTCCAGGAAAAGAAAAACAAAAAATACAAATGTAATTCAAAAGAAATCCTGAGGTTTGAGTAGATTATAAGTGACTGTCCTTAGTTATGTGACATGATAGTGAAATATTAATCCCATGAATTTTATTTTCCCTACTACGACAATCATAGATTCTAATAGAACAATCCTGCGGACTTCAATAGGAGTTATGTTAGGGATATGTAGCTTAAATAAATAGAAAAGTTATTGAAATATGCCTCTGTTCACTTAGTTTGGCTCAGCTTCAAAATAAGTATGAGTGCAAAAAAAAAAAAAGCACAGAATTAATTTTCAAAGTCAACTAATAAGTTCATTTATTGCTTCTTTAAAGAAAACATATAAATGTGAAGATGAGCAAAATCTGATATCATCTTTGAAAATGCAGAGAAACATCTGTCATCACAGAAAGCATCAAATGCGTCTTTTAAAAGACTCTAAATAACATGTACTTGCTAAACTTTTGAAGAATTCCGTCTGCTTTGTTATATAAATGATTCTATAAATATTGCATTTCAACAAAGAATATTTTATTAATGAAGGTAAAACATGATTTTTGAAATGTTTGTACTTTAATAAATATATATTGTAATTGAATCCTTAAAATAATTGCTTAGAGTATTGCTCTAAATATTTAATATTCATTCAGAATTAAAATTGCTTATTAGTTTAACATATATTTTTATTATTAATAAAACTATATCAGGAAAATAAAACATGTTTTTATAAAAGAATATTACTTATACCAAGTATTGAAATAGATACAATGTTTTCAGGGAGCAGGATTTTGAGATCTGACCATCTTATGAAAGCCATAATGAGCCAGCTCCACTCCTGCATTTTATTTCAGGTTTTAAAAATATTTTCTTTTTCATTGTATGTTCTTATAATGGATATCTGAAAAAAAGACCATAATAGTTATGTATGATGCATTATAATCTTGCTATATCTGCTTGTTATCATTTTCTTTGTATTTGCAGATAGCTTTGGCTAATAACTCTTTAGCTATCAAGAAACATTCTTCCTGCTTTTTCTCCATATGGCTTCTGGCTCAAGAGGATTTGCCTAGGAAAATATGAGTCAACAACTGTAGCTACAGGTTGGGAGAAAGCAGATAGACTAAAGCCTGACAAGGGCTTTGACAGGAGTAGGTGAAATCGAAAGAGGAACACTTTCAAGTTAGGGAGGCAAGGTACAGAGGTGGTGTGTAGAACAGTAAGGATGCTCTCTCCTGCTCCCATCAGAACAGAGGCAGAAGCTTCTATTCCCATAAGATATCTGGATCTCCTATCTCTTGCTCCTAAGCCTGTCCTTTTGGCCTAAGCACTGTTTTCAAACAATTACAATGTTCTTCCAAAGTCAAGAAGTGCCATCCGCGGATGATGCTCTTGCCTCATTTGGTCTTCACAACTGGATTTCTTTGCCCATAAGACCTAACCTCATTCTCCTGCAAACCAATCACTTTCAGGCAGCAGAAATTCTATTCTCTATGTGAATATCCTTCTTGTAAAGAATTATTCAAAGGCCATCAATACATTGCCCTGTTGTCCTTTCCCTCCTGCCACAGCCAACAACATATAAGAAGGGTATGTAGGCTTAAGAAAAAGCTAAGATTTTGAAGGATTCCTACAAGTTCCTATAGATATGAACTGCAGTTGAATATAAAATCATCAGAAAAAAAATTTAAACAACAAAAGACTGGTTTCCCAAGAAACCGACATTACCCATGGCTTGTGAGGATGCAGTGAAGCAAAAGGCTTTGGATGTTTGATGAGGAGGAATAAGGAAACGTTTGTGATCAAAATGTCATTCCAAATTGAGATTTCTACTTCAAAAAGTTAATAATCAACATTTGAAAAACAAAACAAAAACTTAGTTGTGGGAAAACATATCTAAGGAATGGGGCCTTCCCAGGGGAAGCGACTACAGGGGCCTTCCCAGGGGAAGCAACTGCAAGGAGCTGAGCTGAAGAAGATAGCGGATACTCCCTGATCTGAAGG
>JAWLRI010000923.1:5435922-5454850 GCA_034781795.1 Crypturellus tataupa | reverse complement strand
TTCCGTCCGCTATTCCCTATCTCTACCTCTGTCACGTGCAACAGGTCCTGTTAGCAGTACAGCTACAACCCCCACACTACACTAACATCTGTTCAGCGATTCTTTAAGAATATTAGTAAAAGTTAAGCCTAATGTATTCTGGATGAAATATCTTCTAGACTGAACTACACAGTGTGTACAGACAATACCTGTTAAGATGGCTGCTACTTAACATACTTAACAAATACAAGAATATCTAAACAGGAGCTGCTATAAAATGCCTTTCCTCTTTTTGGCATTACAGTCCACAAATATGATATACAAACTAGCATATTACTAGGAAATGTGTTAATTCATAATTTTTTCCCATTTGGAAATTGCTTGTGTCTCTAGTAAGTATCTATATGAACTATGCAGAACAGCTAAACCATCCACATTTCATATTGCATTTAAAGACTTTCCTGCTTTCTTAACTTCTTTAATTTCAGAAGCTGACATCTCTGTACCAAATTGCTTCATTTATTCCAATAGCATTCTGTGAGAAAAACTGCATATATAGAATGAAAAAGAAACTTTTAAAGGTGTGGCACCCTTCTGAGCCAGAGCACATCTCGATTGCTATTGTCTGATTTAATCATGGTTAGTTGACAAATCTAGTCTTACAAAACAGATTTTAAAGCTAAACATCTTTAAACAGCTTATAGACTATTTAATTTCAGTCAGTGCAAAGCTTACTTCCATCTCTACAAAGGCTACAGTTTTGGAGACTTGGAAGTATGCAGGCAGCAATGCAGCTCATTAGAGTACTGGATCTGTCTAACAGTTTCTTTCCCCTACTCATCAGTCAAGGTGCCTACGATTGTCTGTCAAGTCACACTTCTGTGAATTGTGGTCTACAATATTTGAAAGCATCTGAAACACTAGAGTTTTGTAAATGAGCCCTGCCATTAATGATTAGGCAGACCTACTCATATGTATGGTGACATGAGGTTTTCTACAATTCTGAGAATTCAAATTTTTGACAATAAAGTCTGTAGTATCTGCTAGATTCCCCAAAAAATGTTATTAGGAAATATGACAGTAAAGCAAACTTTATAGAGACAGGAAAAAAAATACAGTGCAAATACCTTCAATAAAGATCTTTCCAATAAGGAAAAGGATCGTACAACAACAAGAGAGATTCACTTTCGTATTCTCTTTTGCAAAATTCATAATTTCTAAAATTGGGGAACAAATAAGTGAGATATAGCTTATCAGACAAAATAGTTCATGTTATATGGTGATTTATTGTATGGGATATCATAAATATTACAATATTTAGAGTTAAAATTTTAATACTAATGGAAGAGACAGCAACAAACAACAGGGAATCTTACCATCTGCTTTATTCTACCTAAATAATGTCACTATCTAAAATAAAAACTATGCTATCTTTACAGTTACTAGGAAAAAATAGTCACATCTAAAGGTATATCTACCTATGTTGGATACAAATAGGTACTTGTAGGGTAAGATCACCTTCCACAGGTTCCTGAGATCTGAGAAAACTATCTAATAAATCTAGCCTTCTTGAAGCTTAGAATGAGAACAAAGAACAGAGTCTAAGAAATAAGTGTTTACTTAAATGTTAACCTCAGTTAAATGAGCCCTAGCTCAACAAATTTAATGGAGTTGTACAAGATTAATGGGAAAATCTAATTTGATACAGATTCTTTTTAAGTAGATACAAACCTCAAGCCAACATAGTAACTGGATTGTGTACTTTGAGTAACAACTTTGTCATAAAAAACACATCTTTACCTTGAAAAAACAGAAAGTTTAGTGAAGTATTTAATATTAGAAAAGTCATCAGATGGATTCCAAATATTTTAAGATGGCGCTGTGTGCCAATATGAACTAGATCCTTAAGACTTATTCATTAATCAACACTGATCAGTGTGCCAAACTTTTTAAGGTAAAAAAACATGCTATTTGTAGTTTCATTCAACTTCTTGCTTTTTTGCTGGGTCAATAGCTAAAATGCCAAGAAGTAAGGTGTTGAGTAAGGTGAAGATTTTTCATTCTAATTCCAATTTGGTAATGTTAAAATCTTTGTGGATATTAGAAAATGTGAAAATCGATTAGTTCTACTCTAATTTATATGATTCGAAAATAGAATTACTATCTTAGTAATCGATATTCCGTAGATGTAAAACAGAAACTGCAAGCCTAATTTTCATTTCAAGATCAGCAATACAAATAAAGATTACATGTATGAATATTTTAACAAAAAAAAGAATCATTTCAAGAATAGCATTAAAGATATAAAATGTTTTAAGATATTTAGCACATGAGGTTTTAGAGACTATTACAAATCCTTTACAAATAGAATGCATTAAATGATTTATAAACATCTCTGCTGTATGCTGGCAAGCTTCTTATTTAATTCTAAATATCAACTTTGTTAAAGATTTTAAAATATCAATTACATTTAAACCCTTACTACTGCAGTTCAGCTGGGAGACCCAAAATAATTTTTTTTTGTGCTTTCAAACTCCATTCTGCTCAGTACTGGGAAAGGAACATGCACATGGTTCCCTTTAATTAACCTGAATTAAAGAATACATAATTTTGCCGGGACCTTCTGGGTGCCCCTTCAATGGCTCTAAACCATGCCAAAACAGAAGCCCTCAAATATCATTAACTCATCATAGGTAATATATTGATTTAATATCTTACCAGACAACACAAAACAAACTGGAGAATATAATGAAAAAATCAGTCACTGGAACTTAACTTTTCATTCTTCCAAAATAGGTGTTTCATGCATTAATGAAGAAAAACAGCTCCTTCACACAAATAAATACAATAGTGCAACATTATTGCGTTCATATTTCCAAAGCTCTGTTTAATTCTTAATAGCAAGTATAGATTAAAAGAAAGAGCAAGTTAAACTTACCTCTTAGCTAAGCACTATCTTAGAAAGTCAATCTCTGCATTTAGTAAAGAAAAACAAGTGAGAATTCCTTCCCTACCCAGTGAAGAGGGTGTCTAGGAACTTCTCAAAATATCTTTTCTCCAATGAAGAAGTCTGTAAAAGTTTGAAACTCTCTTTCTCCACATTTAAAGTATCTTTTTTTCAAGAAACCTCAAAAAGCTTAGAATTCTGAGCCCTTTCCTCACATTTGGTATCTATAACCATTCGTCTAACTAGGATATGTTCTTGTATTTTAAAGAGGAGAATACTTTGCTTAGCTAGTATAGACTGTGAACTTAATATTCTCTTGAAATATATGAAGTTTCCTTTCTCATAATTTGCATTTCATATGCAAATTTCATATGGCATTTGCTTTGAATTGTTTATATTCTAGTTAGCTTCACATTCACTGCTGGTTTGCCGTAGTTTCTCTCAGGCAACCTAGACACTTCATTTCGTGTGGCTTCACAAAATGATATAGGACATGCATACATTTATTTTCCTTAACCATCTGTCCATTTACTATTTCACTTGGATTGCTTTGTGGTTTATTAATCCCTTCTGGACTCTATTAGTACACTCGTTTTGGAAGTTATTTTTCCACGTCATTAGGTCTAGTCTTTTTTTTTTTTTTCAGCAGTTATTGATTTGGGGTTAAATTAAGTATACTGTGACCTTTTGGCCTTTTTTGTTTTTTTCTAAAATACATGTATAATGTTTTGTTCATTAGTACTATACTGAAACAATGATTTTCATGTTCAGATCTTTGACACTCAACCTAAGAAAGAAGGCAAAATTTCTAATCATTATTTTGTTTCCTTTTAAGAACTTCTCAAAAAGCTTCCCGCTTCACATTGTTTCTTTGACAGGATCATATTGTTTCTGACACTAGCTGGAAGAAGAGGCAGATTTTTTGGTTGTTAAAAAAGATCTATTAAATGGATTTAAACAGAAATACATAAATTACATAGTTGTCCCTCTAAGGAATATAAATATGTCAATCTATATTTTATATCAAAAATTTTGACAATGCAGAAGATCTGTTAATTCTTTAATTAGACTACTTGTTTCTGTATCTATTCCCATAGTATTCACAAGTATGAGAATAAAAAATGAGCTTTCTTTCTGAATTCTAATCAGTTCAACTGTGTACTCTGAGATCTTTCTCTAAAATTATGGCAGTGATCAGGATGAGATAAAGACAGTATCACAGATGTTGTTTGACAGAGACATGCTTGTGTACGCACACTTTGTCTTCAAGTAAAAAATATCCCTGGTTCTTAAGTAATTGTAACTTTCCTTTTTTGTGCTAATTTCAGGTGTTTTGTGGGGGAATATTTGAACTTGATTTTGTTACCTTTAAAGGTACTGGGAATTTGTCCTAAGGTAACCAAACACATAAACCTCCCTCCAGGGTCCCCTCCAGGGACCAAATATTTAAACTGTTTTCCAAATGCATATTTTTTTTCATAAGCCTGCATAAAATTTTCTTTTAAACAGTGTTTTTCCCATCTTGGCTACCAAATTTGTATGATAAATTGTTGTATTTGCTAGGTTCATAGGCATAATTTTCTTTTTCTTATTTTTCTTCTCCTTTTTTTTTTTTTTTTTTTTTTACTTCATTCAGCAACAGCATTCAGCAGTCAAGAGATTGCTACATGTGATACATCTTTCTAAAATACCAGTCTTTTCCAAAGGTAAATCTACTGTATATGATAAAGCTACTGTTAACTGACTGAATCGCATGTGAGGTCCCATTAGTAATACATAGCAATTGCTATAGTACTTATACTTTTCCTATACAATTTCTCAATTCATTCAAATGCCATAATTTGTGTATGTATGTGTGACTTTGAAATACAAGTTTATATGAGTATGTCATGACCATAAAACAAAAGCATATCACATGTCATGGGCACCACTGATCTTATAAAGACCACATTATGTTTTCTCAAAATAAAAATTGCGATAAATATTTTAGAATTTAAACTGTTTCGCCCATGCAATTAGTGTTTTAAAATTACTCTTTTAAAATGTATGTTGATCAAGAATCATTCCAATTAATCTGGGCAGCTATTTCAATTATGAGCTGTGGGTTTTCCCTGAAGACAAAATGTGAGCTGTTTATGCCTAAAGTAGTTAAGATTTCAGTGAGGAATGACAGTATATATGACCCATCAAAATTATTACGTCAGGAGGGCTGAAATCACAGAAATCATACAAACCATTGTGTTTTGGTCTCTCTTGAATAAACCATATGTTTCCTGTATTAAATTGAACAAGTTTAAGTGAAAATTAAATTTTTGAAAACTTGAGGCAGCAGCTTGTCTGGTAGTATTCTGTGGAAACTGTTTCACAACTGTAAGGGGGGTTGGACTAGATGATCTCTAGCAGTCCCGTCCAACCTCAACCATTCTGTGATTCTGTGAAGAGAACTTAAGAGGTAAAGAAAGTTTAAAAATAAAACTCAAAAAGGTAAATACCTCTTTTTCATAGTATGTATTTTGCTTAGTTTTCATAGAGCAGATCTGAATGCAGCAGTTCAGTAGTAGTTCTTTTCACTAGTGTTAAGAATGCAGTGCCCAATACTCCTTATTAAAGACAGAATTAAAGACAGAAAGATGACTGAAATTTGCCATGCCAAGCATGAAATATTGTTGGTAAGAGCTATGTCATGAAGAATTATACAAAATCTGAAGGGAAATTTGCTATTCCTTGAAAAAATCCAATGCATGGAAAAATACTTTCTACTCTTACACCCTCATAAAGACTGTGCTGTTTATGAAAAGGAGGAATGTTGTTATAACAACACATTAATTCTTCAAACCAGTAATTACATAAAGACTTACCTTCCCCTTCCACAAAGTTTGCAGCATAAAGCTGTTCTGAAGAATCAGACAACGCTTGTCTTCACCTTACAGTTTGAACACACAGGACACAGGATATAACTGCCTAATTTCATGGCTCTTAATGAAAGTCCTCTGTCAAAATTCATAGGCCTTAGAATATGTAAATAGAATTTCAACTATGGTACTACTATATTTAACTATGTACACTATTTTAATCTATTATACTATTTCAAAGACAGATGCCCAAATTCTACCATTATCTTCTGCTTCAGCTTCTATTGATACCATCATTTCTGGGTGTGCGATTGCTAAATTACTTGCCATTTGTTCCCTGATATTCCTTGTATATTATCTCTTCAAAATGTAGACTTGACACCAGGTTGGTCTGGACAGGTGTAACTGAATCTAACAGAAAAGAACAATTTCTAATTAGTAACTGACATAAATTTATGTGAGGTCTTAGTCTCATTCCTAAAAGTACTGCGATCAAAGCAGGAACCTGCGGGCACTCTGAAAAGTAAGGTCTCCATGAGGTTGAGCCGGAGACCTTCATTTAGGGTCAAACACAACTTACAGAGCCCTGACCCTGCCCAGCAGCACGAGGAGCCCAGCAACCCACCAGCCAATCAGCGAGGCGATCACTCACCGACGCACTAGACCACCCAATGAGCTGCCTGGCCACCGCTGGTGGCAGTTCTCGCCTTTCCTGCTCAGCCTCGCCCATCCGCCGAGGAGACCCTGCCCCAGGCTAACCCCAAAGGAAACCCTACATTATTCTTTGTTACGGTTCTAAAAGAGGTTATTCAGTAAACTTCGCCTCATTAGCCTCAGTAGCACCTTCATATATTGGTTATTACAAATATTTTTGTTCTTCTAATCTTTCCAAAAATCAGATTTTGTAGTAGCAGCACAAGTTTCTATGTTTCAAAAATTTTCTTGTTACCAAATCAGCAAATAAATCTCAGTTCATAGGGCATACATCTAAACGACATGGTAAGTAAAAACTGCAATGTATCCCATAGTGCTGATAACTTCTAATAGGAGATCTGGTATTTTGTGCACACAAAATTCCTTCTCATAGGAATTAGAAAAACTCAGAAAGGGGAGGCTAAGATCAAATAGGATTCTTTAGGGCTCTTCAAACTGTGAGCTACATGCTGATAATACAAAACAACCTGTTCATGTCAATATTTTTTGAAGTGCATGGATACCCAGAAGACTCTGTTTTGCATCATTTCATTTACCACTGATGGAAAAATGGTGAACATCCTGTAGAACATCCTATTGCTAAACATTTTGAAGACCTCATAATTATAACACTTCACAATTTATAAATAATTTGCATATTTTTTCTTGCTTTGAAATTTGATAAATCTAGTGTTTCACTATTTCAATACAAAATTGTAAATTAAATTCTTAACATATTTTAAAGCCAGTTGTTCATAAAACTAGTTGAAGTTGTCCCATGAGGCACATTAATAGAAAGATAACCCATATGGGATTACTTGAGAAAGAATACATTCAGTTTTTATATGAAAACATTTGCTACTGGAAAACTGTCATGATCATGTTGATACCATTTAGAATAAGCCAATATACAGTACACTGTTTTTGTTTTTATGTCCTTTCAAGAATAATTTGTCAGTCGATTCTTTCAGAAAAAGGTGTTTTTATAGTGATTGTAAAAAATGTATTTCAGAAAATGCTCTGCTTTTTCTGTTATCTTATTTTTAAGATTGATGGTTATACCCAAAATAATTTTGTTAGTTTGTGGACCAAGATATTTGCAAATATTCATAATCATAACAAATACAACTAATATATCATTTGCACTATGTATATTCTTCATTTTGCATCATCTGCCACTAGCTCATTCTCATTATTTTTTTTTTTTTCCGTCTTTACTATCTTCTGTCCATTCTGCAGATCTTGCTTCAGATTCTCTTTTTTATTTGTTTACTTTTCTTACTAGAAGTCATCCCCATATACCAGATGGTCCACAGGAGAACAGTTGTGGATAAGACTCTGGTCTCCTAGTCTTTCCTGTTATTCACGTATTTTGAATAAAGCATATGAAGATTATGCAGCTCTTAATGTATTTTAGGGAATTCAGCAAGGTGAAGCTGCTTATGGAAACCATTTGTGAAGATAATGTTTTACTAGAGTGTATTGTTATTATAGAAATATTATAATGCAGGATGGAGATGGAAGAGGGAGTACCTTCTGTCTATGATCTATCTGTTGCTTTATGTATTGTTATTTCATTACTAGGTCAATTTATTCCATTTAGCAGTGCTTAAGTGGGAACAAATGAAATAAAAAATATACCAAACCTAACCAAAGCTTTTAGTATGCTGTAAGAGAAGATAGAACTTCCTATTACATTTTTTCAGAAGTTTTAATTTTATGCTATTGGAGTATTCAAATATGTTTCAGGAATGACGTTCCAATTTTATTCTAGAATCTCTGTAAAGAGTCTCCCCACTACTCTACAAAATTAAATGTGGAAAAGGTTGTAATATAGTACAATGCTTTCTCTGTGGACTGTGTATTAGGATGAGTTTGGATAAAGCAAACACTCCTTACAGCTCAATTTCCTCCCTTTAAGTCAGGTATGCATGTTTAACTTTTAAAAAGGATTTTCCTGTATCAATTTAATTACACTACTTTGCAACCTCACTAAGCTGTTCATCACACAGACACACAGACCCACAAACACACACACACAAATCTCCATAACCAAAAAAAAAAAAAAAAAAAAGTAGGACTAAATTCCACATCTGAATATGGTCACATGAAAATGGCCATCTTAAATGTTTGATAATGCTGCTTTTTATACCTTCTGCCTGCTCTTATGCTGCATGTAATGCTAGTGTTTCTTTCTGTATGACCTAAATCTATTACTGGTGAGAAGATTTAATGTAAAACTGGCAAATTATCACTTCTCACTATTTTCATTCTGTTCACTGACATGTCACAGAAGCATCAAAGAAATATGTATCTTAAATTAGAATTAAAGAAAACCCTTTGATACTTTCTGAAGAAGACTTTATTCTATATTATGTTGTTTTCCAGTATTTTTTGCTACTTGTAGAATTTTTTAAGCATAAATCAAAATCCTTGACCTGGTATTTCACCTTCCTCTTACTCCTTCACTCCTAAGTCCTCTTCCATTCTCTGAGCCCTACAGCTGATTATAGTTGGTTGATACTTCTATAGTGAATAATATTAAGTAGACAACTTAGAGCTCTGATCACGAGTTCAAAAGCTAGAGAAAAAGTGGACACTGTCTGAACTGGGATGATCTTTTTAGTACAATTTGTCTTAACAAAAATCTTAATTTTTTAGATCTAAGTTTTTGGATATCTACTAAAAGATGACAATTCAAACTCCCTTTAAATTAATTTCTGATATGATCCATTGTTTCCTAAAACAGAAATATAAATTGAGAGAGATGAATCTTGCTTTTAGGAGCTTCTGCTTTGTCCTTTGACTATAAAGGTTGGTTAGGAAAGATTTTTTGCAACAACAGTTGAAACAGTATTTGTGTTTTCTACCTCAATATGCAATATTTTTCCAGTTATACTTATACAGTGATATTTTTCTCTGCTGCCTTTGTGCCACAAGAAAAAAAAAAAAACAGAGATTATGTTAATGACAATACTCAATTCAAAATAAACCAGATCTTAATGCACTGCTTAATAGCATGGATTCAGCTGCCTTAGCAAGAAACATTCATTTTCTATGCACATACTCTTATAGCATTATCCACAGGACTGTTCTCAGACTGTTTTGACTAGTTGAGCAGTATTCATAATTCTGAGCACTCTGTTTTCATTTTTCAGTACCCTTAGTTACAGTTCTAGAGCAAGATAAACTGTGAATAGTGACAATTATGACTAACATGATTGGTTTTGTCACAGAGTCTACTAATGGTCTTCCAGCAACTAATAGTCTATGGAATACTGTACTAGATGCACAATGCCATTCTGCAATAAAAATATTATATATAACTCTAATTAACTCTTCTAGCCATAAAAATATTATATATAACTCTAATTAACTCTTCTAGCCAGTGAAAATTGATATCTACTTTTTCCTTTTTCAGAAAGAAAGAGAGTAAGATGCCTCTCAATTTTTTCATAAAGTTTTTTACCTTATATAAAATATGTCTTCATTCCTTCATGGGATGTTAAAGCAGAGATCAACAAACTCAAACATCACTGTAAATTGCCTTATATTAATGTTACTTGTTATGGCAGTTATCTAAATGGGTGTTACTTGACAGATATCATCCAAGCCACCTCTTCGTTTATTTTAGTAAATCTAGGATAGTAAGAACGTAGAAATATGTGCAAAGGCAATAAGTGATAATGATGTTCATGGAATTTTAGATCAGTTAGGTATGAGTGATAAAACCATTTAGGAGCAGTGATGCAACTCCTAGTATATCTGCTATATAGAAAAAGAATTATCTTAAAAAAAAAAACTAAAAAGGAGAAGACATACAAGAATAATGCTACTATACATATGCTAATAGAATGGGATGTTTTACCTATTAAAATGATTCATGAACAGACTTTATTGATGCTGCTAACTTTGTTGATGATTCATGAGAAAATAACAGTTTATCTATCACTAGTATACAGCTTGTTCAACTAAAGGACAAACAAATATCCACTTTTTTTTTGTTAGAATGAGGAAATCCAAGATGTTAAAGAAGGAACATTTTTATTTATTTACTGAATATATACTGAGTATATAACACTCACTGAGAACATATTCCCCAAATATATTTTAGTTTATAGATTTAAATTCATTTTTCTTTTGAAAAGAAGAATGGATTCCTCATATTTTCCTAATGAGAAGCATTGGTCCTGTTAATCAGTCAAAGGGAGGAATAGAGAACTTACAGGTCGTCAAATAAATGAAATTCTGACATGATTCTAACCCACTAAACAGAGTTCATAAGATAAGTGATTATCGTAAAACATTTTAAATTGAATTTACTATTCCAGAAAAGAGGAGAAAGCAGAAAATTTGAGAATGAAATCATAAAAAGATGTATTTTAGCACTGGTGTTTACAAAAACTCTGAATGTGCTAATGAAGGAGACAATACATATCCAAAGCTTGCATGAATATGGAAGCCCCTGGGACAGCTAAATGTATAACTTTGTAACCATCAGGACTGTGAGAGTCTATAAACTTCTCATTATATTAGTCTAATTAAACGGGTCGCAAAGAGTTCAAACTAGCAAAACCAAGATTCCTTTAGTTATTGTAACCAAAAAAAGAAAGAGAAAAGTAATGACTGAGGAAGTTGAAAAGAAAAAAAAATCACCAATGACTATATTAATTAGTAGGAGGTGCAGTGTTGACACTGCCCTAAAACATACCTATTTTTTCTAGTAATATTTCATGTCATCATTCCTCTGGCATGAAGGAAACAGAAAAAGGGACTGTCAAGGACAAATGTAATACTGCATTAGATGATGACACCACAACCTGTATAAGCCTGAAGCATAGTTCTTGCTATTTATACAATATTTTTTAGCATAAATAATCCCCAAAGCACTGTAGCTTTCCACTTTTATTATTTTGAGATTGCAAATACATGAAATACTAGTGAGAAATCAAGGTATTGCTAGTCCTCCTGGGTTTTATTTATAACTTCAAAAAACTAGTTACTGTTCAGTGAATAGTAACATAACAGAACTCAATGTGCTTGATGTAGATTTAGTCATGTCATTAATTCTTATTTGGCAAAAGACATAAATGATATTAAAAGAAATAAATTTTGGTTGGCTAAATGAAATGAAGAAGAAATTTTCTCAATTATTTTTCCACTTAAAAAAAAAAGAAAAGAAAAATCATGAATTAACTTTGGAAAGACTAAAGACTGTATAGATTTGGGAAAGAGTCTCTTTAGGAATAGAGAACAATAGTTTATGAAAAGTGACATCTATTTGCACTCATTCATTTTTAAGATCATGAGAGATACTACTACTACTGGTTTAAGTGGTATATTATTCAAAGTACTACTTAAGAAGATTTGCATGACATTTAATCCTAGTGACACTACTCCATGGAAGAACAAACTTCCTTGGCAAAAAAAAAGGTATATACTTCTGGATATTAATAGGGCGTTGGCAATAGCAAGTACTGTGAACCTCTATAAGACTTATTTTATTGAACATTTGTAATCTTGTTGAAACACATTTCAGCTAATAAATATATATATCGTGAACTGCACTAGCAGACAATAAAGGTATAGAAGTATAATTATTTCAAACTACTTTGTGCAAGACAGTGAAGGTGGATTGAGGGTAAAAAGTCAACCCAGGTTTAGCTGGAGAATGATGAGGTTTAAAACAGACTAATTCTTGAACATTTTGTGACAACAGAACATTTTGTTTGCTGATAATGTGCATTTTCTTGCATTTAATATTTACAAATTATGGAGTCTCTAATATTGCAAAAAGCAACATCTGATATATTTGATGTATAAAAAAGAGTTACCCTCTGTATTGCTGGCCCAACTTGACCCAGATGAACAAAGAAATGTATGAAATAAAGCAAAACAAACAAACAAAATATTTTTCCTGCATATTTTTTCTAGTAAAAATTTAAAAAGGTCAAGTTTATTCTTTTTGCATTAATTTGTAGAAAAATGAAATAAAAAGGGAATTATAACTAAATATAAATCTGATCTCAAATTAGTATCATTAAAATTTACACAGAATTGAACATCATGTTGACTGAGAAGTCCAGGAATCACTAGAGAGTAAGGCATTTTAATAGAAATAACCTGTTGGTCAGTATACTAGCAGCACATTATCAAAATAATATTACTCTTGAGTTTTAGGGCTAAGACTTCTTAAGTTGGAATTGCCCTCTGCTATAAGGGAAGAAAGGCAAAGAAGAACCTCTTTTAGCTCCTCAAAATATGCTGAACAAATAGAGTGTTACAGTGAAATACTAGAGTGTTGACACTGCTTAGATCACGTTTGACAAATATCCATGAAGAATATCCAAGCTAGATTAAAGTTACATTTTTACTTCTCCGGGGACAAAAAAAAAAAAGATACCTTTTTTTTTTTTTTTTTTTAAATGGTAATTTGCTGGCATACAGTGGGAGAAAATAGTCATGCAGTTCTATGATATATCAAATTATGATATTATACTTTACACTTAAGAGACAACTGTTTATTTAGTTACATTTAATCCTCTAGATATGTTTTTGCAATATTTTGACAGACAAAGTAAAGAGAGGACACCCTCTTCACCTCAGTCCTCCACATCCAAAATCAATTTTTAAAATAAAATAAGTTTTAGTTTTCATTTTCATTTTCTGAGACAATATCACTTTGCCAAAAATTCCCTTTTTTAATGAAAAATCACTTCTAAATTTGGAATTCAGATTTTTAACAGAGTCCTTTGTCTCCTTTGTCAAGGAGTTCCATGACAATTAGATATAAAAGGCATTGATTCTTAAGATCACAGTTTGCTTTTGTCTTTATGGATTCTTTTGATTTTGGTAGGCTTTTTAACAGATATTAAAGTATAACCATATACTATGTGAACATAATCATACACTGTGTAAGGCCAGAGCATGTGACTTCCTTTTGCTAGAATTTAAACCAGTAGAAAGTGAACTGGAGATAATTGCTTTGAGTTTGTATCTGTCATTAAAATGGTATCTGTCCTGCATGTGCCTACATGAACACATTTTTCAACATCCCTATTTAAAAGTTTTTACTCAAAGAGACATGTACAGAGGAGTAATTCTACCTAGTAGCATTTGTTGGCTTATTGCCTTAGATTTTTTTTCTGTTTTTTTTTTTCTTTTTTTTTAATGTGCTACAATATTTTCATCATTTTAAAGATTAACTGTGAAAGAATGCTCAAAAGTCATGCTCTAGGCAATATGCCTTTGTCATTTTCATTGTTTAATAAAGAAAATCACCTTTAATACCTTGAAAGAGGAGACACTTTGGGCACTGGCCTTTTTATATCCCTGTATCAACTTCTACCAATCTTGAATTGAATAGATATCTATTTAAAATAGATTGAATAGATATCTGTTTTACTCATTTTTATATTTGTGTGGTACAAAAATGCTTTTACAGAGAGAGTAGTGGCAAGCATGTATTTATGCAGAATATGATAGCCAAGGCATAGAGAAAGGGAAATGCAGGATGTGGCGTGGAGCAGCTCAGTACTGAGATAATACGGGCTGAGGTACAGGCTGGCCCTGGAAACCCCACGGCTATAAATAATTCACCCTTGGCCAGTTAAAGAAATGAAGAGCTGGAACTAGACAAAATTGTTTTTAGGGCAATAAATGGAAAAAAAAATGAAATAGTATCTGACAGAGAGAAAGGCCATCATCTATAGCAAACCTGGATGTAACCTGGAGTTGCAGACCACAAATGAAAAAAACGTAAATGTGTTTGACAAACATATACAAATGACCATAAGTGGATCCTAAAGAGAGGAAGAAGAAACAAAGAACATGAACATTACATTCCTCCTGCCACAAAGCTCCATATGGTGATGACTGCCTGTAACCCCTCCTTACACCGTCACAAAAACCCATCAACTGTAGACCTGAAGGAAAAGTGGAGAGGTGGGCGCTGTACCAGCAAGAGAGGTAGAAAATAAGAAATATTTAGAAATTTCGACTGCATTATTATTCTTTGATTTTCTGCAACAATTAAATTGGACTAATAATGATTAGACTCTCAAGAGCCATATTGATTTTACTTACATATAAGGTGTGTTTCCTCTTTGCCCATAAGCAAGATTTTGAGTGTAACATCCTTCAGGAACCAATTCACTGCATTCATCCTCTAATTGCTACTGCTGAGATAGTGCAAACAAGCTAAGGAGAGCACTGCTAATTAGCATATCATTAGCAAAAAGAATCCTACATCGATGGAACACTCAGATAGAAAAATGAAATGTTCTTTCAATGGAGAAGTGACCAAATTATAAAATCTACATGGAGATGTCTGTTGCTGTTCCTGACAGCAAAGTTAACTCCTATTTGCTTATTTCACAGGTCAAAAAAAAAAAAAAAAAAAAAAGGCAGAAAAATATTTTTATATTGTACAACCATAGTTTTATATAGATAGCAGTAACAAGGAGATATTTTATGTAGAATAGTCTAAGTATGACTGACACAATGGCACAGTGTAAAAAAATACAGGTCCAGTGTCGTAGGAGGGGGCTTGAGAAGTAGAGACAAGAATATGTAGCCACTGGGTAACATACCACAACTTATTTTAAAAAGCTTGGCATTTTTTTTAGATTTCTGATAGGTTATCTACCAGAAAAAAATGAACCATCACACATAATAAATAGCTGCTTCTATGGGGAGCTGAAAGGTAATAATATTCTAGGTGGCCCTGCGTGTGAAGGAAGGTTGGACTAGATGACCACTAGAGGACCCTTCCAACCTTAGGCATTTTATGATTCTATGACTCTTGAACTAATACAAAGAATCACACGTCACAGTATGAACACATAATTGGAGATCAGAGTATTTTTTAATGGAATAACAGTAAATACAAATTTCATATAGAACGATATGAGAAAAAAAGAAATCTATCTCTGAGCCTGGTGCAGTGCTTCTTAAATGGAAAGCCTCCCATTGGGTTTGGTGTGAGATCTAAGCTCTGGAAGTTCTCTGACCACACAGCCAAAAGAATAGCTAAGACAGAATGAAAGTTGTGTTGCACATACTCGAGAAAGAGATTTATAATACACTTCATAATAAAGTGATGGTTGAGGTGATATCACAAACAAGGTATGTGAATGGAAACTGCAGATATTCAGCCTCTTGATTCAGTAGGCACAGGAATTAGTTGTAGATGGAAAAGAACCGTTAATAATGATGTTCTGAATTGGGATGCTGTATTATATAAAAGCTTGTTAAATGAAGAATCCACCGTCCTTTTTACTGCTAAATAGTTTGCACATGGAAATGTGTTATTCCTGTATGTATTAAATACTTTATTGTATTACTGTGGAATATTATTACACAATACTTAATTAGAGAGAAGTCAGATGAACAGTTGAATAGAAGAATTTAAAAACTTGGCAGAGGATGGGTATGAATTATTTTCACTCAGGAAGTTCATTCTGCATCTACTATAACCAGAATAATTAAGTGTGCCATAAAATTGACTTTGTTATACATAGCTATAAGGAATGTTTAGAAACTTTTTATTGATGTTTTGAAAACTTAAAGAGGAAAGGAACCAAAAATATAGAGAGTTAATGAGAGTGGGTGAGGAGAAAAGCAAAGCTGAGTATGTGTACTCTTAACTGTAAAAAAAAATCTGAAAAAATCTTAACAGTTTATTTTCCAAGTAAGAAGGGAAGAAAGTAGATTAATAATCCAGTGGCTATTTAAAACCTGCTGCACTTTAGTTATAATGATGTATATATTCCAAAGAATAAGACAGAAGAGAAGGTCAGATTTCAGATGGCTCAATAGAATAATTAAAATGATTGTGACAAAAGTAGAAATGGAATAAAAGAATAAAGCCCATTACTTCGAAGAGAGAAAAAGGGAAAAAATGGGAATAGGAAAATTTTAATTGGCGATATGGAATTTTGTCACAGCTATAAAAGACTTTAAAATATTCCAAAATTCCATGTAGAACAATACAAGATTCTTAGTCTGATCATAAAAATGAATAGGTATCCTAGTTACATCTAAATATTTCCTCTTATAAAATAAAGTTATATAAAGTTATGTCTCAGATGTTATTATCATTCTTTCCATAATGACAGCCATTTGACCAATAGATTAGAAAATGACCTGAGAAATTTCTACAGTTAAAAGGAAAAGTAAATATGCCATAGATTAAAAGGTGTGCAGACAACTCTGTGGCAACTCATATTCGGCAAGACTTGAATATTAAAGAGCCTTACATGTCTCTAAAGTTGTCATCATAATATATGCAACAAATAGTAAAAGTTTGACACATATAAGATTGTCTGCTCCTAGAATTCGATGGTAACTGCTCTGACTAGCTCAGCTGGGGGCTACAAGGATGATCAGGGGCCTACAATATCTGCCCTATGAGGAGAGGCTGAGGGAGCTGGGCCTGTTCAACCTGGAGAAGAGAAGGCTGAGAGGGGACCTGAGCAGTGTGTACAAGTACCTCAAGGGAGGGAGTGAGGAGGATGGGACTGGCCTCTTTTCAGTGGTGGCCACTGACAGAACTAGAGGTAATGGCCACAAACTTAAGCACCAGAAGCTCCACAGGAACTTAAGAAAAAATTTCTTGAGAGTGAGGGTAACAGAGCCCTGGAACAGGTTGCCAAGAGAGGTTGTGGAGTCTCCTCCAGAGATCTTTAAAAGCCTGCTTGGACGCAGTCCTGTGTCACATGATCTAGGTGACCCTGGGGGTGCAGAGAGGTTGGACTATATGGTATCTTCCTATAAGGTATCTTCCAACCTTAATGATTCTATGATATCTACAATATCTATGATATCATCTTTTTCACAAACCTAACAGTTCCTGAGTTCTTGAAATGTTTCTTTGACCAAACTAAGACTGACAAGGTTTTGCATTCCAGAAACTCATCTCTTACTGGCATATCCATTTAGATTTTATGGAAAATGTGATGGACTTTTTTTGTTTGATAATATCTATATGTGAACATACAGACTATTGTTGTGATACGCGAAGGGCGCGACCGATGATGTTCTCGCGCGTGGCCCCGTGCGTCCGGCCCGCACGGTATCCCACCCGCGTCCCAGGCCGAACTTTATTAACCCCTCTCCCAACCGGCCCACCGCCACGGGAGTATACGGAGCCCACCCTCGCGGTGCTGCGTGTTCTTTTGCCCCGCGATGGGAAATCCCTTTCCACCCCGAGGGGCGAGGGACCCCCTTACCGCTCCGGCGTACAGCTATCAGGGGGTGACAGCCGAAGATGTTCCTCGGGGCACCACCCAAGGGTCGGGATCGCAGCACAGCAGGCGCTCAGGGTGTGTTCACCTGTCGCTGCCCTTGCCAGTTCCCCAGTGAACGAGGATCAGCGAGAGTAATACCGGGAGCGCTCCAAAATAACAACCAAACCAACTAAAGTAAGAGAAGCGGGGGTCCATTTATTCAGGAAATGCATCAACTTAAATAACTTCTGGAAAGGGGAGGAGAGTGGGAGGGATAGAGAAGAGCAGGGACATGAGTGGCAGCATGCTAATGTGGAGGTATTTCTTAATAGGCCCGGCCCTGTTGGTGGGCCGTCAGTCCTCCAGGGGCAGATGCTCCATGCCCCCACTCTCAGGGTTCCAGAGCCTTCTGTAAGGCTCTGGACACCAGCCGCTAGGGTCATACAGGGGGCATCAGGACCCCCCTGTACAACGTTCGAGAGCGCATGCCCTGCTCTGGTGTTATATGGGGGTCACCATTCCTTCCAAAGGAACCCTAAACCCCAATTATGATTTCCCACAGACTATGTGCCATCAAAACAGCACTGGGTGTCCACATTCTTTATAATTTTGGGGGGGGACTGGGAGGGATAACAACACAGCATGAGAGGGCTGCCAAGACCTTGAGGATTGGAATAGGTTTTACCATCTGTTTAAACACATTTCTCTGCCACTGTTTTCATCATAGGAAATAGATTACCAAGAGGCTTTTCTACATTTTAAAGCTAATATGCATTTTGCTTAAAAATTGCTTTCATTGCTAAGATGGTTGTTCTGTACAATGTAATCTCTATTTTTGTAAGAGTACTAATAATTTCAGATTTGGATATATTTTCTCTGTATACCTATTCAGAAAATTATATATTTTTGTGTTTATTTCCCTTAAAAGCTAAATATCCCTCTGCCTTCCAGAGAAAACTATAATTGAAAGCTTTCAATAAAAAGTGACACATGGATTAAATACTGCTGATATACTGGATATTTTAAACCTATTTTAAGATAATGGTAAACTGTTGGGGGATGGAAGTACATATATCGGGACCTGCGACTGCGCAATAGGGCCTGGGGTGAACTCGTTTCACCCCAGGAGCCAGCTCATGGCCTTTCCATCAACTTTCGGCTGGCACCTGCGCAGTCGGGGCTGTACAGGGGGGTCCCTCTGCCCCCTGCACGACCCCAGAGCTGTGAGC
>JAWLRI010000923.1:5420971-5435822 GCA_034781795.1 Crypturellus tataupa | reverse complement strand
TCGGGCCGACGCCCTCGTTCCAGAGGGGTTGGGAAGAGATCCCAGGGGAGAGTGAGGAGCTGGGATCATAGAGGGAATAGTTTATCGATTTATAGTAAACTTTGCATTTGTTCAATAAGTGTGTATGTGTGTATTATAAAATACTGAGTACCTATCTAGAGCCAAATTACTTTTTGCATATAGTACTACTGCCCGAATGCACACCTAGGTCTCAATTAAATGAATCCAGTGGTCTCCAGTAATTTCTTATGACAAATCTTTCCTATACAATTTGCATCAAAGGAATGTATATAGGAGGTCAAAGAAGAGAAATATAATAAGCCTCACCCACAGAGACAGAGGTCCTCACTAGTCATGTAAGATTATTGATTATCAAATTGGGAAAGATTCCATTGGAGACACACAAACTATTGCTATTTGAACAGAAAATATCTTTCAGACTCTGTTTTCTTGGTATAAATGTATATTGTGATGCACATTCCTTTGACACCAAGAGAACATAAACTTGAATATCAGAGTGAAATATTTGGCCATACTTTGAAAAATGTAATTAAATGTGTTACCAGTTCTATACGTAATGCATTAGCAGTAGAAAATTTGTAGATTTTCTTTTAGAGACTTATTCATGTTTTGTAACTAAAGTAGTATTTGGAGAAAATTCAAAATTATAGTTCCAAAAACTATCCCAACTATTATTTCACTTGTGTAGTACATAAGCTCTGTAGTATTTCACTTGTGCCTATAAGGAGGCCAACAGGCATTTATGCTTTTTTTTTTTGTTGTTCATTTATTAAAACCCAGGCACACAGCAATAGTCCTGCATTGCTTGATATTGAAGGAACCTTCACAAGCAATTACCACCCAATTAGGTGTCTTTTTGACTCTCTGCCTTTACTTCTTTAAGACCAATGAATATATTCTCATAACTACAGAGTGACTGTGATTCAGTTTATGATAAGTGAGATCATAACTAGATTCTCCATCTTAGTTTATAACACAAGTTCCTGAGACATAATTGTTAGTGTGGCACAACACACTCTACATATCCACTTTCTTTTAAAATGCTTTGAACAAGTAAAAGACAAGAATAAGATTAGATTTTGTTTCAGTCTGTCATACCGGATTGTTTCGGTTCTGGAAATACTAGTGATCAACTTCCTCTTTCTGTCTTAAAATAAAAAAAAACCAAAAGATTACCAGGGATGCTTATTTAATGCAGTGAAATGTCAAAGCTAACTTTCATGCATTGAAGCTTTCTGTTTATATAGCAAAATAAATAATTAAAAGTTGCCCTTGGGAGGAGAGAGGAGGTAGTCAGGTTATTTATGTGAAACTAGTCACAGTATGAAATTAAATGTGTTAATCTTTGCAAGAACAGAAGATGAAGAGTATCAAACGTTTACAATATACTAGTCATCAAAAAGACTTTCACTAAGAAAAAAATAGTGAATTGTATTGCATTGTGTCAGTGAACATTTTAATATAACATCAGGTTTCATATTATGCACCTATTCTAAACCAATTAGTACAAGCTGAATTAACACACTTTCCTGCTGCTGTTGCATTTATCACTAAAAGGCAGATAGAAAGCATGGTAAAATTTCTAGCAATATCTGCCATTTCTATGAAAGTGAAAAAGATTTTTCAACCCACAAAACCACATAGCAGAAGCTAAAATGTCTCTGCTAATAACAAATTCATCTCAAATATCCATCAAGTTGACCAGACTAATAATGCAGGAAAGAATGTGCAATCCAGAAGTCTAGATTTTATTTAGATGTCATTTATTTTTATCCTGATGGTTATACAGACTTATTTTTCTTACCAGTTTTAAATCTGAATGGGTATAGTGCTCTACTGTTGGGAACATCAAACACATCAAGAATTATTAATCCTAAAAATCTCAAATATGCAGTGTCTTTATGAGAAGTCATTTTCACCTAATCTGTATTGACATTTATTGTAATGTCCACCAATGTTGGACAGCTGTGAGTTCTGTGTTCCCTCATTAGTCACTCTATATTTGCTTCTTTCAGGATCATTTTTGTCAAGTAAAACTTTGAGAAAATGAAGAGGAACATGGTACTGTATACTGCATTTGGTTAAATAATACCTATGCCCAAATAAATGACCATTAACCTTTTCTATATTTATCTATAACACTAGATCTCAGGGGTTTATAACAAGCTTTATTTAAAAGGCAAGTGCTCAAAAGAAAAAAAAGAAATCCTTTATTTGAACCAACATGTTGAGGATTGCAAAAGAGTCTAGTAATCATATTATCAATACTGAAGTTTCCTTTACAGTACAAGTAAGATAAATATCATGCTATGGTGAACACAATACGGAATGTACAATATCAGTGAATAGTGAAAAGTATACACACATGTATTATCTATTTTTCTTTAGAATCAGGATTAATTTAGTCCATGAGCGATGAATAACCAGTGATAGTCAGTCAAGATATTTTAAAATAGATTTAACTAATAAAGATGGAAGCATCTAAATGAATTAGCCATGTCTCTTGCTGGACATTCGGATCTTCAAATCACAGGCTTTTGTTATAAACCTGTAGTTTACTGTTAAAATAAATCTGTTCTGTTCTACTTCATAGAGAGATTTAATCCATCATTGTCACATGCTCTTTTTAGAAGAGAGAATTCAAATACATTTAGAAAGTAATTTGATACATTCATGAAAAAAAATGTGTATTATACAGAAAGATGAAGAGGTGACCTGTGGATTTGGAAATCTACAAGTGCAAGACTGATGAAAACTGGGAGTATACTACCGTGTGCTTTTCTAATTACTGTAATCTTCCTCTAGGCATCTCTTACTGACCTACATCAGACACAGGTGTGAATGAGTAAGTATTCTCATATTTCTCGGATTTTAAGTATGTAACTAAATAGAAATGCACAGATTAACTGAATTAAGATTGACTGCAGTTGCTGTTTTAGAATGGAATGAGAATATATTTAAGGAGCAATTGTACAGCCATATTACCATGCTGGAACGATGTCTCACAGGCCCAAGGTCTAAAATATACTACAGGTGAATTTCTCCCAATTGATTTCATGTTAAAAGAGCATAGTCAAAAAAGGTCTGTACTTGCTTTATGCCAGAGATGATTATGTTAATAAGACATTTAAATTTGCTATGAAACTCCTTTCCTGACTATTTTGACCATTCTCTTTACTGGAAGTCACCACTGTATCTACATATACATAGAAGTGTAGTTAATGTAAGCTATTCATATACATTTTTTTCTTTGCTGATTTACTTAATTGCAGGAAAAGTGCAGTTTTTCAGTAGCTAAAATGTCTGCAAAATATTTGAAGCAGACAAAGAAAAAAAGACTAAGTTTCGTTTGGGGAACCACATTTCCACCCCTACTTAGAATTATACTGCATTTTCAAAACCAACATGTGATGACATTTCCATGCAGCCCTGAGATTGAAGACATCATTTTTTTCTTACTGAATCAGTAAAACCCATGGAATTAATTGGAACATTTCATGATTAGATGCATTTTGAGGTTCACTTTTGTATTTTACAAATCCTCAGGAAAACAGTCATATGAAAAGTATGTACAGTTTGGTGTCCTTGAGTAAATATTTGAGATGATAAGTTTAGTTCTACTAAAGTGTTGATATAATAATATTGTATTTTTTTTAAAATTTGTCATTATTTTCCTGAATTATCATGGAATGCAAAATAGTTTTACATGTTTAATATTTATGCATGGAAATCACTTTATGCAAATCTATTGTCTGAATGTCATCAAACGGATAACTTGTGAAACACATTACTTCAGCAAGTATATATCTCTTTGAATAAAGCGATGTTTCTGTTTTATGCATACCTCTTACGAAGTCTCCACATTTATCTTTTGGATATTTTCTAAAGTTCATATTTAAAATATTTTCAGGGATATGTAAAATATTGTCAGTTAGTGATGATTTGGAGAAAGCACTCAAAATAGTGCTTCTGTTTCCTTGTTTCATGCTCTGATTAATGTTCTTGGTTCTACCAAAAAATAAAGTAATGCAAAAATGTTTGCAAAAATGTTTACAAAAATTCCAGAAATCTTCCAGCCCAAGATGAAGAAAGCATTGAATAAACTGGATAAGCATATGTATTTTTCATGACTTAACTAAATGCAGTTGAAATTCTCAGGTTTAATATTTCCCATCATTTACTGAAATAAGAAAACTGGCAACTGGAGATAATAATATATGGATGGTTAAACGCTTATAAATCTTACTGTGTCAGTAAGGAGATTGTGTCATTTGTTAAATGCTGTAGCAGATAACCTAGCAAAGAAGGCAAGAAGGTAAAAGCTTGCCATGTTCTGCTAAAATATATGTGATAATAAGGTTAGTTTTTAAAACAGGGAAATAAGTCTAGTGAGAATTTTGCATATGCCCACTTTGAGATGTACAATCTAGAAAGATGTTCTAAAGGGTTCCTCCTCATTCCCCGCAATTCTGCATCCTTCCCCAGTTGCATCCACTATTTCTATTTACAGAAAAAAACAATAGCAATTTAAGTCTATTTCTAGATTTCTAAGAATATCCAGTAGATATCAGCAGCTAAATTTGCTTAATACCTACTCTGCAAAAGGGCTGCTCTATCTGTTCTCTTACTGACTGAATGTGCCCTCTTTTCCTCTCAAAGACTGAGCACACATCGTAACA
Source organism: Crypturellus tataupa (assembly GCA_034781795.1). Lineage (NCBI taxonomy): Eukaryota > Metazoa > Chordata > Aves > Tinamiformes > Tinamidae > Crypturellus > Crypturellus tataupa. The sequence continues at coordinate 5,431,122 of JAWLRI010000923.1, read as the reverse complement.
TGACTTTCCCCTTGAAGTGCTTCTCTGAACTAGTAGAAACTGCTCTAGCAGGATCACAAGAACAGAGGAAAGGGAAACAGTCTCCCCTAAGCTCTTGACGCTTTCTGTGTTAGAATTGAGACAAATTAGAGCAGGAGGAGGCAGGGACCTGATCTGAATACAGAAGACATATCTTGAAGCTGCACTGAATGAAGAGCAGGATCTGCGCAGGGAACAGATGCAAAAGACATTTGTACCTCAAATCAGGTTCTCTAAGACAAGCCTGGAATTTTAGCCAACACTTCAGAGTCATAACATTAATAAACTTTGTTAGCTTCAATGTTAATGAACTGTAGTGAAGATTTCAATTCTGCTGATGACTACATACAAAATAAGGTGTATAATTAAATGGTCTAACAGGATGTGTATGTTCAAAAGAACTAAATTAGATCACATGGCAAACTTTTGTATCTAGCTTGTAACCTTTATGTCCTTTCAGAGAGTTATTTTTGTTTTATGTAACACTGTAATATTATACATGAAAATAAGAAAATTGCAGTGATAATCTAATAATGGCAAATTTAGGAAGAGAGAGAGAGAGGGATAAGAATCCATTTACAACATGGAATGACTAAGTGTAAGAGTGCTACAGGCATGAAAATACACAAATTGCTCATCAGTAGCTACATACTCTTAAGGAATCACTCAGAGAACTAATAATAATAATGATAATAATGATAATAATGATAATAAACCTTGCAGAGCAGAAATCACTCCCTAACATGCTTCTTGAAGTCAGAAAAAAACCTCCTGATCTCAGACAGTGCGTTAGTGTATGTATATTTAAAGAAACGATTCATTTTTAAAAAAGGATGAAATTACTTCATCCATCATACCCAAATAATTAGATGATGGAGTGTTTTATGTGACCGCGTATTTACTTAATTAATAGTTCATGGAATTTATCAGGAAATAAAGCTCTTCCTGAACGAAATGTGAAGAAGAAAATGGTTCTTCTCAGGAATACTAACTTTTTTCCTTGGAAAACTTGGTATTATAGCATTCCACAACATGATCAGGAAGGCCATGTCTTTGGAGCTTAGCGCACAGAGAGAGAACAAAAATAATATCAAGACTGGGCAAACAGATAATTTATGCATCTTTTCCCTTTCTCTAATATTTTAGAGCTTTACTTGAGGATCAGAATATTCAAGCAGAATATCTTCACCAGGGTTTTCTGGGTTTTCTAGGTTTTTCCCTAGCTTTGAAAACCGATATAAAACTTTGATCCTTTGTAAGGAATCTCTTGTGGGATTCCATAAAGGAAATAGCATAACCAATGGCCAGGTTTTTTCCTTTGTACACATCATTCTTTCAAGGTTTTATTTGAACTAATAAGAAAATGATAAAGCCATACTTCTGCATGATTAGCACTATCATATGGATTTTACTGACGTTTATATGTAAACTGAAATAAGATACCCAAAACAATGAAGGGAAAAAAAAACTTTAAACAGTGACTGAGGCTAATGGAACACTATGCAATATAAAATACCTCAAAAATTCTGAAACATATAGTGACCTTCTGATATTTTTTCCATGTATTTGCAGAAAATAAGTTCCTCTACCCAAATAACCGACTGAGGACAAAACCTTCAAAGACATCCAGACATCAAACTATACTGAATGTAGAAAAGTCATTTGCTATTCATATTTTTTTTTTTCCCAAGGGACACACTGACTTGTGAGTTTAACAGTATCTATAGTCTTAAGCCACCAGCCTTAAATAAACATAGAATTTCAGTGGTTTGAAAGCATGTAGTGATTTTGCAGGATACAAAAAGAGAGCACAACCTATGAGCAACACTGCCTTGATCCCTGTTCAGGGCAATAGGAGCAGCCTTCCCAGAGATCCAGAAGCCAAAATTAGGAAATGCAGTCATTTAATCCCTATAGATAAGACATTACTGCAAAGGGTTTCAGTGAGGTAAGAGACAGTTACACAGGATTCCTATCTTATGAATACTTACAAAAATGTTGCCTTTCCTCATTGAGATGAACCAAAAACATTTTCATAAGGAAAAGAATATCATGTGTGGTAGCATACACATCTCTTGCTCTGCTTGAGTCAGATCAGTACTTGAATCACAGTCTTCCACATTCCAAGTAAACATTGATAGTGAAATGTCTCTTTCTGTATGTACCTATGAATTAATGCTTAATAGGAACAACTTAGTATGAGAAATTGCGAAATATGATAGATCAGAGACCTTATCTTTAGACTCCTATTTCCAAACTGTGTGGTAATAAAAACCAGATGACAGACAGACAGACAGGTATCAGTTCTGGCAAGATTTCAGATCTTTACTGAGCTTTAAATGGAAATTTCACTGTTAATGTTACTGTCCATGAAAAACTCTGAACCTCTCTGAAAAGAAAAAAAAAAAAAAAAAAAAAACCACCAAAGACAAAAAAAAAAAAAAAAAAACCACAGAAATACAACTTCAACAAATTTTCTTTGCTAGCAGTGTGCAATTTTTTTTCTTCCCCTCCTAAGAGTCCAAGGAGTTGAATTTCATTCAGCAGCCTTACCAGTGACAGTTTAACTTCTTTTCAATCTGATAGTAATTTCAGTCATTTAATTAAAACTTTCCATTACGTTAACATAACATTTAAAATATTCAGCAAAGCCAATCAGATCCCTGATATATTTTACCCAGAGAGTTTATTTTACCACAGCAGTGGCCATTATCCAAGCAGACTGCTACATTAACTCCTCAACTGTATTTTTGACATTGGAAATGATATATACTAATCCTAAATTGAAACAAACAATTTCCATCAGTGAATTGGCAGTATTTTAGTATACTGAGCATTATCATACTTGTCTTCTGTCTTATTAAAAGGCTATAATGTGTTTCGTTAACTGAATAATAGATAAAGGTCTACACAACTACTTTTCTTGGTACAGCCCATGATGAATTTTATTGTCCAAGCAGCTATCTTTTGCTACTTGGCAGATCTGATATATCAAAGTAATGTCAAATTAGCTTGAAATCTAAGATAAGACTTAGATTTCAGCAGCCATTTTTTCCTATCAGTTTCTTTCCAGGAGATTTCTAAATCAGTAACAAGCAATTCTATTTAAAACATGAAAAAAAAAAATGTTGGACTCAATATGTCAAGAATTCTGAATGGTTCAGTGGCTCATAATTTCTAGGTTCCAGACTGCAGAGGCCTAAAATTAAAAATTATAATGTTCTTTGCAGGGAGTCTGATGTGGAGGGAACTTTTCACAATGTGGCTTGATCACCCCAAATGACACTTTCCATTTGTTTTCCTTACTTTTCTCTACCAGTTGAAAGGTCTGATATGATAATGAAAAACACAAGACTTTCCTCTTATGTCCTTTGCTGAAAACAGAGTATTGAGCATTTATCCCTGATTCTTGTTCTTCACAGTTTTTATTTCCTTTTAAATTAAATTTTCTTCACTAAGTAGCAGTTATGTGTAAGCAATTCCCTTGTTATTAATTCTGCAACAACCTTTATTTTGTTTTGTTTCTACACATTTATATGTCTATTATGACTAGATCCTAGGCAAGCCAGGGTTAAAATGTGCAAGGTTTATATACCAATGCACAGTGGAAAGAAACTGCTCTAAGAAAATGGATGGCCGATCCCAGAGGGTGGTGATAAATGGGGCCAAGTCTGTCTGGAGGCCTGTGGCCAGTGGTGTCCCACAGGGGTCAGTACTGGGCCCGGTGCTGTTCAACTTGTTCATCAGTGACTTGGACAAGGGCACAGAGTGCACCCTCAGCAAGTTTGCAGATCACACCAAACTGGAAGGAGTGGCTGACACTCCCGAGGGCTGTGCTGCCATTCAGAGAGACCTGGACAGGATGGAGAGTTGGGCAGAGAGGAACCTTATGGCGTTCAAGTGCAGGGTCCTGCACCTGGGGAGGAATAACTGCAGGCACCAGAACAGCTTAGGTGTTGACCTGCTGGAAAGCAGCTCTGCAGAGAGCGATCTGGGAGTCTTGGTTAACAACAGGTTAACCATGAGTCAGCAATGTGCCCTCATGTGGCCACAGCAACGTGGCCAAGAAGGCCAATGACATCCTGGTCTGCATCAGGAGGAGCGTTGCCAGCAGGTCGAGGGAGGGGATCGTCCCCCTCTGCTCAGCGCTGGTGAGGCCTGGTGACTTCCCCAGTACAGAAAGGACACTGAGCTTCTAGAGAGGGTCCAGAGGAGAGCCATGAAGATGACTAAGGAACTGGAGCATCTATCGTATGAGGAAAGACTAACCGAGCTGGGCCTGTTTAGTTTGGAGAAGAGAAGGCTGAGAGGAGGTTTGATTAACATGTTCAAGTACCTGAGGAGGGACTGTAAGAAGGCTGGGGCCAGGCTCTTCTACATGGTGGCCGATGACAGGACGAGGGGTAATGGGTGTAAGTTGAAGCACAGGAAGTTCCACCTCCATGTGAGGAAGAACTTCTTTCCTGTGAGGGTGACAGAGCCCTGGAACAGGCTGCCCAAAGAGGTTGTGGAGTCTCCTTCTCTGGAGATCTTCTAAACCCACCTGGATGCCACCCTGTGCCACGTGCTCTGGGTGTTCCTGTGTGCGCAGGGGGGTTGGACTAGATGATCTCTAGAGGTCCCTTCCAACCTTAACCATTCTGTGATTTTGTGACTCTGTGAAAAGACATAACTAGTGAAGGAGAGAAGCCAAGGGGTTAAAGTAAGGAGAGGAGACTGTTCCAAAAAGCAATCCTAAGGGAGTAGTAGAGCATTCAGGAATCCTGAAGTTCAGGAGTCAGGTTGAGGTTGAACCATGACATAGGATTATATCATATTCACATGTTAGACTTTAACATGTTTACTATACAGCAATGAGCTCTTGCAATGTTTTATATATATATGTGAATGTGTGTTTGTGCCTCTTGAATATTCCAGTTATCCTAGTTATGTGAACACCAAATAGTTCAATAGCACCATCACTTAGCTTTCAATCATAATGAAGTGGCAATAGACTTTCCTTGCTATGAGAACATTTGAGTTTTGATGTCTAATTATGATTATCTGAACTGTAGTCATGAAAAACTAATCATTGTACAATAGTCTTGTGAAAATTATACTGCAGAAGCACAAAAAGCAGGCAATTTAATGTTTGCCGTGGTTCATCAAGCCCTGACTCGTTATGCATAACTTGGTCACATTTATTTGTGCAGGGGTATAAATCCAAAAGGGAAAGCAAGACCCAGAATATGCTTCATAAAAAAATGTCGTTGCCTTGGCAACTAATACAGTACTAAATGTTCTGCAGGTATCACACAACATTGAAACACATCAGTCCTGTTGAAGAAAATGTATGTGTCCCAAATTCCTCTTCTAGAAGTGAATGCTGCTGTTGCTCCTTTCTATAGCAGTCCAAAACATCAAGACTACAGAAAGTCTTGACTCTGCCATCTAATATATTTTTCCCAGTATATTTCTTATCCAGTGTATCCATCTTTTCTCTTCCCTCCAGCTATTTTTTTTTGTCTTTAAATTTTCTGTATTTAAGCTTCTCCTTCCCTTAGTTTCCCTTAGTTTCTCACTCTTTTCATCCATAGGCAACTCCGTTTCTTACTCTTTTCACTTGATTCTTAGGATAAATCCTTTTTAATTTCATTTACCTCAATCTTCAATTTAGCTTGAAGAGGAACTTCAGTGTTTATACGTGAGGGTTTAAAAGGCTATCTGGAAACAGTCTGTTGTGCACAAAATAATATATAATGCTTGCTGACTGTTTGGAGACATAGAATGGATTGGATCTCTGACACTCAAAATTGACACTCTCTCTTCACTCAGAATGAATGTTGAAGAACAGGCAACAGAAGAAATGCAATAGGTTGAAAAAATTCTGTGCATGGAAAAATGGAACAGCCCTATCAGAAGTGCAAATTCAGAAATATGAAGGATAACTGCTGAAGATAGCTGGAAGACATATACTCCCCATATTTACAGCTAGTGTGTCCACTAGTAAAACCTTAAAAAAAAAGAAAAGGGAAAGATGGTCCTATTTATGACAATAGTTGTCTTCAGGCCTTCGGTATTAACAGTTTCCAGATAAAACTTCAGGCAGAAGAGGATGGGGATTTTAAAGTCATGCTCCAGAAGTGTAGCTTGAGCTACAGGTATCATTCTGAATAAGATAAACTAAGATTTTTCCATAAATTGAGAAAAAATGCAAGAGCTGTAGTGGGTTGTATTACTTTTCAGTAGTTTGCAAGTAGCACAGGAGTCACAAATATGGAGAAAGAAAATGAAGGAGGTACAACTAATTCAAAAGACTTACATACGGAATGAACAGCCTTAAAATCCATTTAATATGTACATCAAAAGACACTACTTTTGATAAAAATAGGAAAGCAAAAGTCTCATAGAGTGAAGATGAACACATATATATGAAAAATTCTTTTTTTCAAAATAAATGAATGTAACTAAATATATGGAAAAATAAATGAGAAAAGTTCAATTTATAATGATATCATGGATGAAGATAAAACTGCAAGAAAGCTATATAATTTGGGAACCCTCATCTTCTCTCTGCCATCATACTGAAGTGAGAGTTTTATGAATGCTACAATCCATTAAGACAAATACACTTAAACTGAGATACGCAAGATCTATTTTTGCCAACAAAGTACCTTCCCTCTTGAGAAGACTGGCATACCACTTGCCTGCTCCGACCTAGCTATATAGATATTAAATAAAAAGCATAGAATTCTGAAAAGTACTTGAGTGTAGAGACCCTTTGCAGGAATGGAGTCACACAGTGTTTGGAATGAGTGACAGCCTGAAAGTGCATTAAGAATTTGTTTTACACAAAATATCTTGCTATCCAAAAATTCAGTTGTTTTAAAGATTTATGCACATTCCTAGTTTAAGCATAGTGACATTGGTGGCTTAAATCACAGGCTTAAAATTCAGTACCTAGATGAACTTATGGAAAATTAGTGGTAAATTCTAGAAACTGTTCAAAGACCAGAAGGAAAAAAAATCACCAAACAATCTCTGTTATTTAATGAACTGAGTTTTTCCAATATCACACACATATGCACAAACATACAAGGAAAAAGAAAATGCACACGTATATTTTTACTCCAGATATTTTGTATTTTTCATTCATCTAATAGCAAGTCTATGAAATACTACTGAAAAAATTAAAAAAAAAATCTACCATTCTAGCGGTGGGATATGGAAAAAAAAAGTTGTAAATAGATTAAAATATATCTTTAATGGAAGAAAAGGAGTTAGAGAAAGGGTGATTTTTGGAAAAAAAGCTGAATCTAATTAGTGTGCTGTTCTGTGCTGGAAGAAAGAAAGAATAAAAGAGAAGGAGGAAGATAGGGAAGCATGGAAAGAAGGAAGGAATAAACATGGAAACATGTTTTGATTAACTTCAAATGATATTGGCTATTTGGTACACTAGAAATACAAAATTCATAAAAAGTAGATTGGTTCATTTTAATGTAGTCTTTCAGAACTGTTAGAGGAACAAAATGTAGGTTATATAGTTCTACTAATATAGTAAATTTCAAAGTAAAAGTGAAATTCAAATGGTAGAGGTATTTGAAAGACATAAATGCATTTTAATAGTGATGTTTTAGCATTTAGGTGGTATTTTTATTAGCTTACAGATGAAAAGACCAACTTTAAGTAACTACAGGAAGGATTTATATTACTGAATGTATAGATATTACTTCTTAAAAATTGTATTTCACTACTATTCATTATATATGTTTTTGGAAGTATTTGTTGCCAGCTCATTAGCTGACATAAATCAGCAAACTGAGATAAATACTGTTATTTTATAATCCTATTTATTGGTTTAGTTGCAGGAATACTTATTCTTTTTTTCTTTTCTTTGAACTTACCTGAATTAGGTGATCAATCCTCCTAAAAGTTCCTATTATTGCCTGATACTGATTTAAAGATCCTTTAAACATTTTATTTGCAGTCATCAGCTTACTTATATCCTTTTCTTGTTTTGCTATTATACGTGGTCTATCTTTTCTTTCTTGACTGTGAATATGTTTTATCTTTGCAACATTATGTTTTTCTGTTCTGTCTTATTTTTCACTATATACTTGCAAAAATAATTCCGGATTCCTTTTTTTCTTTATGCTCAAAAAATGATTCATCAAAACATTGCTAGTTAAAGAAGCAATATACTCATTTAGGTTAAATTTTGTTCAGTATTTGAGATTTTTATAAACATACATGCACAAAAGAGTATCCAGAGGCCTTTGTAAATTGATTCAATTTGTTTTTTGTCTTTGGGTTAGGATTAACAATGCTTCCAACTACTCAAAGCAAAATGGCTTTCTGCTTCATAGCCAAAGTTAAGGCCAAGATCCTCATCCATTTATTTCTTAATCTTTGACTCTACCCCATATTTATGTTATCTTATATAAAGGTGAAATTGCATAAATTCGAATGCTGTGGTTCTCTTGCATTTTCCCCAAGCCATAAGCTGGGGTCAAAACAATTATTTCACCAACGAATGAATAAATGAACAAACAAAATTTCAAGTCAAAAAGAAACATCCTTCCCTAAAAAGCAAATATGCTAAAACACTTTTTTCTGGTTCCACAGAACAGAAAACATTGGAATTTGGAGCTCAGTTCAATGATTCAGGTTTCTCTACTTATTGTCTTTCTAACCTCTTTGAAAATGTGTAAAATTATTGTTCTTTTACAGTTTGTATTCATTACAAGTTTCCAAAATTCTCTATATACAAACGGCGCAAACAGCTACTTTGTCAAACTACATTCACTTCAACCAAAAAAAACCCTCTAAATAAGGAAGAACAAAAGGAAATACAGTTTGGAAATTTGGGATTTTGAAGTAAAATGTTTATAATAGAAAATTATATTTTCAGGACTACAAACTCGATTACATATAATTAATTACTGGAAAACTTTGAATAAAATCCTGCGGGTCCTTAGCCTACTCAGCAACAGTATCAGAAACTTGCATGGGATTTTAAAGTGAATCTCAACAAGGGACAAATTAAGCAGCTGATTAAGGACTGGGAGCCTGGCAAAATTACATTATCAGTATTTTAAGTTTCTTGTCTTTTTAGAAGATAAATATTTCAGTATACAATACAATCAAATGAAGACTGCAATGCAGACTCTGTTAGGGCCTACAGACTCAGCAGTAAGTACATCTTTTAAATGGATTTCTTACTCCAGGAATATTTTCCATCTAATATATCTGCCTTTTTAAAATCTGCCTTAATTTCCTTTCAGAAAATGTAAATATCATGAGTGCATGAAAATAGAAACCAGAAATTTTACTTCTTGCAAAGGAGATGTAAAGAGATGTATATATAGACATATGTATATATGTTTTTTTCCTAGTGGGCTAAATAATGTAGTAAATATTCAGTGAACTCTTCAAAATGATTAGATAGATAACATTCTTCACAATCTGTTGTTTGGATGATCCTGGCTAAGTACTGCAAAACCTTTAATAAATGACTATGAGTAAAAGCAGATTCTAATTCTAAATTTAAGCTTGAGACTTATAAGGGTAATGAAGTTTAATAGTGTCTACCTTAATAGCATCTGCATTTTCTGCACAAGAATAAAACAAAAGGAGGGAGGAAATGAGGATGGAGCCAGACTTTTCAGTGGTATCTAGTGATAGAACAAGAAGCTGTAAGAGAATGTGATGGACTGAGTTTGTCTCGACAGTGTTGACATTAGCACCTCATAACCCTGACATCTTGTCTCTGGGAGGACCAGCCCAGGACCCAGGCAGGGACATCTCTCGCCACTTGCACCTCATGAAAGAGGCCTGAAAAATGACATTCTCAGCAGTGCCCACCCGACTAGTTTGCATGCGAATTTGGGGGTGAAGAGGAATACCACGTAGGACACATACAACACGTACCAGGTACCTTCCAGAAAATGGGAGGACTCTTGGAGAAGGGAGATAAAAGGACGGTGTGGACCACCACCGGTGTGCAGGACACCACCGGCACCCAGAATGCACGGCCTTCTGCCTCTGAACGTCACCCCCACTGGCTTGCAGAACATTGCCTGCACCGGTGTGCAACGGCCTGCTGTCCTTGAACATCGTCTGCACCGAGGCACCTATACCTGCACTGAAGCGGA
>JAWLRI010000923.1:5404611-5420871 GCA_034781795.1 Crypturellus tataupa | reverse complement strand
GGTAACTATAATCGTGTTGCATCTCTCCTGCTTGCTTGCTCATCTTTCTTTCCTTTTCCCTTCTTCTTCTTCTTTTTGCTCTCTGTTATATTTGCGCTTACGAGAATAAAGCTAACAAGGTTGTATGGCATTTGACCTCGTTTGTGTTTTAATCTCGCTCTTGGGATTGTATTGAAACCTCCCCCGACACTGGATCGGCACAGAGGCAACGGGCACAAAAATGCAGGAAACTCTATTTAAACATAAGAAAAAAGTTTTATTATTCGGTGATATTATTATTAATAATAATTATGAATAATTATTGTTATGGTGAAAAACTGAAGAAAGTTGCCCAGAGAAGCTGTGGTGCCTCCATCCTTGGAGATACTCTACACGGCTCTACACGGCCCTGCTTTGGGTAGAAGGAGTTGACTAGACAGACTCCAGAAGTGCTTTTCTATCTCACCATTCTGTGATTCTGTGAATTAGGGAAGAGATACTAAATTCTACAAACATTTAAAAATCTTTCATGGCACCAGTAAAATCTCAGCTAGTTAAAATAGTACATTAGAAACTGTAGTTGCTTTTTCTTTCTTTTCAATTGCTAATCGATCTTTCAAATAAATAAATGAAAAGACACTTAACTAGCAGCATAAGTGGATGTTGCTTTTGTGGAGGCATTGGAATGGATGCTTATTCAGACCAAAGATTTAAAGTAAAGTGTCAGAGCTTATAGCTTTATGGCATTCCTTTTGCTATTATATTGCTGCATTATGTTTTAAACTTACAATTACACTTCCTTTAATAATGTATCTGCTGGTCACGAAAGCTATAAAGACAACTGATTCCATTGATACTACCTGACAACTGAGAGGATAAAGGAAGCAGTTTCTTTTCTGATTAAATACAGGGTTTGGAAAGTCTTTAAAAAATTCAGAGGGGTTAAAAGCCAGCAGTGCAACAAGTCAAGTCACTTCAATTCATATTTATAAATGCTATTCATTGACATCATTATTATTTCTAAACTACAACTGGGTAAGACAGATAAAATTGGTCTTTTTTTTCTGCTCACCCCTGACTAAAAGCAGGCTTTTCTTTTTAGGGCTAATTAGGATCTTTCATGTTACAGCAACTGTCATCTGTACCTGTTTCCCTTAGAAATGCATGTTTTTCAGTCATCAAACGAGTGATTATGTGTACATGACAAAACACAATTCACTGACAAAGTGAAATGTGTATGAACTGTCTTGTATATGTAGTTTAATACTCACTGACACTCACAGAATAAAAGACAGGAGTTTTAACAAGATTAATAATAAAGCACAATAGTCATATATTCTGGATGTGTATTGTTAAATAATCCTTATTTAGGTATTTAAATACAAGACGGCTGATTTTTCAGCATGGCTCAGCACCACTGGTTTCTACTATCCTGGAATCTGTGACACAATCCATAAACACAATGTGTTGCCTGAGGACTTTCTACAAAGTTATTCATTTTTCTTAAATTCTATTTCTTTTATGAAATTACTCTTTTAATTACTTTTAATAATCTGGTCTTGATTGCTTTGCAGAATTGCAAATATGCAAGTTTAACTCTTTTGCAACTAACACAAAAAATGACAGATTTAACAACTCTTAGAAAAGGAAGGATGAAGCTCAAACTCTACCCTTATTTAGGATCCTCTGAATCTTCACAAGTCCCATATGCTGATATTACTAATGTGGCTGAAAATATTTGCATGTACAATAAATCCAATATACTGAATTTGCCATAAAGTCAGTGTGCTTCTGTATCCTACTGCACATGTAGTGTGAATATACAGCCTTGCTCTGAATGCGATGGTGCTGCTCTAACCATGGAGTTAGCAGAGCCCGCACGTGCTGTACTCCAGTGCAGAGCACACAGAACCGTGCCAGATTCTACCAGACGTGTCTTGGAAATCAGTCCCAACTAAGCAGGTGAAACCTAAATCCTGTAAACCTACGTCTTAAGACGGTCCTGTGTCATCCAGCACTTGTTAGGCTTAATACCAGTAGTTCTTGTTAGTCATTGATTGTGGGACAGCAAGGGGAGCTGAAACTCCGAGGGATGGAAACGTAGCAGTGAAAGCTGGAGAGGGGACCATGCAGGCTGCGGGGAGGACCACAAACTGGGAGGACCACAAACCAAGAGGAAATCAGGCAGAATATTGGCATTTTTTTCCTGTGTTTACATATTGAACAGGCTGCTGTACTTTGTAGTTCTTATTTAACTAAGTGTTTATTAGAATAGAGAGGGGGGCCCGAAATATCATGCAGACTGTATGTATAATCATACTCACCTAGTGCTCTATTCTGCTCTTATTTTAGGCAGAATAAAGCCTCAATCTACTTCAGCTTTTAGAGGTATTTTGAAAAAAAAATCATATTCGGCCCAGACACATACCTATCAGCCAAAAGTGCTAGCGCTCTATGCTTGTCCTTCTCCCTCCCCTCCATCTCCAATTTATTTAACTCCAGGCTAATTGCAACATAGCCCACCAAATCTTTTTTCCTTTGTGTGTACATACGTCTACTTAAGACTACGCAACTTACAATAGACAGTTGTCAATTTAGGTTTTGTGTGTGTACTTGATCAAAAGGATTTAACGTGCATTCCTTATGTAGGGGAACTTTGATTAAATTAACCAAGCATATCATATATTTTAAAGAAATGTTTACTGCAAGTAAGATGGTCAATGCTGGAAATAGACTATAAAGTATGGAATTAAATTCTAATTTAAACAAAATTATTGTGTTGCTAGAATACAGGTAATTTATTTTGTGTGATTTTAATAAAAAGATTCTTGTGTGTATTTCCAGTTTGAACTGCAGAAGATTCTCTTGAGCATCATACAAAATACTGGACAAGCTACATTCTTGTATTGTTCTGTGTGTGCTAGTCCCTTGGGAAACACCTGAATTTACAGTCAAAGGATGATTTCTTTCAGGGAAAATGCCTCTAGATTGCAATATCTCATTTCATATTCACTCTTTTTAAATTAGTACAGTTTACTAAAAACTAAGAATTTTGCATTACAAAAAAATAGTGTGTGGTCCTCTAAATATATTACAGAAGGATAGGTAACTTTACTATATGAAGGCTATGTCAGGACCTCCAGAGCTGGGGAGCTGCATATGTAATTGCTTTGACTGTTTGAAGCCTGGATACAGTTGCTTACTAGGGTGCAAATTTTGGGTTCTTGGGGTTGTTTGAATTTTGGCTTCTCTGAGTCATTATATCTTTGAGTAATCTTTAGTACATCAGATTTTGAATAATGCCTGAACTCACTCATCTGAGTCCCAGGAGGTTTCAATATGAATGCTATCATAATGCTAGATACATCTGCTTCTGAAGTTGCTTAGCTAATTTGATCCTTTTTTCCAGCTTCAAGGCAAGACCCTCTTCCTTTCCTTTCCAGATCAGATACTTGGTATTCCTACATGGAGTGGATCTCCCATGTCGTCCACTCCTGCAGATCTCACAGTCTTTTTCTAAATCTGTCAGATCATGATACATCAGATCACGATTTCATAGCCAAACACAACTACACTACTGAACTATCTTTATGACACTATTCAAGAGTCTAGTTCTTTTCCTTTAGACTGAAGCACCATAAACATTGTACTTTTTTTTTTTTGCTTGCACACTCAGAAACCCAATCTCAGAATGAGATTTTCTGTATTTTTAGTTTTACCATTGCATATTTAAGAAAATAAAATCTATATGACTTTAAAAAAAATAGGGAACCTTCTTCCCTTTCTGAGTATCTTTCTTGATATTCTGAATGTGTTGAAATTCTCCTGATACACATAACTAAGTTTTTTATTGATATCTCAGTATTGTATCCTGTTTACATATCACATATTTTAATGAAAACTAAATGGAAAAATCAGCATGAAAATTTTCAGTTTTATGATTCTAACAGTCTTACTTTTCATAAAAATGAAGACATCATAAAACAAAAGTCTTCTTTTACTTAGTGTTTTGATTCACTTCCCTAAAAGAAAATCCATCTTCTTAATCACTGAAATATTTTCATAAATATGAAAAGGAGAGATTACATAAAAAAATCTGAAATTGCAAGTTGCATGTACTCTTGAATGACAAAATAAGAAAAACTATGTGCAATTGAATTACATGCACAAATTTAAAGCTATTTAGACAACTCAGCATACCAGTATAGGTGTAGAGAATAACATTTCTGATTAGTTGCCAAAGAAAGTATTTTTTTTCCACAAAATTACCAGAGCTGTCTGTAAATTGTTTTGTTATGCATTTGACTTAAAGGCTTGCAGTCTTTCACAGCTTGAAATGTAGCAAGTATAAATTCATACTATATCAAATATACTTCTCATCTGGGTTAGCAGAAGTAGACTGCACTTGATACAACACTTCTTTTCATTCTTAGCATATAGGATAGAAGCTGAAATGATCAAAACACTCTTCAGCAGACTGGGACACACTGATTGAAAATAATTTGGAATATCTGTGTCAGGCTAATAAATTAATGCAACAAAAAATTATATCAGAAATACCTGCATATGGAAGACCATGTTATATAAAAATCAAAGGAGTAAAAAGGTGAGATTTTAAGCTGTACATTTCTCGAATGGAGATGAATTTGTCCAAAATATACAATCTTTTGATTATAAAGACTTTTTCAATCTGTGTTTATTTCATTATTTTATTTCCAATTTCTACATTTCTGTGTTTTATTTGTCAACTTACTAAAATCCTTCATGTAAATAGTTTTTGAAACTCATATGCTTTGTCATATGAGTTTGTTATATAATGTTGTTAATAATTAATTAATTCCTACTTTATGCAATGCAATTAAACCTTTAACCAATACATCTAAACTGAGATCCTTAACTCACTTTTTTTCCTTTTTTTTAATATTACTACAGTTCGCCCATATATCACAAATTGCATTTTATTACTGTGATTTGTGAAGATGAGATTCTTCACCTTGCCAGAGCCTGTTCTCTGTGATCACAACTACCATTTTATGTTCCTAATAAAGCTCAGCTGCTTACTCCTACTACAACTATTAGCACTTTTCTTTTTTTGATGTACTAATGTTTGTCCTTTAGCTTGAATACCACACTGTCTCCTTTTGCCTTAGTTGGCTTTGAGACCACAAGTGGTTTGAAAGCTTTCATATTTGCAGGATGATTAAAGCACTTTTAAACTACCCACTAGCCTTCCAAAAATAGTGTGTCAGACAGAATTGGTATTGTACACAGTGCCTAGTGATCTTTGCAAGATTGCCTTCACTCTGCAAAATAAGTCTTGAAAACAAATTTTTACACTTTCTTCAGTATATTTTTAAGAGGAAGATATGAGGTATTGACTTTAATGTTTTGCAAGATCTGCTCAAAGTTAAGAAACAGTTACAACAGACTTAGAGCCCAGAATATAAAAGGCCAGAAACAAAAATGCATTCACCATTTTCTGGCAACAGTGAGAAAAACTACCAGCAGATTCAAGAAATAGCCCCCAAAATATGAAAGGTATATTAAGAAGAAGCAGCTGGATGTCATTACCGATTAGTGTGAGCAGATTATTCCTCATCAACACATCCAGTTTTGATTGATGTAGCTGACTGTTAGTAACAAGTTTGCATTACTGGAGGAGGTATGGCTTATCATTACATACCATTGTATTGTATCAATAGCTTAACAAAACACAGCAAATTATTGTAGATGTGCACAGTTTAGGCTATTGATAAGATGCACACAGTTACTATTACTATGCAGTAATTTTTTGAGGTAGTCAAAAGAAAAGCGCATTTTCCTCTAGTATTCTGGAGCACGACGAAACTTTCCAAACAACCACACTGCAAATGTCTGAAATTTCTCACGATACAAGACACTTTATAACTTCTGACTTATATTTGTTGATTAGAAAAAATGAAGGTCTTTGTTAGCATACATGAAGCATGATTTCTTCTGCCATTCTGAGAGGTTCACTCTACCTTCTGTCTCTCTACTTTCCTGGCTTATTAAAGCACTAACTGAACTTTAAATTTGAAGAAAAAAGCAATGTAAATATATGTCACATAGATGAAGAGTAATGGTTGATTGCCAAGTTTGATCTATGAGACAGAAACCCTTGCCTACTGCTCAGTAAAGTCTGTCTCAGGGGATACCACTTTCCTTTTTCTTAGCGCAATATCTAAGGCAACAAGAAGTAAAATCTCAGTAACGGATAACAGATAAAAGTTACAGGAATTTTGGGATGCTTTGAAAAACTTATAAGCTACCCCTGCAACAACAGCAAAGTAACTGAGACTTCACAATTCTCACATTTCTGTTATTAGAATGACAGGCTGAATAGTTGCAATATAAATTTATTATTTATTATATAAAGATTTCATTAATCTATGCCTAAGTAATGAAACAGAAGACTAATTTTTATGATTTTGTGATTTTATTATATACTCCAAAAAGCTGTGATTTTATTGAACTATTGGTTCTTTATATAACATTTATTAATACAAAAGAGCATGAAAAATAAAACTTGATTTTAGCAGAGCCGTGCAACCTTACAGCATAAGGTTTAAGCCTTATCCTGCATCGCTGAACAACAGAAACCTGGGGAATGCTGCATGATAATAAGAATATATTGGCCACAGATAAGTATAAAGTTTGGCTTGTTTGGGCTCTGAATAATGATGAGCTGTGCTATAGAAAGGAGACAGTGTTCTCTGTGTTCACTGTTTTCATGTCTTGTGGAATCTGAAGAAGAGCAGTAGAAATTCAGAAATACTGCTGCTATAAATACAGATTGTTCTTCCTAAGCTTGAGCACATGCCTGGCAAGACTGTGATGCCAGCAAAGATCATTTTACCAAACTGTTCTCTAGCAGGACTGGCTGCTTTTATGTCAACTGCAACAGTAGTTTCTGTGAGCTCCACATTTCTCTCTGAGAAATTTGTAGAAAGAATCTATACATCACTCACTGAAGGGAGACCTTCCCCTCTATCTTTTCCCCTTTCTGGGATCAAAACATGAAGTCTCATTTAATTTCTTCAATGATCTAGGCATTTGTAAAGAATACCAAGGCTAACAGCATTCCAGCCTGTGTGGAACATGACTTATGTGGTACAGGAGGTAGGAGAGTAGGAAATAAAATCAGTATTTTTTTCTACAGTACCAATCTCCATGGCAACAATGATAAAGACTGCTTTTTCCTAATGTTTAGACTGCCATTCCTATAAATCTTCTCTCATTGTTGGGAGGACTTAGAGACAGAGGATAGCTTCAACGATATTTCTTTTTTGTATAAGATAACTATTTGAATCTTGAATTGTTTGTAGGCTGTACACCTGAGAATGAAATGAAGTAGCAGGAAACAAGTCATAGATAACTGCAGGTCTGCGTTCTCAGGCTGTCATACTTTGTAGGAATATATATTAATAATGTAATCAAAAATAAGAAGAGGGTCTTCTTAAACATGGTCATGGAGTTTAAACTCTCTAGCACTATTTTGAGAAAACAAAGAGAAAATTGAGAATCCATATGCATGGATCCATATGCATGGACACTGAACATAGTGCTATATTGTGTTAAATGCACGAGTCAGGTGAGAATTAAGTAATAAATCACAAAGTTAATAAACTGTGTTATCATGCACACAGTCATCCTATTTTGACTCAGAACCAGTACTTAGGGCAGCACCAGAACTGTAGTGTTTTACTTTGGACATTTACTGCTGTTTCTTGAAGAGATTAATTAGCTTTGGCGTGTCTTGTCAGAGCTATGTGGTCCTTCATCCGGAGTTAGTTCACTTGATGCACTCTTTCATTTTGTACTGTCTTGTTCAGCTATCAGATGACTACATAGGTTACAAGACAATTAGCATTAAATGACTTTGCATATTTAATTTCTATAACTTCTCACATGCCTTTCCACTAAACGGTGCATGTAGTTAATTTGTTCTGATCATGTGACTTAATACCAGGATATTTGCCTGAGGCAGATAAAAGTTCCAGCTCTGGAAGACGCCAACATGCTAATCACTAGAAATGAGACGTATATGAGGGTATAATAAGAAAAACATCACTCTAAAATGAATGACAGTCCGATGCTGAGCAGCAGCAAAGTTTTACTAAGGATTCTTAGACATCTCTTTAGATTGTTTAAAGGAAAATGAACTGATTTGGTTCCATCTCCATGTGAGGAAGTACTTCTTTCCTGTGAGGGTGACAGAGCCCTGGAACAGGCTGACCAGAGAGGCTGTGGAGTCTCCTTCCCCGGAGATCTTCCAAACCTGCCTGGATGCCACCCTGTGCCACATGCTCTAGGTCTGCCTGCTGGAGCAGGGGGGTTGGACTACATGATCTCTAGAGGTCCCTTCCAATCTTAGCCATTCTGTGATTCTGCATGATGTCTCCTACCTACTGCATCATGCTTCACTGAATAATGTAGGCATGTTCCACATTTCTGTTGGTTAACACAGGCCATAATCACATGGAAACACAGAATGCAGCAGTTATTTTGTAATAATGCTCTTTGGAAAAGGATTCCTTCTTGTATTCTCCATTTAATTACTGTGAGTATGTCTTTACTGTCAAGAAAAGATGTTGTTTTTTTGCAAAAACTTCCTCCCTTGAATCCTAATTGGATTGTTCAGGCTTATAGGTACTTTTAATCCTCTTTAAAGATCTTAATTACTGTACTATGCTTCTTTTGTTATTGTTTTTAATCCCTACTTTTTATGCCCCCCAATCCTCCACCAACTCTGAAATAACTAGCAAAAGCTTTTTCAAGAACTCAGTTTTTGCTGGGTGCTGTTTTGACCATGCTGCTTTTACTTTAACACTGCTTACAAATGCTGCATAATTATGTCTCTAGAATTAGACTGTCCTACCTAAAACACTGATTCAATTATCTATTCAGATAGATAGATACATAGATTCTACACAACTGATCCATGAATAAGTAGTCTAGAAACTACCATTTAAATGAGAAATCTAAATCTGCATTAGCCCAAATAAAAAGCAGATACCTGGAAGATTGATCCAGGTATGAAATAATAAAGTTTGAAATGAAAAGAGAATTTCAAAAGTTGCTGCGTATGGATAAGTCAATGGATGTGTCCACAATGAGCACTGTGAAAGAAACACCCTGAAGCAACAACTAACCTAAGCGGAATATATTGACACATCAAAGTGTGGCGCTGTATATCTGCCAAATAGACTCCAAAATCATCTCAGCAGAGTATTTTACCATTATAGAATCACAGAGTAATTTAGGCAGGAAGGAACTGAGGCTGGAGTGGGGAACCCCCAGCTCACAGCAGGACCAACTTCAGAACTAGATCTAACTTTGAAGTTAGATCAAGTTGTTGTCTTGGGTATTAGTGTGGTGTCAATATAAGTACTTAATCTCTGCTGGGTAGATACACCTTAAGTCTCTGGCCTAGGCATCTTAGCAGGCTGTCTTGTTCTCTAACCCTTTCATGATTATCTGCCGTAGTTTCCTCAGAGTGAGAAGGAGTCCTGCTCCTGTTCCTGGCATCTGAAGAACAATACAGTTGTATGTGGATTTTCTTCTTTTTCTCACTTACATAGCAATTCTTACTAGAGAATTATTTTCTTCACCTTCAATGTCTTCTTCATCCACAAAGTCTCTGCTGAGCAATTCTGGGAACAAGAGTTTAAATCTCCATTCTGGCTTGAAAGGACCTCTAAGTTATGCTACTGTTCCATGCACAGCATAATGTATATTTGGAGTCAAGTGACCATATTCTTTGATGTTCACAGGCAGAGCTGTGGGAGACTAAAGAACTCCCATAACTCACTGAATTTTCTACTTAGATAACAGATAGCAAACACTGGAAAAGTAAATCAACTCGCCCACATAGATGAATGGGTTGATGGCTGGGAAGGGGGATACATTGTAAAGACTGACTTCATAATATAGTAGTATGTAATAATATCTGAGAAATAGAGAGACTAAAGTATGCCAGTAAAATGAAACAACGTAACTACTTCTCCTTGGAAGTGGTACTGAATTGTAACGAATCCTTTGTCTGCCTCTGACAGAGCACAAGATGCTCCCTTAATATAGGACACTTCACAAAGTGATATGTTAGCGTTGTGTAATTATAGACTTCCTCATTTGAAAACAGTGACAGGTATAGTGAAAAAGAAAAACAAACATTAATACAACCGACTCTAAAAATATCCTGTTTATAAAAAGAAAACTTGAAGAAAAGCTGAAATTTAAGTAAGAGAAGGAAAAGAGGAATTCAGTGGGCCCCTTCTTTGACTCCTTGCATGTTCCAAGCTCGCAGTGGAGACCAGTAAATCACTATTACTATTACTAGTAAAAGGACACAGACTTTTTTTCTGAGTTTGCAAGGCATCATAATTGAGGTTTGTCAGGCTTATTCTGTTTGAACTTTCCTTGCTCTGCTTTCAGCTTTGTTTTTACCAGATTTGTCTGTACCAACAACTTATTTTATAACTGGGTGTCTGTCTAATTTGTTTTGCTTTTACTTTGTATGGTGAAAACATGGCTTTTATAAAAGTAGTAACATTTATTCTGTGTAGAATGTATGACTCTAACATGATGGCATAGAAAAACACAGGCTTGGTATGACCAGACTGGGGACAAATGATGCAGAAGGAAAAAATTAGGCATGAGCTGAAAAAAATATTTGACAAAGAACAAAGGGCTCTGAAGATCCTGGTCTATAAATAACCCCACAGTGGTCAGTTAAGAAAATGAAGGCCTGGAGCTGGACAAAAACAGCTTTGGGGTAATTATTTTCATATGAAGTACAAGTATGGAATATATGTATACTATAAGAAAGAAATTCAGAGACAATATGGATTTGCAGACCATGAAGAAAGAGCAATGTGTAAAAGTGTGTTAAAAAACATGAAACTAGGGAAGGAAAACAAGAAAGGGGACAGGAAAGGGAAGTGAGAAAGAGCAGGAAAAGAGGAATGAAAAGGGGAAAGGAAAACAAGGAGAGGCAAGGCAGAAGAAGAAATCACCCAAACCAACATCCTACTCCTCCCAATAAAGGAATGTGGATATTGATAACTCACTATCCCTCCCACCAGATGGATACTGAGGATCCTGAGTGGAATGATGAACAAAACACTAGGAAAATGTAAAAACTAGAAAGCATGTTTAGAAGGATTTTAATCATATTATTATGATTGAGGCTTTTGTGATTATCCTTATTTCCTGCCCCACACATATCTTTCTTTTCTTTTTTTTTTTTTTTTTCTTTTTCTTTTCCTGTAATAATTAAATCTGGACTGGTAATACTTATCTGATTAGAGTACTAAGACTTTAGTTACATTAAAGATAATTTATTGTCTCAAAGTGTGTTTTCTTTTTTCCTGCAACAATATTTTGAGTGTAACCTATTCAGTAACAGATGTTTTGCTGGATAGTACACTAAGCTGAACAAGATGAGACAGTGGGCCAGGTAGAACAGAATAACAGTACATGTGTTTCTTACTTTTACAGTTCAGAAACCATTACAGATAGTCAAGAAACAGGACCCTTAGGAAAATGAACTGGAATAAAATAACACTTTCATCATTTGCACTAGTTTTAAATAGATAATCTCTCCTTTAAGTGTTAATGCAAGATGCCTCTTGGCTCCCATTTGAATTGCTGGCGGAGAAGGTGGTGTCATGTTTTTCCTCCCTACATGTCAGTCTGGTCCTAGTTAAAAAGAACAGAAGGGCCTTTTGGAAAGGCTTCTTAAATAAGCATATTGAAATATATATGTTTGCCAAGAATTAGAAGTAGCTAAAGGAAATAAATGAGACAAAAGAAAAGCTCACTAACTCATTTTTAATAGTTGCACTTCACACTTATGAGCTGATTACACAGCATTGGAGCATATTTAGGGAGAAATTGGAAAATGCTGTTGTTTCTGTAATAATGAAAGCTCTGTAGGTTCTACTGTACTGATAAATGATAGCTGACGCAAGCAAATGAGGAAAGGGCAGCCACCTACGTAATTCTTCATATGTTCTGTTGCACTTGAAACAGGGAAGAAGGGTAGATCTCTTTCTCCCCTCTTCAGCCATTTTTTTCTGTTTCTGCACAGCAAAGACAATCAGGATTTAAGTTTTTCCTCCAGTTGATTGATTGTAGAATCTTAATATGAATAAGAAAAAGTTGATTAATGGCCCCTCTGAGCTGTCCAGCACCTATGAAATGCTGCCTTTCTTCTAGTTATGTATCTTTACTTTATGTCTACTTTATGTATATTTACATCAATAATCAGAAAGGAGGGGGCAACTATTACCTGGCATATGTAGCTTCTGAGCTCAATGACACAGTTCTTCCAGGAAATAACTATTCCTCCAATTTATGATCTTTAAGGCTCTCCCTAAGGTCACTGACTTCTTGTCCTTGTAGTAGCTGTAGCAGCTGTAGCAACTCCAGCTACTACAAGGAGTAGTAGCTTTTACATGGAGCAAAAAGTTGGTCAGAATGTGACAATACAGGCAGGTTGTCTTTTTTGTTGTTGTTGTGCCAGTTTGGATTGCTCTGCATGTAGGTGGGAAAGTGGCTCTTTGGAGATCAGGAATCTTGTCATTTCATTTTGTTGCCCACACGCAAAATGGAATACAATGCAGCAGAAACGCAGAAGGAACAAAGAAGCAGATAAACAACAGGAGTGGGAAGAAGAGGAAAAACACATGTAATGTGGAGTGGGGGAGAGAAATCAGAAGGAGAAAATTATGTACTGTGGCATATTTCAATGCTAGAATAGCTATTTAAAATAGTTGTGAGTGAGGTATATTTGAAGTAGTGAGAAATTGTGTGGAATAAATGATAGAATAATTAGCTCACAGTTCTGCAGATCTGCCTATTTAAGTCAGGAATACTTGGGGAAAAAAAGAAAAGTCTGAAGATTCAAGTCTGTATTTTCCCCCTTAAGAAAGTGCCTTTCCATTATCAAGTAGTGCAGTAGTATGAAACAGACAGTGCTGGTGATGTGGCATTCAAAATACATATTTAGCAATAGTGTTCTTTGTTCTGGTACTATGAACTGAAGGTCATTTCACATATGGTGTTCTCCAGAAGGTTTAGCTTCATCTGAAAGGAATCCAGTTTGTGACCTCTTAGATTTTTCCACAGTGTGAACCGAAGTGAAGTAAAGCTTTGCTTTGAAAGTTGAAGATCTGGACCAAACTCCTGCTGTAGATGCACCTTTACTCCCCAGACTGCATGATATCCTTCAATTGTGGGCTCTGCATAGAAGAAAGGCATTTGTAGATTAGTAACAATTTAATGTGTTCATTTGAAATCTTAGTACAAAGTCTAGATCTTGGAACCCAAACAGACAGATATATACTTGCAGTCTTATTTCAAGTACTCAAGTGAAGAATCAGGGTGAAGTCAAATTTTATACATGTGCTTCGAGAGAGCTAGTAAAGCTTTTAATTCAGCACACCAAAACTGTTAATTCTTTAAAGTACCTGGCCTTCCACAACAAAAGTTTAAAGGAATCTAGAAAAATAACACTACATTTTTACTTCTTTTGAGATTCATTACATAAAATGTTACATCACCTAATTTGTAGAACCTTAAGCTTTTACTGGATCACACTCTCAGTTGAAACTCATGCTTCTCACACCTACTGATAAAACAGTGAAAAATTAGAAATTTCCCTCAGTTCTTTTGGGAAGTATTTGCAGATGACACCTAACTCCCTTTTTAGTATTTTAACTCATGGAACAGCTCAGATTCATTCAGTTGAACATGGATTGTAACATACATTGAAATAAGGGGAAAAACTCATAGAAGCTTTATTGTGCCTATGTTCAGACTCAATTATACTGAATGTTATTGTTACTGCACTGAAATCAAAAGGGAAAAAAAAAGGAAAAAAAAAAAGAAATGCCTAGCGATTAAGAATTGGTTTTGGTAAGGGCTTTGTGCCTAGCAGCCTACAGTCTAAACAGGTGAGACAAAAAAAATAGAAGGCGCAGAGAAGTAAGAAAGCTTTGTAGAAGAAGTTAATGACAAAGTAAAAAATAGGAAACAGATTCTGAGTCTTAAAACTTTTATCCTATTCACTAGAAAAATGATGTCAGTGAATAGTTTGTTGCAAGGCGTGCAGGCAGATGAACAAAGCACTGTAGATTAAGAGATGACTTTCTATAGCTGAGATGTTCTCCTGAATAGGCTGATTTAATGAAGCACCCGTACCAATGAATTTATGAAATTTGTGCCTAGATTAAGCTGCTCTGGATTAGGACTACAAAGTATAAGGAGTTGAGTGACAATCAGAATGCTGTGACAATTTCAGCAGTCATGCTGCAGTATGTTATATTATTTGGAAAGAAGTTAAAAGGAAAGAAAAGATAAGGTTGAAAGAAAATAGTGAATCTCATACAAATTATGAATTTAAAGACTGCTAAAAAAAAAAAAAAAAAACTATGGAACATTAGGGTTTGCTACAGAATCACTGCATTTAAAAAGCAATGTTTCAGTTCAAATATTTGTGATATTGGTTAATCACATTAATCATTCTCTGACTTTCAAAGTGATGCAGCTGCCAAACTGTAAAATTACTCTGACTCCAGATATTCAGATACTCCTTTGCAAAGGAGTTACTTCTCCCCGAGAGACCCTAGAGACCAGCAATAAAAATGCAGCGTCTTCTCTAATTATAACAGAAAGGTCAAACTCACATCTGTTTCTTTTTGCACTTTGCCAGACTTGATAAGCAGAATTAGATCCTGC
Source organism: Crypturellus tataupa (assembly GCA_034781795.1). Lineage (NCBI taxonomy): Eukaryota > Metazoa > Chordata > Aves > Tinamiformes > Tinamidae > Crypturellus > Crypturellus tataupa. The sequence goes on along the minus strand of JAWLRI010000923.1, from coordinate 5,406,129 downwards.
AGTTTCTCTACTGAAGTGCTCTCCTGCACAATGCAGACGCGGTCCAGAGAGGCACTGACTTTGTGTGGTTTCATCTGTACTAAGCCACATAAGCTTCCTTTTTTGCATCTATTTATTTTCTTAGCACTTCTGGTTCTGTATCTCTGTGCTCAGCTCTTGCAAACGCACAAGACTGCAGGGCTCTGGTTAGTATAGCACCCGTGGCAGGGGCTGTGTAGTCTTGAAAGATCTGAGAGAAAAACTGACAGGAAAAATCATGGGTCCTAGAAAGAGGCCAAAGGATGGATGTCAAAACTGTAATTCTCTGACTGCCCTGGGTATAGTTACAATATTTAAGATATTATTTAATGAGGAGAGACAAAAAGACAACTGGTCGGAAAATGGTGTAGCCTTTTGGCAAAAGTTATGACCCCTGCTTCTCTCCTCTCATCCACCCCTCAAAAAACAAACAAACAAACAAACAAAACCACTATTTTGTCTGCAAAATATAACTGCTTTGCTGTATAGTATTTTATAAGCATTTAGAAATACAACTTTTAACGGCTAAGTTTGCTTCTCAGATAAGATCTGAATGCATTTTGTTTATTCGCACTCTGTATTCTTCCTGGAACAAAGGGCGTTTTCAGTTCGCCTGTAGCTCATGATTCCTGGTCCGCACCACTGGCCAGGCACCGGCTCATGGGACTGCGGAGGCCATGGTGGCCCTGAAGGCACCTCCCGGGCCACGCATGCTCTGCGAGGGGCTGCAGAGAGCCCCAGCGCCGCCTCGCTGCAGCTGGCCAGGCCGAAACGCTGTGCGAACCACGCACTCTCTCTAAATGAGAGTAAAGCTCTAGTTATAATCAGCCTAGTTTCAGGGATACTAGCAGTGATACTGATAGGCCATATATTTAAAACACAAGCAACCCAGGAGCTAGCAATTTTCCCTTTCTTCACCTCCCCTGTGCTCTCTGAGCCCGAGCACCAGTGTAGCCTGGCCGTTCCTCATGGCACCGCAGTGATGGTGGCTCCCAGGCTGAGAGGTCTCACACGGCACAGTGTGAAAATGTTGCAATTTGAAAGCCGTAGTGGTGGCAGCGAATCGAGTTCCCAATAAGCTCGACTCTGGCAATATCGGATTCACGAACAGTCTGAGGACCGTAGGTCCAATTGCCTTCCTAGGAGTGAATCGAGTTCCCAAATAGTATAATCTACTATAAGCTCGACTCTGGCAGTTTCAGATTCACGAACAGTCTGAGGACCGTAGGTCTGATTGCCTTCCTAGGAGCGAATCAAGTTGCCAAATAGTATAATCTACCATTAGCTCGATTCTGGCAGTATCAGATTCCCGAACAGTCTGTCAACTGTAGGGCCGATTGCCCCTCCTTCCCCCGCCCCAAACAAGTAGTCAAGTTTACAAACAGCGGGATTTATTCAAATGCAACATTTCCAAAGCAGGTTTGGATGTCCGTATAGGAAATTCCCTACTACAGCATATGGTTTTTAGCTAGCTCTGAAGTACAAATGTGCAATCATCAC
>JAWLRI010000923.1:5383596-5404511 GCA_034781795.1 Crypturellus tataupa | reverse complement strand
GCTTCTGTAATGCCAAAACTTCTGTTAGGCCCTAGGTTTTCTCTAAGTTTCCCCTTTTCCAGGCCATTCTTCCACACACAGTCAGGCCTGGCTGCCAGGACCCATCCCAGTGACCCACCAGGGAGCAGAAGGTGACACCAGCCCAGGCATCGGGCACCACCAAAGGCCCTTTTTGGCCAGGCCCTGGCTGCATCGAAATCAGTTTCAGCCAAATAACCGAGTTTTACATTACTTAGTGATGAGTGGTAGCCCTGAAACTCTTATCATATACCTGCGTCTCTGTTCTCATTTTGTGCTCATATTTTTGGGAGCTCTTGTTAACAATTCCAAGGTTTTTTTTTGATTTTTTTAAATTGATTGTTGATTTTTTTTTCTTTTTTTTTTTTTTTAATATAATTACTATTTTAGAGCATGGTGCAGTCACAGATTAGTCCTAGGTTCATGCTACAAAAACAAACAGCCATTAGGCAATATGTATTAGCTTATTGCCCTGGTAACTACTTGTTATTAATAACTATTAGTTATTTAATATCTATTAGCTATAGCAATAGCATTGGTGTGTTAATCAGTATTTTGTTACACCAAGAGAATAATTATGATTATCTTTTCCTATTTTTCTTTTTCTTTTTAAATCTAAAATAAATTTTCCTTCCCAGATGGGAAAAAAAAGAGCAAAGTTCACTATGAATATTATTCACCATACTAAATTAACTAGATATATGGACTATTTTAAACAGTCCAAGCAGTAAGGCACTTTAGAAAATGCCTACTCTACAAAAATAAATGATCTTATATTTATTACATCCCTCCTTTTTCAGGACTTCTCCTTTGTAGCCCTCCTCAAACTGTGACAAAAGTCAGAGTAGCTTAGGAAAAATGATGGTCATATTCATCACAGGTCTGCAAAATCCACTGATCTCACTAGAAAGGTTGTTCTGCCATTGGGCACTGGATCAGTCACAGATCTCAGTGCACGTATACTGTAAGAGGTGAAAGAAAGAAAATCAACTACAAGGAACATGTAATGCCAAGAACAAGCTCGGGCACCCAGGTGGGATGTAGATGACCAGGGTTCGAGCTGATCTTCTGCCTTGTTCCGTTTGGCTCAGTAAACGTTTTATTCAAACTGAAACATCTCCAGCAGAAGACAATGAGGTAGGGAAAAAACTGACTCGGGAGTGCAGTGGTTAGAGCACATAAGCAACTGGGAGATGTGAAAATTTGTCAGCCCAAATATATTTCAATGCAACAAAAAGACAAGAACTACTCTTGTAGTGGCAGAATGGATAGAATTTTACAGCATGTAAAGAAGAATGTTATGTGAAGTAGCATTATTTTTTAAAAAGACTTTGCTAAAATTATGAACAAAAATTAATGTTAAAATGTGCTGGAATCCCCATGCAGTTCCATATTTATCACATAAAAATCAAATAATTCATCATGAATAATGATAGCGCTGAATAAGAAGCAACAAAATAATTTTAAATAATTATTAGCCTGATGCTGTAGCAAGCTCCTTTAGCATTCTGTTAAACTGAGTAGTAAGTTTATACTCCATTTGGCAAATGCATACTACAAGCTAAGAATATTGCTGTGTTTCAGAATCCTGATATTAATGTAGCCTGACTTAGCCTGCACATAGCACAGCACACATACTGGTAGTCTATGCCTCTTCTATTATCACCTTACTTATTATGCCACTTTTACATAACGGAAAAAAGTCACTTTCCCTACTGCCATCATCTGTGCAGTTAATGAGGAAGCATTACATTAATATAGTCTGCATATTGAACGTGGACATTGCAATGACAGCAGGGCACATAACTCCAAAACTCCTTTGGAAACCCTCATTTGAATCACTTCATTCTTTTGCTGACAAATGAATTAATCCTATGTGCCTACTTGCACTAAGAAAAGCCCATTTTGTTGTAGAAGAATCCACTTTCTGTCAAGTTATCCGCAGAAGAAGCAGGCAAAAATGTCCTTTAAACTAGCCAATTCTTTCTTTCTTCCTCTCTCCTGGAAATTTTTCTTTTTCTTTTCTTTTCTTTTTCTTTTTTTTTTTTTTTTCTTGTGATATTCTCTGTTCCTAAGCATTTCTTTTTCATGATCCAGACCTACTGGAAGTGGATAGTCTTTTATTCTTTATGAAAAGCCTGTTTTTTGGGCGGCACATCTCTGAGGGACATCATGGAATCGTGGTTGTTGTAAAATTTACACATAATAGCTTTGAGGTTTGGAGGCAATAAGAGAGCTAGAGAGTTTCAGGTCAGAGCTCAGAGTAAATTCATTAATTCCTTTTTTTAACAGAAAGCACATAAAAAATTAATGAATTGAGCCTGCTGAGCTTAGTTTGCTATATATTGCAGTAAACAATTTTTTTGGTCAAGGATTACTTTCAGCTTTACATTTTTAATATGCAGACAAAGATGTGGAGAGGGGGTGGAAGAAGAATAACATTAAGGGAAATACTTATCCCATGTATATAATACTTCATATATTATGCTGTGTGTTGCAATTACTGCTGTTCTAGAAGGAGGTCATCTTAACATCCTAACACTTCAGTCAGTGCAAATATCTTTTGTAGATATTAACATATCACAGATACGCATATATTTAAGGGGATTCAGAGGAAATGTTCACACTCAGCTCTATGTAAGTGCAATGCTTTGGCATAAATTAATGCTGGAATCAGATGCAGATCCATAAGGCATCACACCCTGATTTCTTGGGGGTAAGTTGCTGAGATGTTTTTAACCTATTACCCATCCTTTTCTGTGCCCCAAGACAATTTCATACACATACATTAGAACCAGCTGCTGCGAGGAACATAGCAGTGTTTCTTGACAAGGTCAGCCATACACCTGTAATGGAGCTGCATCTGCTTTCAGAGTATAGTGCAGAGATACCCAAATGATTTCATAAGCAGTCTAGCCACATTCATGAGGCTTTACCGCCAAGCCTTATTAACTTCAGGGTGGCCTTTCACCCTGTTGATTAACTGGCTTAGGTTAGTGCCAGTTTAGTGATTTCTATGCCTCAGTCTCCTGAAGAATGTAGATATACCCTAAGGACAGATGGAAAAATATGATAATAGTTATAATGAAACATCAGCCGATTATTTAAACAATTCATTGGAGCTTCTCAAAGACTAAGAGCATTTTAGACCTAGAGTTCTAATTCAGTGCTTTTACAGTTATGAATTCTTCCAAATTGAATGTTACCAATACTGTGCTGTCCACCATTGCTAGAAAATGGTAAATAACTCAAATTAAAGGATGAATTCAGGCCATTTGACTTAAAATGGAGGAAAAAACAACAGTTGGGAAAATGCTGAACTTTTAAATGATAATTATATTTCTTAAAAAATAAGTATTTTATAAAAGTGATCCCAAGCACACAAGCATATATAAAAAAATGAATAAAAAGTACATTAAGGATGCTATATAAAACTGAGTAACCAATTAAAATATTCAAAGATTGAGGAAGACATTTTTCAATATTATATGCTAAAAGAGTTAGATTTTTCTATTTGATTGTTCTTCAAGGCACATATTCTACAACATACCCACATGACATTCTACAGATAATAAGACAAACTGTGAAATAAACTGAAATAGTTCTGAAAAGTCAGTCAAGCAAAATAGATTAATATTGTTAATTTGTTTTTCAGGAAGAATAAAAAAATAGAGCTTCCATAGGAAAAAAGCATAAATCTGATAAGGTAATTAATTCTTAATATTTAAAAAGTAAATTATGAGCACTGTACCTAACTGTTTAAATTGTGTTTCTTAACTGTAGATCTGTGACGTAACGCAATCCCTTATGTGATGTGAAGTGTTACATATCACGTGATGTATCACCTCGAGCTAATGTTCCCAAGTAGGTATAAATGCAAATGGCAAGAAGTTCTTAAAAGAAAAAGATGCTTTTATAGAAGAAAGTTTGCAGTCTGAATTTGTATATGCAGTATTTCTGAAGAATGAGAATTAACTTGAGTCTATAGTTAGTGCAGACCCACATAATAATCACATTATCTGTCTGTGAGCAAAAACTATCAGAATCAGGCATAGATTTGATTTCAAAGAGGGCTCAGAGAGCTACAACACAGTCCTGTCTGTCATTAGATAAGTAGAACTGGTTTTCCATGAGAATAAGTTTTGTATTTTCAATCGCAAAGAAGTATCAGGCACTATGGACAGATGGCAAATTTAAGGGTGCTCTTCACTCAGCCATACTGGTTAAAGGGATACCATTAACTTCCTCTATTGAAGTCTGGATATGGAAAATGAGAATACAAAACGTTTTGAGGACACACATACTACTATGTCCATCTGGAAAAAATACAGCTCCTGTCTTTTATCTCAGCCTATACAAAACGGTAGCAGTCACTACCAACCTTTCTAGAAGAAATGTGTGTGACAGGGAAGAAATAGGGGAATTAGCTCTATCTATCTCCTGTGAAAGTTAAGAGATTAGATGCATGCACAGAAAGGTATATTCAGCCTTGTTTAAGGTGGGCTGAACTTGTTTAAGGTGGGTCATTTGTTCCCTGAGGCCATTTTGAGGAATATATATCTGATACAAACTTGGTGCTAGAACAAGCATATTTGGGCTTTTAAATAGCAAACCATCTTTTGGATGATATATGCATATATTTTATTGAATTCAATTAGAATGCAAATGTTCAGAAGTTCTGACAATCAGCAAACATCTTAATATAATTAAATATGGATTTCAGGGCTATGTATTACATAAAAATTTCTGAAAATTTCACCTTCGATAGGTCCATTTGGAATGGTGTAACTAGCTCCAATTCAGTAGCACTATGTATTTTGAAGCTGCAATTACGCATTAGTTGTTCAAGAAGGTGCTTATAAAACAATGAGATTTTCCCTATATTATAACAAAAGAGAACTGTAAAACAGGGGGCATTTAAGCATTCAGGAACTGATACATGAAAATGCAAAGATAAAAAAGATTTTTTTTTCCATATTCTATGACATTTGGAATCTTTATCAGTAATTTTCAGTGAGCTCTGATAATTTTTTTTTAATGCTAATTGATTTTCCAGACAGAAGAGCAAAAATATAATCTTATTCAAAATAGCTGTTATATAAGACTAAAATAAAAGGTGTACAAAGGCTAAAACAAAGAGTATACAATAGATACACAACTCAGCGAGAAAGCAAAGTGAGTTTTGCTTGCTTAATACATACCATGTGTGGAGAAAGTAGGAGAATAGGAAGATGAATTTTCTAGCAGAATGTTGTGAGATGGAGAACAAGTTGCTCAGAGTTTTAAGAATTTTGAAAAAATATTGTCAAACTAGATATTATGCTATAATATTTACAAAACAAATACAGTAACCTTATTTAAGAAATAAGGAAAAAAACTGATTTGTAAACTTAGCCAAAATCTGACTGTACTTATATAAAAAAAAAAAGAATAGTTTTTTGGAAAAAAAATAAAGTAGGAAGGAGAAAAAAAAGGAGTGGAAAACTGGTAAAAAGCTGTCTGTAGTGCTGTTCATTTCTTTGGCTTCCAGCTCTTGAGAATTCTAACCACCATGGCCAGCTTGCTGCTTCTCACTCTTTTATGGCATTGAGAAATTAATTCTGCCAAGATTTGGGAGTGGGAAAGAACTACATATCTTGAGGCACTGGAGGAAGAGGAAACACTTGTGAGCTCTAAGGTAGACTTCAGTTTGATGTGAGGGCAGAGGGGCAAAGCAGTAAAGAAGGAGGCTAAGCTGAAGCAAGAGAGCTCATACTCCAACACTGTGAATAGAAGTACTACCCAAGTGAAGAAGGTCTTGTCCTTGGTGAGACGGAGGGAGAGGGGGAAGTAAAGTTTGGGGATACTTATGAAAAAACAAGAACATGCCAGGGGTGAGATTTTGAGATTTAAGAAGTCCCTTTGTTTTCTAATCATTTGTATTATTAAGTTTGGAACACCAAACTTGAGTGGATTTTATGACTCCCCATTAGGAGAGGAATAATTTTAACTCACTGATATGTAGAAATTTATATCTTAAGTACTTGACACAGCTGTGTCATGCAACTGGCATAAATACAGTATTGCACTATCCTAGTATTACCTTAATACATTCTTTCAATGGTTATTATTTGATTCTTAATTTTTATTCTAGTAACAATTATAAGTTATCACTAATGATATCTAATGATGGTGGAAACTGTATAAACACAAACTAGTAGTCACAATCAAAACCAACTAATTCACTTATCTGAGAAAAAAAGAAAATAAATAACGCCTTGTTTCTCATTTACTTCTTAATCAGTTTTCTGTAAAATGTGGTTTCATTTGCTCTTGGATTGTGGCTGGACTTTGTCAGAGTGTCAGTTATCCTTCAGCTTAGGAAATTATACATACCAAAAAAAAAATCAATGTCTTGTCATTTCTATTATTGTCACAGCAAACTCTTGAATATATCACACATTTTAAAATTTGGCCATTTTATTCCTAACCATTCCAGATTCTTGTATGACTTACTTAATGGCTTTCTCTTATTTTTATTACTGGAAAAGGAAAACTTCTTGACATCGAAGGAGGAAAACTCTAGCCCAATATCTGATAAAATATGTAGTGGATGGTAGAAAACAAGTTTCTTCTTTGATTCATGTCGGTTATTTCCTTTCATGTCCACGGTGCAAAAATAACATCAGCAAAAAATGTTACAGTAAAAGTCTTAGTAGATCACAGACCTGTAATACAGAATTTTCAAAATGATTCTGAAGTCCTAACTTTATTCCTCCTGAAGTCAAAACAATTTTGATATTGATTTCATTATGAAAGCATGGAAGTTTTTATAAACTCTCATGATACCTGTCTAATGATAACAATAACACAATGGGACTAGTTAGGAAATGTTACTATAGTTCACCTTAAATTATTTTTAAGCTTCTAGCCTTTAAAAACATATTTAAAAAACATAGTGAAGTTTTCTAAACAAAGTGATTTAATTTTCCTCTACACATCTTAAGAATAAATAATTCCTTCTTAGTTGTTGGTTGTTATTGAAAATTTCAACAGGAGCTTTTAATAATGCAGAACCTTTTCCTGACCTTTTTAATATCTTGTGCTTCTCAAAACACCTATGAAAACTAGGATTTTTGAGTATCTTGCAAAACTAATTCTAAAACATCAGTCATCTGAAATATGGAAAAGTTTCTCACAAAAAAGAAAGAAAAATCCTCTCTAGTCATGTTTCCTTTCATTACTTTGTAGGCACATCGCAAGCTCCCTTTATTTTCAGTAGACAGAATTGAACAATAACAGTTGCTTAATGGTTTATACAGCCTTTAAATCTCATTATCATCAAGTAAGCAACATTATGAATATTTTTCATTTGTTTTTTGTTTAATCTTCTTAAATAGATTTACTTAATATTCAAATATGACAGTGACGACAACTTTTGATAGAAGGTCCATTCAAATTGTTTGGAATCCACTGCAAAATCAAATGTTCCTGAAAAGCCAAAGTTTACCAACTGTTTTTAAAGCTGCTGTAGGGGCATAGATGGCTCTTACTTGCAGATCTCTAATAACAGGGCACAAACAATTTTCAGTTAAATATCATTCTCATTAAAAATTTATCTCTTGAAAACCTAATAAAGACAGATGTTAGAGATTCAAAATATCCAGTACAAAATTGGTCATATTAGCTGTCTTAATGTTACATGCTTCAGCTGAGACTAAGGCCATGTTATATAAGGTTCTGAGCAGACACTCAAGAGACCTGCTCTACACACATTTAGGTACATGGTACTGCTGTTATACATGCAGTGTTTGTTAGAGGTTTTTGTATTTTTACTATAAATTCTATCTTATATATACATTAATTCTGTCACATATATCTACCCATCATTAAGTTGACAAAAATATCAGTTTCATTATGTATCCATTCAGAATCTTTTCTTAAGTCTTCTGAAGGGCACAAATATCTTAAAACCATCTCAAGACCACTGTACTTTTTTGGTGTCAAACTTCAGAATAGGGAGGATCCACACGGGATTTGCAGAACCCTCAGTTGGTTATAAATGCTGACTTTGGGTTCCTTACTCAGGTTTCCATAAGGGTTTTTCAGAAGATCTGACTGTCCTGGCAGTATGGCTCCTTGAGTTCTGGCAGGTCCCAACTGACATCAAAGTGAGATTGCCAAATGAAGCTTTAACTATAAGGAAACACTTCCTTTTTATATAATCTCCCTCACCACATATGACAATACCACAGACTAAATTAATGGGAATTATTGAGTAATTTTAGCTATTGCATATCATATATTACTAGTTTACAATGAATATTAGCATACAGTTATGTGTTATGTTAAATTGCTGACAGAGGTATAATCTTGACATGTTCAAAACACTAATCAATTAGTTCTTCAAGACATGAAGGTGCAAATTAGGTGCAAGTAAGGATAGTAAAATAAATTCTGTTCTTCAATTGTCTTCTCTTTCAATGTCTCTATGGGGAATGATACCCTTTGAGCATTCTGAGCTGGCTGAATCCAACTAGTTCAAGTGTAAGAGAGTACCTGGATTAACCTGGTGCTGTGCTCAGCAAATATATATTTAGAAGCAAGATATTAACATTTCACACAGCATTCATTAGGAGTTGGGATTATTAGCTTGCTAGAGTGCTCTGCTAGTGCAGCTATGTAGCTTTGTACCGAAAATGTACAGGCTTAGACTGGAGGCTAAATGTACAGGCTTAGAATGAATTGTCTGAATTTGTCTAAACCTGTCCTTCTAGTATCACATTTGTATATTCTGTCTTACTTTGAAGGATACTTTATAGCTTTATAGACTAGATGCTTTATTTTTCTTCATAAAATTGTTAGTGAGAATGTTCATTTTCTTATCCTTGTTTGTCCAGCTTCAAGGTAAGCGACAATTAAATGTAGTCTAATGCATTTCTTTCTTCTTGTCTTTCCTGAATGGCCCAGTCATTAAGGGAGAAAAGAGTTTATATGTCCTACTTTTCATGTGAAAATGTAAATCCACAAATCTAGCAAAAAATTTTGATCTAGCAAAAATGTACAGACCAGAAATATATTTAAATTTTGTAAGAGGAATTCGGAAAACTGTTCCTCCACCCAAATACAGATCACCTGCCCAGCTGGCACCTGGATGCTCTTCCTATCCCTTGATACTGTGGAAAACTGAACTTGCATAGTCAATTTAAGCTCCTATCTATCTCAAATTTGTCCAAAGTGCTTCAGTACTACCTTGGCATATAGTTAATGCCTAAATCTGATCAGATTCAAAAAACTCCCCAGCGGGGCTTGAATAAGGGAGGACCATGTAAGCTGCTCAACCCTTTAGCTTTGGCCATTTCATGTGATGTGTGAGCATAAGCTATATGAATCAAAGTGAGTGTAAGAATCTCACTTGCCTACCAAACACACCTTTGCCTGTTCTGATGTGCCTTATTGGACAGAACTTCTCATAAAATGCAGTAGTGTTGCCCTGGCTTTGCTTCAAAAAAAAAATCTACTGCTTCCTATTTCCTCCCTATTCAAAGTAATATTTTTTTCATTTACTTATGATAAGACTCATCTGAAATTTTTGCTGCTATGAGTAAAGGCTTTTAATTCTAGAAAGCATTTATTTAAAGTGTCTTAAACTCAGCAGTTTTAGAGTTTGAGCCCTGCTCATCATCGTGGTTCTTCTTTGTCTTTGTTTCTGGTTTTGTCTGGTTACTTCTCCTTCAACAGTATATAAACATGAGGCCTGACAGGGACTGAAAAGGGACTAATTCAGAACTGACCTCATGTTTTCGGTAATTTTAATTTTCAGGAAGCCTTTCAGATGATCTTAGACAATTAAAGATGCTAAAAATATTGAAGGTAGCTAAGCACTAAAAGGTGTGAAATTAAGATAAAAAAATTTTCTCCTCAGGGGATGTCATGAAGATGTGTACCTTAATGACTCTGAGATGAGTAAATAATGCTGTCATAGGCTCATAAAACATTTCAGAGAGCCCTGTAGTCTAATACAAGGAAGTTTGGAATCCAATAATGTAATGCAAATATGAGTGTGCTTATGTTTACACTTGCTTTAAGTCCCTGAGGATATTAAGTACTTATTCAAGGTTTCTAGGATAATGTGAAAGAAACTAAGATGAAGCAGAGTGCTTAGACAGTTCGTGAAAAGTGCTGACCCTTCTCTCTTGACTCCTGAGTGCTCATGAAGTGCAATGACAGAAGATATGCTTTCTTACCTAAAATACATGTTTTTTAGAGTTTGATTGCTTTAGATTGTCCTTAATGAACATCACATAAGCATTATTTTACTCTTATAAATCTTCTGTCCATCCACCAGAGTATAGCTTTTGCAGATAGATATATTTATACAGGAAAGTAAATGTTAAATTTAACAGCTTGAATAGTACACTCAGTTAAAAAAATGGTTCCTTTTCACCTTTATAACTCTTCCCCCATGTTAGCAGAGGCCTCTGAAAAAATGCCACTAAAGAAACTGCTGTAAAAAAGCATAAGGCTATAAAAAAACAATCCTAAAATAAAAATATTCCTGAGTACACAAAAGCCACTGCTGTATTAATGCTTGCAATCAATTACTTTAGCATAAGAAATTCTCTCCTCTAGAAGAACCTATTATTTTGAAACATAATGCAAAGTCACAGCAGGTGTCATAGTACTGGGCCATGCACACTGTATCTCAGCCAAACACAGAGAGTATTAAACAATCTAGACTCTGTGTGTATTCTACAAAAAAATCAACAATTCCTATATCATTGCTTTAAATGGCTTTACCACATTCATTTTCAGGATCATGACATTCATTACTGAGACTAAACCCTTCATTACACAGTTTGTCAAAGTGTTTAAAGTAATACAGTAGCCTAAATATAAGAAGTGGAATTGACTTTTAATGGCTAACTTCTCAATTTCAAGGAATTAATGTATACACATGCCTCTATGCAATTGCTGTATAGGAAAATCTCACTAATCAGAAATTTGCAAATTTGTACTATTTTTAATTCACCAGAAGCATTCTCTCTCCTGTTTCTCAGAGATACTATTAGATAACAGATTGCACTTATATTTTAATTGTAAAAATAATTTATTAAATAATTTGATCATGTAGTTGCTGTTTTGTACTGAAATAATAGCCTTGATGTCTACTGGTCTTGTAAAATATAATGTAAATAAATTAACAAACATTTTAATAACATTATATGCATATTGATATTCTCACTAAATAGGATTATGTGAGAAATTTAATATTTGCATAAGTTTCAAGAGTAGAAATTTTAATAATTCATATAGAGTTTCATAGTTCCAATGAATTATTTAGTCATGTGTCTGTATTAATACATGATACATATATTTCAATATCACACAAATAGGATGATGTGTTTATTACCATACATCACACACATGATCACATGTGCTGTTTATGACTGTACAATAAATATGCAGATAAGGCTATACGATGACAACTATTTTGAAATGGTAAAATTTTGTATGTATTATCATCTAAGTGCACATGTATTTTGTATACCTAATGACTGATACAATAAAAATTTTGGTAAGATATCACCCACTTGCTACACCTATTTTGACTGAGGTTTTAAGATAGGACAAATAGTGACCCTTTTTCAGAAATAAGTTTTCCAACTTTTGCGGTATGAAATATATCTGTTGAAAGCTTTGAAGGCATCCAAAATCCTAGTCCTAAAACCACAATCTTCTAAAAAAACTCTAAAATTCTAAAAGGTTTTGATTTTCATTTTCAACAGATTTTTGTAGGACAGTGATAATCATATGCAAGAGAAATGTGAAATTGTTAAAAAAAAAAAAGATTCTGAATGCACTACTAGCAGTAGTAGTAGTCTTGATCATGAACTGCCCGTGCACTTTTCCACATGTAGAAGGCCTTACAACAGAAATGCATGATGCAGGCAGGAGTTTATTTGCCTAATATGGCAAATATAGTAAACACGATGTCAGAAGCCATATCCCTTTGCTTACCATCAATAATGGTCACTCACTTCAGTCTTGTCATTACTACTACATCTATGCAAATTCAAAGAGTATAATAGAGGGTAACATTGGCTTTGCTGGTCATATAGGAAAGTTGACTACTAAAACATATCCAATTAGGAATATTTCTATGTTAAGCAGAAACTGATGAGCAGAATAATAGAATATAAATGGATGAGGTCATATCCAGAACTAGTTTGGCTACACTGACATTCCTCTGTGCCATTTCCATCACTCTGACTTGATTAATTGTTCCCAGTTCTCCACCAATCTACCCTTGTAACAGAGAAATGACTCCTCAGCACAATTCTTAGAAAAACAAACAGCCTTTAAAATTGGATATAAATATAACTCTATTTCTGATTCCTGACCATTTGTGGAAGGATTTATATCATGCAATAGCCTGAAAACACTGGATTTGATGGCATATGCTCTCACAGAGCTGTAGACCTGTTAGTTATTGTGTTAGTTAGCATTATGTTTGTGCTCTATCTCAGAAAGCCTTTCCTCTTTGCTTTTCTGGTTTTGCCAAAAGCAGTGAATACTCCAAAAAGTGATAGTTAACTGAAAAAATGGGATCCTTTTGCAATGCTGCTTGGTAACTGTATGTAAAAAGCATTAAAAAAAAAAATGCTTTTTACATACAGCCTGTCAATGCAGGCAGACATTCCTCATATAGAAGAGTTCCTAATTTTGAAAAACTAAATAACTCAAACAGTAATAGATTTATGCCTTTTCCACTGAATACCTCAAAACTGAGTCCAAGGATTTTGTCCAAAACTGTTTGAAGGCATTTGGAGAGCAACAGAAGAATTTTGACTCCTATAAAAGGAGCGATCTCTGAAGCGAAAAATAAAACTCCAACAAAGAACAGAAAAGAGGTCAATTTGATAAAAGTGGGGTACCTGCAGGATATAGTTTCATATGTTACCTTTTTTCAAATTGTGGCCTGTCAATTAAGCGTCTACTCACTATAGATGGCATATTAAATGGGCAATTTGTTGAAACAAAATGTTAGTTTGTATGAATGCAGTAGATAGATAGAGTATAAAGCTCTTTCCAATTGTCTGAAAACAGAACATTCTTAAAAAAACATGAACCACGGTATGTTTGTACAGCCATCTATTAGCAGGTTCTTACTCGGTTTCTAATAATTCCTATCCATTTGACATGCCTGCAAAAAATCCTTTTCTCCCTTGTGTCCATCCATGTCATGCATACTTAGATAAAATAACTCTAAGCATAAAAGGAGATCATTTTACTGTAGGTTTAAGAAAAACATTAAGGTATAAATTTAATCTGTCTTCCCAACTCAGTTATGTCTATCCAGAGACAAATGCTTGCAGATCGCTGTGGTTTTTCATTCTACTGTAGGCCATTCAGATTCTTTCAAACTCAATTTCATAGTCTAAGTAGGTCACCCTTATCCAAGACAGCCAGAAGACAATCACCTTAATGCTTGGGAAATTAAACTGGACAGCCTTGTGTACCTAGAAGTCATTCTAGGAGAGTGGAATGTGTTTCCTTATAAGTTGTTTTTGTTGGTTGTTGTTATTTTTTTTTTCTCTTTTCTTTTGGTAGTACTCAAGGCAACTGTTTTTAAGATTCTTCAGCTTTTCAGCATCTTTTTTTCTCCGGAGATGTTCCCAGGTGTTTTAAAAGGTCTTTCATGTGCACCTTTTTTTCTTATGCTTTTAAATTTGGTGAATACATCTAGCTTGAAGTTCATATTTTATGTATTTATCTTTTAGCAGTTATAACACTGGAGAGGTTTTATTTTAAAGACGTAAAGGAATAATGTAATTGTATTTAATTTGACACCTTTAAGATGTCAGCATTTTAGTTTCAGTCATAACATGCTCTGGAAAGCCCTATATATTATTTATTTGCTGCAGTGATTAACATTTTTTTTTTTTTAATAAAAAGTTAATGTAGAGAGGAGAATCATTTGGCTTTCAGAAACTTATAACTGTGGTATGCAATTTCCCCTCTTGCAAATTTTCACTAAAGTCTCACAGATTAGGGTCATGGCTCTTAGATAAGATAATATAAAAGTTAGTGAGGGCACAGCCAAAGAATGTATTTTGTCTCCTCAGGGGATTATCCAGGATAAAGTTCAGATTTTTCTTGCTGCTACTTTCAGCTACTTCTCTATAAAGAAGAGAGAAATAAGGCTTAAAACCTAACAACTCTTTTTTTTTTTTTTCTTTTTTAATGTGGTCTATGATCATATTATTGCATATGATCACATTATTGATCAGATATTGCATAAAGATTGTCACATGCCCATGATAAACTTGGTGATAAAAGTTAATTTAGTCTGGTTGCATGAAATGCAATAAAGATACGGACTTACAATTTCAGTAAGCAAGGGAAAAACATTTCGTTCAGATTGTAAGAGATTACTCTGGGAAAAATGCCCCCCTGGGTCACCCTGGTCCCTGTTTCAGGCCAGCCCAGGCCCTCGGGGCCTGTCCCTGTGTTCAGCCCGCCGCTGCTCCCTGGCTGCGAGGGCTCTCTGCTGTGGCCTTGTTTCCCATTCTGCCTCCTGCTCCTCCTCACCACCAACCCCAGACCTGCTTCATTACTGCCTTGCCTGGGGCTGTCAACAGACTCCATAAAAATCTAGAGAGAAAAGTCACAGTGTGATCTACAATAAAAATAATGTTAGATTAAAAGGCTGAATAGGATCTCAAGAGGTCTGTTAATTCAAGTTCTTTCACCGAGGCACTATTGCAATATTTTGGAGTCATATTTTTGAAAGTGCTAACTTGTGCAACATTATTTCAGCATTTCACTATTCTCATAGCTAATTTTTTCCTGACATTCCTTCCAAATTTTGCAATATAGTCCTATCCTGTTTGTCATTTTATATGTTGAAATCAAATAGCTAAAATTTCTACTAAGAATACTGTAACATTGAAGGAAACGATGCAGAAAATAGACCAAATCCAGGTCTTCAGTGCCAAGACTTAAAATATAAAAGAAAATATCTTAGTCCATGGTTCACACAAAGTCAGTACATAAATGCTATAGTAGCTAGATCCTTCTTCCTAGGATCCTAGGAATAGCTTCCTAGGTGCTATTGCTACCTTCTTGGCTATCATTAATGCTGTGCAATAAATAGGAAAATGCTAATCTGGATTTATGTTAAATATAAAAAGCAAAATTTAACCAGGAAAATAAATCCTCTTCTTCCCAGAGAGTTTGGTAACATTGTAAGTTGTTAACATTCTCTGTTGTGACCTAGTTTTATGAATTATGAAGCTGGTTAATTAAAAAGTCCTCAATAATTTATCTAATAAACTGTTAATAGATTAATTCTTCATCCGGTTGTGTTAAGGGACTCTGTTATTGGATAATAGTGCCCTAATTATGAATTAAATAAAAAAGAAAAAATCATCACTAGATGTTAAACAGAGAAAAAGGAGGGATCTAACTGTTCCTAGTTCAGAGTAGTATAACATTAGCCAAGTAAACAGGCAGATTTAAATTTCAGAACTGCTGTATTTTTTTATTATTTTTTATTATTTATTTGAAGTCAGACTATATAGCCAGCTTTTTGCCATTTTATTTTACAAAATATATGACTGTGATTATGGAAAAATGAGGTGACTTTTAATATGAGAAAAACATTGCTTGAAACAATAATTAAGGCTCAATATTGATAAAAAGTACACATATGCAAATATTTCTATTTGGAAACTATCCAAACAAGCTACAACACTACCCAAGAAAGATACCAGACTAAGGAACTAGTAGAACTTTGTCATTTCCAGTTGATCTTAGGCATAAGGGGAAAATACCAATGCTTTGCAAATCCTGTGTTATATTCATCAGTTGATTTAATGCAGCAAGACAAACATGTCTAAAATGAGTATTGTGGCCTTTTGTCCTCAATGAGGATGTGATTTCATATATGTGTCTTTCAAATTTTGAGAGATCATTTTTATTGCCTATGAATTGAAAAAAAAAAGTCTATTTTCTGTGGTGAATTGGGAAACTGATACATTTCTTCTAATAAGCTCATTCTTAGAAAAGGGGAATGAAGCAGTCAATATAATCACACCTTGATCTGCATATGTATGTTTTGTCATCTATAAGTGTGTATCAAGTTTATTTAATATCAAAGTGCTATTGGAAGTTGAGTACTCTTCACTGAAATAGGAAAATAACAACACACGGTCGTTGTAATTGTCTTCAAGACAAGTAACTTAATGGTCTGCACTGCCAAACAGACTGGTTTGTAGCTCCTTTTGGAATTTACAGTCTGTAACTATCCAAAAAGTGTTAGAAACTAGAAAATTAAGTATTGAGAGAGATTTAAACAATTCCAGTCATGTTAGCATGAAAGTGTTTATTTACGGTACCTGACAAATCTCAGCTCTGCTTCTTAGTTAATAAGCTTAGTTAATAATGCATAAGTATGTTTGTAGTTTAAACATAGATTATACTGTTTTAAAGACTGTGTTCTTTTCATATACTTTCCATTTTTGTTTGATGATGATATCAATGGAAGCAGTGGTAATATAAAATCAGAGACAAGGGTTTTCTCCTCTGATTTCATGGATTACAAATACCTTATATTTCAGAGGTTTCATCAATTTGAATGCTACTTTCTTTCCCATTTACACTGAAGAATTCATAAAGATAGTGCAATTGTGAGGACATCTATCAAGATATCTATTTATCAATTGAGTAATAGAGAGTTTCTGTCTGCATGAAGACTTCAGTAAGCTTTACCTGACCATATCACTCAGAATAAAATGGTGCTATGTCTAGGGGCTTATATTTTATTGCTTATGATTTCCGAACGTTTCATATAGGACAGAATAGATAAAACATGAATTTCTCATTACAACTTAATTACTAAGAAAAAATAATTATTCCATTATCAATTAGAAACATAATTAATACTAGTGATTTTGAGGTGTTTAGCTTTCAGTCGTTATTGCAGTGTGCTGTGTTTTTGATTTGTTTATTTATTTGGTTTTTATTTTGTAGCTAATTTAAATTATTAACTATTTCACATTATTTAGAAGGTAGCTTTCCAACACTTCACTTGGCTTTTTGTAAGGTCATCATTGATCCATCCATGAGCCATTTAAAATGTTGGGTTATGACTGTGATTAGAACTGTTATGAAGACGGTCTTGCCCTCCCTGCAAAAAATAGGTTAAGAAAAGAAAAAGAAAATAAAAAGTGCACCTCAAACTTTTTTTAAGTATAAAACCAAAACAAATAAAAATTTAGATCCTATCAAGATGGGTTTGATTATATGATTTCAAAATAAACATTTTTTACTATAAAGGATAAAGGTTGTGAAAAAAATTTGACCTGCCAAATGCGTTTATTAAAATACATAACTTCAAAATGAATTCTTTGGAAAATTTAGAACTTCTTTCCATTAATTTTTGAAACAGGAAATAGGAAACTCTTCCTTTAAATTATTTTGCTGTCACTCAACTGATATTTTCTTATCACTTTTTAACCTTGATCAACTCCCTTAAGTTATATCATTCTAATATTGTTTTCCAAAAGTTACTTACTCTCTCTGTTATGAATGAAGAATCAGACCAGTTGCATAGGATTCTAATGTACAAATATTTGTTCAAGAAAAAATATGTTTCCTAACAGGTGTTTCTGCTGTATGAAATTCCTTCTCACAGCTCTTGAGAACTCTTGAGATCATTTACTTGTTGCTGTCCATTTGTTAATTCAGCTTAAGATATAATAGAGGGTACACTTCCGAATGATATTATATATTGCCTCAGATGTGTTTATAATGCAGAAGACTGAAGAAAAAGTGACTGTAACTAATAAAAAAACTTGAATAATAACTTTAAAAAGGTACTGCCTGGATCTTATTAAAACCATTGTAAAAATAAGAAAAACAGTATTGTACATTTACTTAGGATTATTGGCTTTGCTGTGACATGTCTGACAGTCAATTATAAAGTTTCTGTTATGTCCCCTCTAGAGGTTTAGTACAATTTTATATTTAGCAATGTTTTTTATTGTTTATGCTTTAGTGCAGGTGTGACAAGCTGCTTGCCAGAAGCAAATATTCTCTATTATTAGGGAGATTTTTCCAATTCTTCCTAATCTGTTCATAGGAGATTAACAATTTATGTTCTCCCTTATGTTATACTAACCACATTAAAAAAAAATGGAAAAAAAAAAGACTCTGGAAGGTTTAATAGCATGTACCTAACAGTGTTTGATGCTACTGGATTTGCAGTCAATTTGTGAGCTCTCTCTTTTGGAGCTACTTGCAGCTACAGCTTTAGAGTACAGTCATGAAGAAGACTTCTCTACTCTAGAACTACATCCAGGAGAAGGTAAATTGATCTTTATGATAGGAGAAAAAAAAAATCTCCTGTGGCTGGAATCTGCTGGTCTCTTCATTTTTTCTTAGTTAAAAAAAAAAAGAAGTAACTTTCTCAAAAGTGAATCTTTCTTCTTCCATTCAGAAGAAATGAAGAGAGTCACCATCAAAATTAAAGTTCACAAAAATTGATAGCCATCCTTGAAAAATTGCTTTTGAACTAAGTCATTAAACTTTTGAAAGACAGCCATAAAACACTGGTAAATATTTTGTCTTCCCAAACCTTTCTGGATTTTCAGGCAGTGAAAGTATGACCCTGTACTGTCAGTTTATATCTCTAGAAACCGAAAGAACATCCGGTTTCCTGTATTACCTTGATTTTGTGATTTGAACACTAGAGAAGCTTATAATGAAAATGACTTTCCAATCTGTTGAAATTAGATTATTCATTACAAACTTGGAAAAAAAGTTTCAAAAATAAAATTTTAAGAAATCATGAACTTCAAATATACTTAAAATTAGTTATTTCTAGTAGTTAACTTTTCAAATTTTCTCTAAAACATTTCTCTTTTCTCCAAGTAGTATCCAATCTTGGATTAGATATTGAAGTTAAGTGCTCACTTCTGGCACCTTCTATCAGTTCTTAGGAACTTACTCTTTCCATTTACAAACTTTAAAAGCACAGTCTCTCTCACTGAAAAAAAAAATCTTAAAAGTTAGTCCTCACAAATGTTATCATGGTATAAGAAAACTGGTATAATAACATTCAATACAAGATCTTACAGAAGAAGGACATGACATTCATTTATAAAATATCTGAGCAAATTCATTTTACGCACTCACTCTCACAGTCATTGACTTCAGACATCAACATGCTCTCATCAACAGACTTACAAGTGCCAAGATAACCTGTGTCCAGGTGGTCTGGACACAGAGACTAAGGAATGCTGCTGTTGGGTCCCCATGGGATCTCTGGAGTTCTTCTTGACTAGTGTTAAAGATCTAGTCTTTGAACAGATCTTTCACATCAGCTGTTATAGAGTAAGATTTGGCTCAAATCTTGCTTATTTCAGCCTCCATAAATCTTAGATCATGTTGCTGCCCTTTGTCTGTTTTTCCTCTTTTGGAATATTCGTTTGATATATATGTCTATGGCTTTTTTTCGTGTTGGGGGGGTAACAGGAAAATGATGCGATGTTGCAGCAACCTTGTTGCCATCCTCTCAGGGTGAGAATGAAAGGTCATCTGCTGACAAGTCCTCTCTGCTGTGGTCTTGTCAGAGTGCAGGCCTCTTCGGCTTGCCATAAACAACACATTTCTCAATTTTACTGCCAGGAACAGTTTGCTGAGAACAGTGTCTTTTATTAGCAATGCAGGACATTCGTGCTTCAGTCATATCAGCCTTAACATTACTGTTACAAACCTCCACACTGGGATTTGTCAAATCATAAATGTTAAAATAACTATTTACTTTTTTTTTTTTTCATTTCCTTGCATTGTTTTAATCTCATTCTTGCTGTCATTATTATAGCAAGTTATATAGTACTTACATGATTTTGTAAAGTTTATTCCTAAAAAGGAGCACCTGGTAATCTCTGAAAAAGAGATGATGAGTTTATGGAATATAAATCCACTTCTCAATCCAGTGGTGTAGTAATACAGTCGACTCCTAGGGAATCATTTGAACTTTAAGTAAATAAAGGAACAAAATTTGAAAAATGAGAAAAAAGAATAGTTTTTTTTTTTTTACTTTTTATACCTTTGGGCCAAACTGTGATGGGTTTGTAGGTGCAAAGGAAAAATAAGAATAGAAGAAGATTTTTGCCTTATAGTTTCAGAATGACATAGCATGAGTTTGTACAATAGAAAATACAGAAAAGTCAGATTGATTAAAACTGAGTGTTTACCAAACTTAATGTCAAATATTAACAGAGAAAGACAAAAGATCACATAAAAGTAACAGACATCAGAGGTTTTTTTTTTTTTTCTAAAGAAATAGAGATTAGTTCATTAGGCTATTTGCTTTCTTCCTTACCTCTGGTAATTGCTTTAGCTATGGGTCTTCTGAGCATGTTCAACTAAAAGTAATAATTAGGAAGATATCACTAGCATATAAAGTTCCAATATTTTTTGTGAAAATGTTGCTCCATAGAGAATACTGTTAATACATTTTGTAAAATAAATTCAAATCTAAAAAAAAGCCCCAAGCATTCAAAGATCTCTACTCAAGGAGCTAGGAAGAGTTCTCATATTTTTGGTAACACCAGCTAGCTGTTGTGACCCCTTAAACTTTAGCTAAATCGGTTAGACACACAAGCAAAATTTTGAATATGTGAGAAAAAACATGTAGGATTATTCTTTTCATTTTGAGATGTAACATGAATTTGTTTCTCACTATTTCGATTTTCGTCTGATTTCAAGTTCAGGACTGCTCTAAGTCTTGCTGGTACCCTTTATTATAGTTCTGGTGAGAGTTATTGTGCATAGAATCATAGAATGCCTAAGGTTGGAAGGGACCTCTAGAGGTCATCTAGTCCAACCCCCCTGCACACGCAGGG
>JAWLRI010000923.1:5365319-5376306 GCA_034781795.1 Crypturellus tataupa | reverse complement strand
TGCCTCCCTTGAGGTACTTATACACACTAATTAGATCCCCTCTCAGCCTTCTCTTCTCCAGGCTGAACAGACCCAGTTCCCTCAGCCTCTTCTCATAGGGCAGATGTTCTAGGCCCCTGATCATCCTCGTGGCCCTGCGCTGGACTCATCTCTCATATATTCCAAAAGTTGTCAAGATCCCTTTTCCTAGCTCTTGCACTTTGTCTTTAACCTGACCACAGCTACCTGTCACTGCAGAAGTGAAAGTGAAAGAAAAAAAATGCTTCTGAGTATGTAAACACTGGAATGTCTAAAGATTTGGGCTTTTATGTATGGCTTTTTTTCATTCCAAGTACACTACTTCATATCAAAAAATATATCAAATGAAAATTCCTGGATTGTTTACTATTTACAAAAGGGTATTCAATACATGTGTAGTATTCTGGAATGGAAAATTAAGATTATTGTATCATAATGTTATATTTAAAAAATAAAACAGATTCTTACCTGATTTTGATAAATCAGATATCATATTAAAATCAAAACAAACAAACAAACAAAGCTATAGAAATAGCTGTTTTCTATTTTGTTGTTGTTATTTTTTTCTGTTCAGGTTTGTCTGCCAAATAAAGCTTTACATGTTACCAGGTAGCTAACTGCAAAAATTTGATTTAATTTCATTTTTAATTAAAATTACTGACAAATAGAAATAGACAGGACCAGTAGGATTAGTACAGTCACCATTTTGAGAACTATCAGAAGCTACACACTATGAGAAAATATTGCAGTGCGACTGTCTGTATTGGGTAATTGGGAACGATAGGAAATGGCAGGTTTTCACAACCTCTCCATCAAGAATTCATTCTCTTTAGCATTGCTTCCCATCTCTATGCTCCAGCTGTAAATCTATCTCTAAAGTCTCTACCTGTATCAATAATTTCTGGTAAGGCAGTCAAGCATTGGTGATGTTGACTTACAACTGAAGACCTTCAATTTAAAGGATTTTGGCTAGGATAGTGAGTGTGAAAGTTTCATTAGCTTAAGCTGTGATGCTCAGGAAAAAATGGGCAATCCTGATACTCATTAGGATCATGTAAACTCCAATATCTGGTCACTCAGCATGTCTTATCTTACTTCAGTATGTCTTTATCAAAAGACACATTTATCAATTACGATAAAGTTCAGGTTCCATGTCCAATATTATTAATTTTTTTTTTTATAAATATAAATCTGTGGCATTTAACTCACTCTATGGGAAATTTTGGCCTCTTTTTTATTTCAGGCATTCCAATAGCACACTACTACAAAACCTTGAGTTACAACCTCTCCACATACTACAGAGTATTCACCATAGGATGAACAGGTTATGCTGTCTGCCATTCAATACATTTACAAGAGTATCAGTGTGTTTGTGCATAATGCACTTCAGATGAAACATTCCTGTGTTTCAAACATTCTTCAAAGGCATTTTTTTCTCTGTTTTTCAGCTTCTTTTTGTTGGAAAACTAATTATCTTGGAGATTATTGACAAGAACGAAACATTGAAGATTTTCTGAGATAATACAGTATCATTACCATTATCAATACTAGATTATACATTTTTAAATCACTGAAAAATATGCTTAGAAGACATCCCACAGCTGACTTGGAAAATAACTTTTCTATCCCTCTTGTGCAATTCAGGTTACAGAAAAAGAAGTTATCTTCTGGCTAGGTCTATTCCTCTGCTAGTAAATCATGTCTATCCAAACCAGAGGTCTATGGCACATATAAATTATAAATATACTAATAAGAATATAATTAATAATAGCTTGCCTTGAACCTGAGCATAATTACACTAAGACAGTGTAATTATAAACATCATATAAATGTTTTGTAAAACTGTGATGACATGGCCAGACGTTATTTTACATTACTGTGTGAACAACTAAATGGCAAAGATGGCATGATTGCACAGAGTTCCTTTAAGGACAAGGAACTGCAAATGTGCAGGTTATCCTTACAAATGCAAATAAGAGACATAGGAAAATAAAGTATGTAATATTGGTAGCAAATGAGACCACCAACTTCTGGTGAGACTTCTGATTTTTGGGTTGGAAGGCAATAGTATAAAACCATGAGGTATGAGCAAGGAAACTGCAGAATAAAGAAGACAGAAACATTATGTTTCTAATTCTCTTTCCTCAGAGAGCTCTCAAGTCTGACCACCCAGACCTTGGTGATTAAGAACCACCACGGAGCAGACATGTCAGGGCTATTTGGCATCAGCACTGTGGCATTGTACGCTCCCAGTCAAGCTAGAACATGACTGCTGGAGATTAGTTGTTCTGTGCATGTAGTGATAGTGACCTGACCATTTGCAAGAAGCATGTGCTAATGAATGAATTCATAAAGTTTAATTTTACAGTTTTATGCTGGCCTGATTCAACAGGGCAATTTCTATTTTATCTTGACCCATTCCTACGAAAGCCTCAGAAAAGCAAGGAAATTCAGTAATAGCTAAGGCTGAGAAGTGACAATTGTAGTTTGATTGGAAGCTTATATACAGACAAAAAATATCTAGAACTTTAGAAGTCTCCTTAAATTCTGTGTTGAGAAAATTGTAACCAGGATTTTTCCACACTGATGAAAATGGCAGCTAACTAACTTATTCGGCCATACAAGTGTTGTATTTTAAAAGTGTTTTGTAACTTATGTACAAACAATGTGTATATCAGTGGTGATACTAGCAGATTAACCACACATAAGCATCACGTGGTACAATGAATGAAAACGAATGGAGTCTGTGTGCGTGATGTTCATGACGTGGCCATAAGCCAAGCATGGTGCATAGTGCGGTTAGGTCAGAACCTAACTTCTGTGCCCCAGAAAAGTCTGACAATCTGTTGCTTATCTCCTCAATATTCTTCCGCATCCTATTCTCTATAACAGCTTATGTTTTTCATTGCATCTTTGGGGTCCTACTTCATTCTTGTGTATTGTTTTTCCTTGGATTTGTTCAGTTGTTTCTCCATCATAAGACTAATTAATGAATGGCAGTTTGAAATATCTGAATCTGTGGTAAGTTCAACAGGAAAACAGCAAAGGAATTACCACAGCTTTTTTTTTTTTTTTTTTTCAGTGTGGAATAGTGAGTCCATAACAACAAGTTCTGAGTTATGCTGAAGGGTTTTTTTGTTTGTTTACTTGTTTTTTATGTCACTTAGGGCTTAAATAAACTGTATATTACAAGGCTATATCTTTATACCCTTTAGGATAAATCAAATTTTGAATGTTATCATGGCTCAATATACTGACCAGATTCTGTCTAGATGTCAAAAAAAAAAAAAATGTGAGGAGGTAAAGAAATGCTTAGTACACTCTTCATAAATTAGAATTTTGATAATGATAATATACTCCTTGGAATGTCTCATATCATTTTTGAGAAGTTTGCTTATATGGTCAAATTAATCCCACTCTGTCACCACCATTCTGGTATCACATGTGTTTAAATGATTTTGGCTTCTTCCACAAGTTATAAGATGGTAGATCCCATTGAGTATATAGACCCAGGGTAGAGAAGTCTTCCTTCACTCCTTCACAAATAAGCTGGAAGAGCATTCACTCTGAAGTGAAGCAAATGACGCTGTGACCCAAATTGAATGTATCCAAAGGGTGGCCCAGTAAGTCATTTATGTGAGAGATGTGCAAAAAGATTCATGCCGTTACAGGGAAATCTCATAACCTAGTGCATCTAAACTCTCATAGGATGCATGTACTTCTCCATAAGTCTGAAGGAGTCTTCGCAGCATGCAAAAAGAATTTCCTAGAAGTGTAGTATATGCTTCACTGAGATGGAAAATCATTTCAGAAGTTTTAAAATATGTCATTTTGGTATATTTCTTAATTTATAATTTAAACCTATAATCTTGGATTATAGTAGTTTACTGATTCAAATCAGTGATGAGCAGTCTTATTTTTCTTAAGTCTCTCAATGTTTCATAGTTTATAGAGCAATGTAAGATCTGTGGCCAGAGATATAGATTACAGATCTGAGTAATCATCAAAAAATAATGATTTTTTTTTCTGTTCCAGTTAGAGCAAATTTGTTTTCAAAATAAATGAATGAATAAAATGAAAATAATAATAAAAAAAGTCTTTGGGAAATGGATGACTGTGTCTATAAGGGCAAAAGAGACAAATCTAGCAAAATAATAAGCAAGTTAGCAAAAGAAAGTATAAAAAAATCAAAATATCAGTAGGTAACTCATTTTGCTAGTTGATCTTCAGTCTGCCTCTAGTTTTCATCAAATATTTTTGCCCAGTAGGTAGGTTAATAGTCATTTTTAAAAGTATTTAAGCTTTCGGAAAAATTTAGCAGGAAACAAAAACATTAGAACATAGGCTAGATCAAGGAACTAAAACAAAAATCTGTCTATTTGTAGTCTAATTGTTGACTGTTTGCTCCTTAAAGGAAGGAGTGCTTTCATTGCTACAGTAAGGCAGAGAAAGGCCAGGGATGATAAAAGGCTATTTTTCTCTTCCTTAAATGTGAAATATGGGAATATTTATCACTAATATTCAGAGACTGTATGCAATACTGTCTTACACAAATGTTTAGTGACTACAAAAATATCATGATTACACTGTAAAGAGTTAGAATTGCTATTAATCCTGGTGTATTATAGCATATTAATACAGTAAAGAAGTTAGATTGACTAATTAAAACTTTATTCTGTGTAAAACTTAAAAAAAGAAATTGCTACTCAGCCTTTCATATTATTTTCTGACTGTCTGCAGATAACTTCAGAGACTAGCTTGAACTGTCAAAATAATTTATATATATTAAATGTCAGTGCAACTCAGGAGGAAGATAAAAATTTACTTTCAATATGACATTTATACGCCACTGCTTGATTTAGATATGCAGAGGTAGCAAGACTTGTTAGCTAAAAGTAGTTATGCAGCATATTTCTAAACATGATGTCCCATTTATGTTCAAAATGATGTGGACTGAATCAATTAGGAGAAACAAGTGAGTTCCAAGAAAAAGCTGTGGAGTTGCATAGTAACCTGATGTTATACTTCTTTTCCCAACAGAGCTGTAAATCTGTCAGACTGGTAATAGGGAGCTCCCCGAGAAAAATGGAGTTGCATGTGTTTTCGCAAAAACATGACCATATTAAATATACTATACCTCCCTGTCAGAAGTCATGCATATGCATGTAGCAATACATGCAACAGGACTGTTATCAAAGAATATGGCTTTTAGTTGCACTTATTCTTAAAAATCCCATATTTTCCCTCTTTGGGGTACATTATTTTGTCAAGCAGGAGAAGGCACTGTATCCAAAAAGACTACGGGAAAATTTTAATCTGGTTCTTTCTTAGTACTATATTTAACTTGACATCAGCTTTGTTCTTCATTGACATTAATCTGGCATAATCTGCATAGTATGTATGCTGTACTTGAAAATTTTAACTTTTTCTGTCTAATGATTCTTTGAGGGCCCTGAAACAAGTCATCATGTGAGTACAATCTGTTTTCCTTTAAGGAGCTTTCACAGAATAACAGAATACATGACTCTCAAATTTCAGATAAAAATAAAATTATTCTAACATCTAGGTGAAATGTGCTGCATACTGAGGGGAAAGACAAGGGTCCTGGTTCTTAACCAACTGTGTTTTCAGAAAACTGAGTTTTGCTATACCTACTTCCTTTCTAGGAATGGAAGCAGTTTCTTAAATCAAAATGTTAATTCACAGATGCACCAAAAAATATCTTTTTTTACCTAGACAGCTCTTAGCAAACAGCTAGTGGCTTCTTTATTTTTAGCAGTTTCTAATAGTTGTTGAAGGAGATAAGTGAAATTTATTCTTGAAATCTTGAGATTGCTCAATATATCGTTTTCCAAACTAATTCTTTACTTTTGGATCAGATCTTTCCCTCCATAGTAGATTCCTTGGGTTCATCCCATTTCCTTATTAAAAATTACTAAGAACTTGAGTAGGTAAGTCACACACAGTTTTCTTGCCAGTTTGCTCGTAGCTTGATATAAAAACAGTGAATCAGAAATTTCAAAATTGATAATTTTATCTTTTACTCATTAAGTAGCTGATGGCTGTATCTTATCTGCTTTTAATTTCTTCAGCAAATTATTTTGCATAAAAGAACAGAACTTCCTTTTTTTTTCTTTTTTTTTTAATAATTTGACAAGTCAATGTCTTACTTGGCTAAGTTTTTCCAGCTAAAGTTTTATTTATTATTCATTAGGTATAGTGGGTTTTCAATAAACCAAATGTAGCATTTCAGAAAGACTTATATAGCTGATTTACTAACTGATATATTTTTAATTGGTAATAAGTTTACTCTTGAAATATACCTATTAAGAAAAGTGTAAATATGTTTATAATATTTAAAGAATTATAAAGTTTATAATTCTTTAAAATACCTAGTAACTGTATAATAGACTTCAGCCTGTTCCAATTTTTATGCATCCAAAAGAGTCCTACTCATGCTACCAATTGAACAAACAACTAAGGTTATTTTTATAAATGAGTGTATGGATAAGTAAAAAAGAAAAATTCATAGAGTAGAAGAAGAAAAGATCTGCAGTGCTTGCATTGTGGTCTTTTCCCACTCATAGAATACCACTGGGTGTTGCAAATATGGTGGTCATTTTATCTGTTCATGAAGCTCAGACATGATATAACAGAATTCATTAACAGGCTGATACAACCCATATGGATGGAGTGAAGGTGCACTGATATTTCTGTACCTTTTTTCAAGGGGAAAAGAGACACTGTAGTTGTCTCCAAAATGTAATGCACCCCGCTGACTTTGCATGATGAGGCAAGATCACATTTTAAAGTAGGCAATGACTGAGTAAAAAATATATTTCATTATTAAAAAATATGTTCCTTGTATGTAGGTGTTTGAAATCTTTTTTGACTTTGCAGAGAAAAAAGGTGTTTTGAAAAACTGCACTGCAAATATGGCAGAGACATTACACAATTGGAAGTAAAACTGAATTCTTTCTACTTTGTGCATTCAAGTCTAAAAGGATAAAACTGTAAGAGATTGTAGACAATAAGAGTATTATGTAAGAGATATCATCAATAAAAGTGCTTGTGGTGAGAAGCTGAGGATATACGTCCCTCTCTTTTAACTCAGCATATAAACTTTTAATCTATTTAGATTCCTTCACTTCCCACTTGCCCTTTCATTTTGGAATAAAGGTATCAGACAGTATATGGAATAAAAGTAAACAGAGGTGTTCGCAAACAGAAATAAATATACCAATTGGGTCCTAGATTTCACAATGTTAGGACATGTAAGCATACTTAAAAGTTGTTAGAAAATAATTAAGCTCTTAACAATAAGAAAAAGTTAATTGTGTTAACTGCATTTTTGCAGAAATATTGAAGGTGATAATATCCCTTATTATTTATAGTTGTTAATTATCTGATGTTTTCACAGGAGAAATCTTCATATTTTACAGCTCTGATCAATTCAAAAGTTATAAAGCATGCTAGAATAAGTGATTTTTCCACACTTTCTCCTATCTAACCTAACCTTATTTTGTGTGTAATTACAGTCTTGTTAACACACACATACATGTATATATGTAGAATTATAGCTTTAGAATCTATATCTGAGGAGGAATTTTCAGCTGTGGTCAAAATTCTGACTTTTTTTTTTTCTGTTGATGTAACAGTGGATATTTCTGAAATTCGAAAGTTCAAAATCTTAAATATACTTTATTAGTATTTAATGTGGAATTAAGTGAACTAATGGAAAGTAAATTAATTAGTCTTGAAATGAAATTATATGCATCAATGAATGTTGTCTTTTTATTTTAAAACATTTATATCATCTGCAATAAAAGTAAAGGGAGAACTTTAAAGTAGATTTACAGTAGGTTTACGGCAAGAAGTCCTAGTTTTAGAGTTCCCACCTGAATACTGACAGCATGTTGGAATGTTCTGTTGGAACCCTGTTTGGATTCGTTCCCGGGTTCAGGAGAATATTACCTGATTTATCTTGGGATTTATAACAGATATAAGAAATCAGTTGAGCTTATAATCATCTTTCAAAATTTTGACATTTGTGGCATATCATGGTTCCATGCATTTATGAGCTTTCTTTCAAAACGAATATTTCTTCAAATATTCAGGCATTTTCATTTTGATATATTTTTAACTTTCACTCCCTTTGAAAGCAAAATATTTATATTGCTTCCCTTATTAAGGTAGACAAAGGCAAAAAGACAAAATATGTCCAAAACTACCCTGATCTAACACCTGGTAGACAGATGGTCTGCAGAAATTGTGCTAGCAAAATCATGACAACAAATAACACCAGAAAGAACTAAAATAATGTTAAAACAGTTGCTCTCCCCTGAGCAGAAAATTCTCCAAAAAGGAACCATACATGCAAATACCATACAATCTCAGTTTTAAATGTAGATCTCTGTGAGGTAAGTAGAATATTCAAATGCTACAGCAAGGAAAGGAAAGAGGAGCATGAAAGTGCCATGTATAGATGATGGAAAGAATAAATTATTATTAACTATGGAGCTCATGTAGTGGCTTTATGCAAAGACTCACAGTTCCTGTATTAAAAAGATAAAACATGGCTTTGTGCTTTTACTGAAAATTGCACAGGTATTTTGAAAAAGAGAAGCTGTGATGTCACTGATGTCAGCAAGGTGTTTACTATTGACTCCAAGGAACAAAGAGAACAAGCATCTCTTCTTGAAACCATGTGTGGACTCAGATTTTATTAATCTGCAATAATCTTACTGAATTTAGTGGCTATTCATATAATACTTTCTTAAACACATAAGCATTTTCTGTGATTCACAGCCACAAACAAATCACCATTAAATCATGATTGTGATGAACTGAGTGATGTGGACAAGAAACAGTAATGAATGCTGTATATCTTGATTTGGGAAGGCCTTCAACATAGTCTTCCATATTGCTTGTATACT
This sequence comes from Crypturellus tataupa, assembly GCA_034781795.1. Taxonomy (NCBI): domain Eukaryota; kingdom Metazoa; phylum Chordata; class Aves; order Tinamiformes; family Tinamidae; genus Crypturellus; species Crypturellus tataupa. The sequence continues at coordinate 5,367,352 of JAWLRI010000923.1, read as the reverse complement.
CAGATTGGTGGGTTATGGCCTGGGAAGTTGGATGGTGGGTGGAGGATTGGGTGAAATCCTTGAAAGGCTGAGAACTGGACTTATTGAGCCTTAAGAAGAAAAAACAAAAGGGTGATCATTTTTCTATCTGCAACTGCTTAATGGGAGAGCATAGTGAATATGGAATCAGACCTTCTTGGATATGCAAAGTGTTAGGACAAGAAGCAATAAATGCAAGTTATAAAACTGTAAATTTATATTAGATAAAAGGAAAATAATTTTACAGTGTGTGTGGTCAGATATTGGAACAGAAGCTCAGAGAGGCTGTGGAGTTGCTCTCCTTGGAGCTATTCAGCCATTAATGAGACTAGGCCCTGTGCTATCTTGTTTAACTGGTCCTGCTTTGAGCAGCGGTTTGAACTAACAGACCTAAATTGTTCTGTGATTTTACGTCTAAGTATCACTGATGAAATTTTGCAGAGACCAATTTAAGGAAATACTTGTAAACATTTTGCTTAATTTTCAGAGGCAAGTATATGTTTTTATTCAATGACAGGTCTAATGTATTTGCAGTGGGTTGGGATATTATAGGACAAAACAAAATGTACCTACTTATATTGTATTCTTGCATATTTTTTAAAGAGAACCAAGCTGAATTATGCACTTCTGCGAGTGATTTGCAAAGCTAACTCAGTGTAAGAACTGATTTTACCTACTAGGAGCTGATGGCAGATTTGCATCTATGAAATATTTGAATTTTGTGAAGGAAATGAGGCTTAAAGTGTGGTAACTGTTTAATCAGTGAGTAATTTACTCTTAATGTGTGAAGTATTTTTATGGGCTCATTTATGATAATAGACATTCAAGGCTCAATCAATGTAAGCAATAGATTTATAGTATATTTAGTCATAATAGAATTCAGTGTAAGTACTCTTATTTATTACCATTCATAGTTTAATTCTCCCTTTTTGTTTTTAGTTCCATACAATTTACAGCATGTAACTAGATTCATGTAAAGTACTTTTTCAAAGTTTTCTGACATCTGTCTAAGCATATTTTTACATTCAGATGTGGGACTTCAAAACAGAAGAATATTGTCTAATTTGCTTAATTATATGACTGGAAGGGTGTCCCCTCTTCTTTCCCTTTGAAAAAAGCAATTAACAAATCATTAAGCAGGAATTTGATCTCATCCTCTGAAACTTTCTTTTTTTCCAAATTGTTGGAGTCTATGTTTAGTTAACATGTTTCTGATTATTTCTTATAACCTGTTCACTTTCCTTATGTTTCTTCAAACAGCATGCCAAAGTATTAACACTGGAAATTATGATCTTATGTCTACTAAGCCAGATAGGTGTACTTTGGATACATTATAAATATTATTGTACTCTTAAGTAGTCTAGAAGTCTTCTGTAACAAAAATGTGTGGGCCACAGGAGTGTGTACATAGGCACAGTAGATAAGCTAGGAGATATGCAATTGACACCTAAAGGGATGTACAGGCTATGGTTAATTATCCTTAATTGTTAATTGGCTGCTTTAAACTGCAATTCTTTGCAGTTAAATAAAAAACTGAGATGATTTTCATACATCATTTACTTGAATTTTCTGAATTAATTAGAAAAAGATATTGCTACAATATTGGAATATTAGACATTTTGTATGCAGTTCACACTATCTGTTCCAAACTACATAAAGGCTAAAGAGTTCTGTTTCACAGCAGTACATGATCAGTTAATCAAAAATACTATGGGTAGAAGAGTGGTACCTCTAAAGATTCCAGATTGCCAATTTAGTCCTAAACTCCAAGGGGTTTGTAAAAGAATTGATGACCTGACAATCCTTTCAAGCTTCACAGATTAAGGAAATGTCTATGGTGGAAGATCAGATGTAATATCGGCAAGTATAAAATTGAAATGATTGACACTATGCAAAAATCCTTCATTTAAATATTTAACAAAAGAATAAATATATAGAACATAGAATCATAGAATCATAGAATGCCTAAGGTTGGAAGGGACCTCTAGAGGTCATCTAGTCCAACCCCCTGCACA
>JAWLRI010000923.1:5338282-5353546 GCA_034781795.1 Crypturellus tataupa | reverse complement strand
GTTCTTTCATGGGTGTGATGAACCACCTGGTGCTCTGCAGGACTGCTCAGCCAGGCCAAGTGGCATGACTGAGCATGTGCAGGCACCAGGGATCACCTGGAGGGCAACCCGAGGGCTACACAGACCTAGGCCTCACCTGAGGCCTGTAAAGATCTATGTCCCCCAACAATAACTAAAGGGATGTGGCCTTTGTCTGATCACTGAAGCCACCACCTATCTCTATCTTTTGTGTTTCCCTCTCCATGTTTTTTTCCTATTATTAACCACTTGTTAGAGCTTATCTTTACTTTGAGTCCTCAAAGTGTATTTTTATAGTTTGAGTCCTCAAAGTCTCCTCTGTAGTACCTATTACAATAGGGACTGGGGTCTCTGTGTTTGTAATAATGCTAAAAGATAATATGGAATACTTCAAGATAATAAAGAAGGGATTTTTATGTGTCCTTGACTCCAATCCCTTGTTATCATAGGCACTAACTTTTTGTATACAATGAAATATACAGATCTGGTGATAGGAAGATTTTGAAATACACCACAACAGAGGTAGATTTTACGAATCTAAGTAAATATAAAAAACAGGTTTTTTATACTGATCATAACTATATATTTTTCATAAGAACAGGAAAAAATATGTTTTTTAAAGTAGATGATAGTAAATGAATATTCCATTTGATACATGTCTGGAAAGGAAATACAACCTTTATAAAAGAAGAAATTTGAGATGAAAATAATTTATTGCTTTTTTCCTCACAAAATGGAACTTAAATCCAAATATTTCATATTTGCTATGATAGTTAACAAAAAGAAGTCAAGGGAGATATAGAAACTCTCCAGAAACTTGTTAGGATAGTTATTGTTTTATCCAGAAGACAGCTGTAGATATAGATGGCCAAAGAAATGGATTATTTGCCTCTGAAAATATAATGCAAATTGACAGAAGGATCGTCTGGATTCTGAGACTTACAAATACTACTCTGATCATGTGTTGGATAAGTACATTCTGGTAAAATTGGAGGAAATGTTTCTGTTACTTACTATGACTTGATCAGATGAAGAAACACAGCAAAGACAAGACTTTTAGCTCTGACAATCATTGTATTTGAAGGAGTGGTCTTTAACATTTTAATTGTATTGAAATTTTAGCCTCCAGGTAAGTTAGAACTCTGACAGTTATTGTTATTCTTATGTGAGGAAAGGAGACAGTGACTTCTTACAAATTCACTGTGGAACCATGATAATGCCAAGTTTTCAAGAGTATTTTAGCATGGGTCCATAATCTGGTATATATGCTTTAGATGCACTGATTAGAATTAAAAGAAATTAAAAGGGAAAAAATAGTGCTAGAAAACAATGTGGTGGGGGCTACGAAGTAACAGAATTCTGCAATGATTTATCCTGTAATTCACATGAAATTCTGTTTATACTCAAGCTTTTTATTGAAAGTTACTATAATCCATAAAATGAGGTTTCAAAGGAGTGAATTGTTCTGATCTTTGCTTTTGAGGAAGAACCTCACAGTTTCATTTGTTACATGAAATAACATAGAAGAACTGTTTAAACAAATGAAATATGAATACTATCATTAGTGAAGAAGTTACTTGATTTACGTGGAATTAGAGAACTGGGATAAGTCGCTGTTGTTACTTAAGCAGTAACCAGTTAGAAACATCTTAAGGTGAGATCAGGTTACTAGAAGGAATCCTAACTTAATGAGTGCTCCCCCAACCATAAATTTTCCTGTTCCTTTAAACTGCTTCCTTGAAAATGCATTATCATTTTTTACAAATAAGTATTCACAGATGGAATATTAAGGAATAAAAATGTTTACATAATGCTAAAAAGAATGAGATTTCCAAATACTACCCTGTAATCATATTTACTTAGTTTATTTTTATTGTTTTGAGTATACTTCAGTCACACCTTCCAGTTATCTATGTAAATATATCAGGTGATATAACAGGGTGGTGTAAGCATCAATGAACTAAAACAGTAATATTTTTTGAGAAAATAAATATAGAAATGCTTAATCAGTTAAGATTTACTATTCTACTTTTTACTATCAAAAGTGTTGCCATGGGAATTTTGATCTTGCTATAAAGCTATAAAAAGCTACGTACAAGTTTATCCTTATTCCTTAAGTGTACAAAAATCCATTTGATTTATTGATATTTTTGTTTTGTTTTTAACAATTTCTTTGAACAAGGAAGAAGCATGTGATCTGGGTCATATCTTTATCAGTTAAAATATCCTTATTGCTTATAGTCTGTCAATAATTTAGACTAGTCCTGTATGCATGCCTCAAATCGATTACAGAAAGAACAGCTTAATTTGTCATCCTTTTCTCATTTAACGACATTTATTTTTGCTTGAGTGTATCCACTGAGTGGAAAAATCCACTGAGTGAATTGTTAAATCAAAATTTCAGTGTTTGTTGCTGAGACCACTGGAGTTGGGATTTGCCTTGTTTAAATTTAGCTGAGGAAAATCTAAATGGTTTAACTTTAGCTCTTCTCTGCATCATTCATGGAGTGAGTAGATAATACTCAAGAAGTCAGCCCACTTAGTAATGTTTCCTTGACTAGGATGGAGAGGCTAGTTAGTGATATGCATATAGTGAGCTAGACCTTAGATAGATGCATTCACTTCTGTCAAATTAAATGAACATGATTTAGAAAAAATGTAGTTGTGAAATTGATTTCATTTTGATTAAATGTTCTTATGCATTTTAAATACATATTGAATATGAAAACCATACCCCAAATCTTATAAGCCTTTCTCCAAAAAGCTAAACTACTTTTTCAATTCAAAATGACCAGAGAAGTGCTCTATAGGAACTGAGAGTCCATGGTCTTCTGAGAGTTTTGATAGTCTTAACAATATTTGACTTCGGTTTTCAAAATATATCATAAAAAATTAAAACAGATATTGTTATAGAATAGAATAACCTTCAATATCTGGATTTGTTTGGACTCTTCTTTTTGTGTATCAGATTTTATTGTTAATTTTTGCTTAGGACATTTCTCTTTTTCATTATGTGTTGTACTACTTCAAAGTGAAAGGCAAATATTACTTGCTAAAAATTCATTTGAAAAGTTTTCAGAGGACAGAAAATAATAAATAGTTATTTTTATTCAGTATTTATTAAATATTAAATAGTTTGCTTTCTGGAGTTCACAAGCAGATGCTAAAGGTGAGGTGGTTCAACACTTTTGAAGGGTTTCTGAAGATTTTGTAGTTCTATCCCTTTTGTAAATAAATTTTTGTACTCTGTGCTATTTTTCTTACTTGATGTAATTTTCATTTAACACAAAAGGAAGAAAGAAACTATACAGGATACTATATTTTTATTATCTCTCTCTCACAGAAATCTGTGAATTACATCACTGACAGGGTTTACAGTACAACTACCAAAAGCCAAATTTCTCAGTCAAGAGAATAGAATAAGAGGAATCCAATAAAATTATATTTATTGACTTTTAAAAATTCTTATTTAAAATTATTCTTAATCCTTCCCTTTTTCAAGATCTAACTGTTTGCATAGAGCAATTAGAAGATTCTCATACTAGAAACTTGTGCCCAGTGCAGCTATCAGTCAACCAGTAAGTGAGATTTAGTGTAGAGTTTTTATGGTATGCTGCTAGATACAGGAGTGAGATTGCTAAATTTGTATATGCTTTGGGTCTGAATTCAAGTCCTGTTGTTTGCTTAGCTAGCTAAGGCATGTAGACTTTAATAAATCAGAATGATGGAAATTTTGAAAGAAATAAAATATACTTCCATTGCCATGGGAACAATTTATGAAAAAGTGAAGACATCACAACATTTGAGTACCTTTGCTTCCTGCAGAGACCATTTATTTTAGATGGAAATGTGTATAATTTAACTGATAGATGAAAGAACATGAACTTCTTACTGTTGAGAGGTAATAGTAATTTCTGAAATTAGGCACAGCAATTAAGGAGAGTGAATTTTAAATGCTATCATACATCCAGGTTTAATTTTTATTACTATTATTCTTTTAAGCTCAGAAAATAGCTTTCTTTTGAGATCCATACCAATGGATTGATACTGATCCATAATATCTATCTTCTGGAACATCTTTCTCCTGTTTTACATTTTAGCTTTGTTTAATCTCATTTTTTCACCATCTAGATGCTTTCTTTAAAATAATGTAGATTTATACATAACTATCTCCTTAAGACAGTCCATCTCCTTTTGACTGTGCAAATCTGCACTGTCAATGTGCCTACACTCTCATGTTCCAATAGAAAGTATATCAAAATTAAAGCTGACATAAGCAAAATAATATTTATACTGACTGCTCCTATCTTTATAAAACCAAATCCATGTTGATCTAAATCTTCAATTCTATGTTCTAAATTTTGGTCAATGTACTCCCAAACCACTCATTTCTGAGGGTGCTGACTTTAGTAGTTTTAAAATTTATTGTTTCATCCTTCATTAATTAAAATGAGACAGTTAAAATTATACAGCCACTCAATGCACAGTTTAGTAGTTATAATAGCCAGAATAGGATTTTATTGTCATAGTTATCAAAGCTTGTGGTTTTCAGGGAAATACAGATCTATACTGGTAGGTGCTTACCCTATGATTGGGTATTTTCACTCCTGTGATTGATTGTCTCCATCACAAACAAGTATTGTGCATTTTAGTCTTTACTGAATTTCATGTGAATATAAATAAGGTCCAAGGGACAAGTAGGAACAATTACATGAATACATTAATAAATAATATAAGGTATAAAGAATTTGTTCACAGTAATGAAGAATTATAAAAAGAGAGACAGATATTTGTCAAAATATATTTCTTTCACTTCACATTAAATTCTTCTTTCATAGTCATAGTATAGGTCTGTTTAGGTAAAAGTGGTATCCCAGAAAGTGTAGAGGAAAGTTTATGAAAATAAAACAATTGTTCTCCATTCTTTGGCTTAGCCTGAGAGAGTTTACCATCTACACTGGATATGTATATTCCATCAGGGAATCCAAAAGACACCAGAAAGAGCCATTTCCAGAGTCCAGATATGAAAATCAATTGACTGGCTGCAACTGATATGATGTTATTTTTTAAACAGCATAGGATTATATTTGAATATATATTCTGCTCATTTGCCCTCTAGAACTTACACAGTTGAGCAAACAAACAAACAACAGCAACACCACCAAAAAGACAGGAATCACAGTCAGGAAAATTTAAAATAATTCACATCTTAAAACTTTTATTTTCTTTTTAACTTGAATGCAGCTTCCTTTGGAACCGTGAGAACTAGAGATTTGCCTTAAAAGTAGTTTAATCAACAACAACAAAACCACAGAGTCTAAGCTTTTACTTCTGAGTAAACACAGGAAGAGAAGGTCTGGGGTCTAATTTAGGGGGTAAGTTTTGTGGCAGCTGGACTACTTTAGATTTATCAAATGGCCAAAACTTAATGCTCCACCAACCGCAATTCTCAGTTGTGGTCTGCGGATATCTGGCAAGTTTCCTGGCGCTGGCTTATCTTTTTTTACCGAAGGCAATAAGCGATTACCTGCAAAAGTAGATGAAGAAGAAGAGAAGGAATGTGGCAACAGATCTCAAATCTCTGAAGTAAGAAAAACTAAGACTTTGGGAGTGCAGTTTGAATCCTAGAGTCAGAGATCATACAGAGTCAGATTCCGTAATATGTTTATCTCCATATCTTCCCTTTATGTTATTGTAACTCCCACCAGATTCTAGTGTGGTAAGTAATTAGATACAGTAGGATAGATGGTTTAATTTCTCTGTCATTCCAAGTACTAATGAAAATGTTTCTGTGTCATGCATAAGAAAAAAATAATGTAACTGAAGTCTTATTTAGGACAATGACTTGAACAAATTTCTAATGTGCAAATAAATGCTAAATCTATCCTCTGCCAAAATAAACTATTCAGAGAGGACAGCACAAATGGTAAGGGGGTCAGAAAGCAGGAACTCTGGGGAACAATGAGGTTTATTTAGCTGAAAGAAGAAAGGACTGGAGGAACACAGTGAAGAGACTGCAGTAAATCCAGTGTCTTCAAAGAGGGCAGTGCAAAATCTCTCTCCTGTCCATTGTGCTTCCTGCACTGCAGTAGTGTTAATGAGAAAGACATTACTTTTCTGGTTTTAGCTTCTGAATTCTGGTTTTTAGCTACTGAATTCTGTAAAATTACTGGACAGTCAATATACTTTATTAGTCTTAATGTGATTTTATCTCTTTCAGTATATTTATGTTTATTATTTAGTATAAGAAACAATGTAATGATACGTGAGGTAAAATAACAGTAGTGAAAAGTTTGTAATCATCATTATTAACTAACTGTCAGCAATATATATCCCACAGCTTTAATCCTTCTAACAGGAATGAAGACGATCATCAAACATAAGACAAAAAGATTTTGTGCTTGCATGCAGCAGATATATTTACATACCTTACAGATGTCAAGATAATAGTAATAAAAGAATCTGATGTTAGAGAGGTTACAGTCCTTTTTGATTTGTGATGAAATAAAATAAAAATTTATGCCCTTCAATAAAATTCCTTTAAGTACTGAATTTATGTTCAGTTCAAAGTTTCCATTATTAACTTTGGAGCACTATCTCAGCTTCACTAAGAAAAGTGCATTTTTACTCCCACTAGACTGGCTACTTAGTTGTTTTCTCTGAAGTAGAATTTTAGTCTTAATTTAGACATAGGAGGATTTTTTCAACTTTTTTGTCATAATCTTAAATTCAATATTAGCATGCAAATTCTTATTTTGACTGTGTAGTTCTTGTTTTACTATGTAACTGCAATTTTAAACAAAAGGTTTTTATCTTAAAGATACTACTGAAATGTATTATTCTGAGAGAATCTCTGTATTCTCTACTTTCCCAATTTAGGCCACAGTAGGGACATGGTGTTAACAGAGTGAAACCTTTTCCTGTTTTACAGTTAAGCCATTGAGCTTTTTATCATTCTGGTTGCTACTGACATTTCTAATAAAAATAAATTGCATGATGACCATACAGTTGCATTAAGAAAAATTCCTTGAAACAATTCATCAAAAATATTACTTTGATAAAGATTTTTCTTTTTATTTAAAATGTAGAGCATTATTTTTTATTATTTGAAATTCTCATAATCTTCTGATAGGAAGGCCACATCATAGCCTTCTCTCCAGTCCAGTCTCTGGACTTGTGTCCTTTTCTTCCCACCTCTCCTCTGCATGGATGTGCCCCACTGATTTGTTGCTTTTCTTTGCCTGGAGCAGTTGACGTGTGTGTGCTCACCTACTGGTATTTCAAACATCAATATGGGAGGTGTACGGATAGATAGGCACTGGTGTCAGGTATGCCCCACAGAGATGACTGCTTTCTTAAGGTCAGTGAGACTGACATCAACAGTTCTGCTTGACCCTGAAATGGTTTTCTGCGCATTCCAGAGACAGCTGTGGTGCAGCCAGCCAGTTTTCTGGAGAAAATCTATTCCTTATCTTAGGAGTACGGGGGGGGAAATTTTTACAAACTTGAGGTTTTAAGACTTTTATGTTGATCTAAGCAGCTCTCTTAAATACCGTAGAGTCTACCTTATTTGTCTTTAGTAATTACTCATTTGTGTGTCATTACTCATGAAGTGGCATAAGTATACCTACATATACCTACATATAGCTAGATATAAATAACAGTTTAATATTCCAATCTCCCTTCAGGTTTATAAGGTCTGGTTTATTGATTCCATCAGATTTTCTGCAGGATTGTATATGAGAAAAAGATGCAATGACTCGATAAGTTTTAGTGTGTGATATGCTCTAGCATTATTTAATACTATTATTTAGTTACGTAAGAGAGTTTTGCAGCTCTTTTGACTTTTTCCGATTTAAGGAAAGAAATATTTCTTAAACCTGCAAAAATATCCTTTTAATGTTATTTATTATACTTCTTTTTTTTCCACACTATAGCAGTGTATAATCTGTAAACAAATGTGGAATACATGGATAACTTTCTACATTTTATCCTCTTTAAATATATAACTATTTTAGAATCTATTGAATGATATCACAGTGTATTGATAGTGTTTATTTACCTACAATAAATGGTTAAAGAAGATTATTTTGCTGAAGCTAATAAGGAACAAGGAATAACTTAAGAGTGTAATGTTTGTAGGTTCCTTACATAATTTTTTAAATATGTTGAAATATTTAGATTTAAAAACTATAATTTCAATTGTTTACATTTGAGAATGAAATTATTGGTAGCAGTATCAGATCTTTGACTCTTCTGCACTATGGAAGCTCAGTTCTATTTTAGATAGTCCAATGAAGTGAGATCATTTGATGTTCATAACCATTGTTGTTTGTTCATTTGTTTGTTTTAATTTATTTTCAAGCCTGATTTTGTACTAATCTCCTCTCTCATCTCCTGTAAAATACATTGGAAGGGCACTGAATCAAAACTGCTAGTTCAGGACAGCTAATCCTCCCATAAAATCCTGAAAACGAAGTTATGCTAGAACTGAATAGTAACTGATGCCATGAATATGAATTAAAATACTCATCATTAACAACTTCATTCAAACTGTTTAATATGCTGTACCTTTAAATAGACCATTGTGTTAGAGAATTGCAATAGGAATGTTGTAAAAAACCTTCGTGTCACATTTAAGATTACTCATTTAAGTTATCAGAAAAAAAAAAAAAGAAGGAAGATTAGGCAAAATTTACCTAACATGTTATGGTACCCTGGTCTAATCTTCCAACAGAAGAAATATATAAAATTGGAAGCACTTTTCGATAAATTTGCCTTTTTAAAAGTATTAATTTTTATAAAAAATAGATACTTGAATTCTACATCCTCTTCACTTTGGAGTGATTCACTATTATTATAGCAATTAACATTGAGTATTGCTATTTTTTTCCAAGATTTTTTTTTTTAATCTGTATGAGATACCGCTTCCTTGAGAAATGTTTTCACTGGGCAAACACACCCCTTTGCTTCTCCGCGCTTATTAGTAAATATCATGGATCCTGGATATAGCCCTGAAGTAATCAAATTCTTTTTAATCTGCATGGCTTGACCCCACCACTATTCTTAATGTATTCTAGAATTCAGTCAATCTCCAGTAATGCTTATTTAACTTACGTAATCTTTAACCCCCCACCGAAAATATTATAAGCCCTAATATTTTTGTCAGAAAATGCATGTCTAGGCTACAGCATAGAATTGTTATTATGTCAGTAAAGTTCAATTTTAAAACATCATAGATACATAATATGATGGAAGTTTTTTGCTATTAGCAGTAATGAGTTTCTTTTGAGACAGCTTTATTTTTCTACTATCAAGCAATTTCCAAAGCATAGGTTCTACTTAAATGAAAACTATAGCAAACTTTCCTAGTTAATGAGATTCTATGTTAATCCCCCATGCTGCAAATCAATTATTGAAAGCCTTTCGCAGCTAATGGCTCATATAGTACTTTCTGATTAATACCAACAAGCTAGTTTTAATGCAGTGAAGCAACCAACAGTCAACCAACCACTCTGTTTTAATAATACTTTTCTCAAGTTAGAGAAGGAATACCAAAATAATTTTTAAAAAAAGTATTTCTATGAGAAAAATACTGAACTCAAAACTGCAATGAAGAATATTTAGTTGTGCCTATAGCTATGTCTGTATAGAGAATATATAAATAAAGCTATTCATGTTGATTACAAATTCCACATCTTCTATTAAGCAGTCCTACAGAAGTAAATTAAGGAAAAAATCAACAGCTAGCATTGTTCAGGATAACTTTTTCTATGGAAGTGTTTCTCTTAAGACGCAAATGGAAAACAGTTTCTAGTAATAAGGTATGAATAGTAAGTTTTCTGCATAGCCTGCTAAAGCCAGGTAGCTTGAGTTTTATATGTTATTTTAAACTCTTATATGATACACTGTGATGGATGTCCCACAGTGGTGCTGAATGGGGGATTCCATATAAATGTACATAAGAACAATACACTCCTGAGGAAAGATGCTTGGGAAAATAGAGAAGGCAATCATGACAAATTATTAGTCTCTAGGCAGCCAAGATGCAGATAATAAAAAACTGATGTGCATTCACAAAAAATATTTTCCTATCCCCACTCATACCCTCTTCTTGATTTACAGAACACTTGTTTTAAGTTACACACATTAGCATGGGAAATTTATAGTTCAGTTGAAAATTTGTCTATGCTATGAGGTAGCTGACCAGACAACGACACATACATAAACTCAACTATAGCTGTTTTTAAGAAAGTAGAAGCAATTTAAGATGGTGAATTTCATACAAGTACCTTTACAGTGAACTGCACAGTAATATGGGTAATTTTAGAAAGGAAGTTCATAAGGTCTCATGGGGTGCCCAATAGTTTTGACTTTTCCTATGGACAATTGTATTAAATATAATACCCATCCTTAAGCTCATCACTTTATTTCTCTTTATTTTCATTTTGAAGTATGACATGCTCTTTTTTTTTTTTTTTCCTTTTTTGTTTTCTGAAAAAAAAAAAAAAAAGTTCCTGAAAGTCATCTGAAAAACAATCACGTGGGAAAGAATTCAAGTGCCACTTCACAGAAATATGATATTACACAGTATTTTAAGAAAATATTTAAGGATGGAGGGAAGGGAAAGAAAATGAACTTCATGCAGCTTTGGACATTTGCATTTTCTAGATGGCAAATTCTGTCCTTCACATTATTTACGAGAAACAAATATGAGTGTTACTTGGGTAATGTTTGAATCTATTGACCTCTCAAGATTCATGTGTGTGGAGGTGGAGCATCTAGCAATGCTCCCATGGAGAAGTGAACAGCCTGGTCTCTGCACCAAAGGATTACTCCTGACTCTTATGTAATTGTTTTTGAGCTAGGAGGAAAAAATGGTGCAGGGACAAGGCAGGAAATATGGACTGTAGTACATCTATGCTTCCTATTTGCTACACTAACTAGTACTATTCAGTAGACCTACACTTGCTGTATGACTGTTGAGAACAGCTCCTAAATAACTATATGATTGCAACACAATTAAGCACATTTTAATTAGAAACAGGAAGATTTTAAAAGCAGTTTATTTATTTTTCTTTCTTATTTGTTTAGAGTTTTTCTATCTAAATATATTGAAAGCACTTTAAACAATTACTGTGCCTTATAATTTGTTTTGAAGCTCTCCCTCTCTCTGTTCTTCCACACATGTTCAGAAAAAAAAAAAAAAAGAAACATTATCAAAATTGTAATAACAGCTAATTTTTGCATATATCTTTCACACCAGGACTTAGGAAGAGCTGAGATATTAAATATGCTAAGATGTAAGTGTTAATATACAAATGAAGTCTTTCCATCCTTTTAAAGCACTTATTCTACAATTGAACTTATGAATAAATCTACTATTATAGAGCCCTCATTAAAATATGGGAATGGTGGTTACTAAATATATATTTGCTAAAACCAGTTAGAGTAGCCCTGCAAGGAAGCAAATAATTAGAACTTAACTAGTGTGTAAAATGCAATCAGCTTGAGTCATTCTGTGAATATGTAGAAAATAAGGTGTTTTTTTGTTCTGTAATGATCTGTATTGATATGTAAAACAGCACAGATGCTTTCTATTGATATTCTATAACTTTTAGAGGATTCTGTCTTTTTGCCTTTATGAGTCTATTTTTATAACTGCAAACAGCTTTGTGAAGCAAGAGAAGTTGCTCTGAAGTATGTTCTAAAGTAGATCTAGGGGATATGGAGGAGACTTGACATGTATAAGTTTATTTGACTGCTGATTGGGGAATATTCCCCCAAAGGATTTAAATTTCTTCATAAAGGAATTAAAAAAGGAACCTACCAAAGACGTTACTGATATATGACTTGAAACAGGGTGAACACAGAAAGAACTCTTTGAGACCTGCTTTCCCCTGTGATTCAATATTGACGTGCCATATGTTATAAACATTGTGAAAGGTCTGCACTTACAAGTGCACTTTTATGGGGTGACTTTGGTGGAGCTGTCAAGATCTGTGTTTTGATGACTATAACTGGGACATCTTATAAACACGAAATGAAAATATGCTAATCTTCAAGTATGTTTACCTACCTTATTTTATTTCTTTATAAATTTACATACCTTGTGATGGATAGATATTATGAAACAAAATAAAATAAAAACAAACAAAAAAGATAATAAGAAATATTTTGACTACTTTGCCTGAATGATGAATGATTTTCATACAATTCAAATATTTATGATGCCATCTTACTCAAGTGAGTGTTGAACGAAGTGGCATCCTATATGTTTGAACCTAAAACTGAAATAAGGTAAGACTGTTTCACTTATTTATTTGGATTTGTGTCTGTGTCTGTGTGTGTGTGTGTCTGTGTGTGTGACAGGGGACACAAAGGAATGGAGAGTTGCAAACAGTACTTTAATGATGCTAATTAGTAGCAAAGCCCCTCACACTAACAGATCAGCTAATAAAAAATCTCATTGCCTCTAGATATTGCTGTTATTCTCCTTTATAAAGTTATGTTGGATGCAACCAGTTGGATGATTTTTGCTCCAAGACAGTGGCCAAAGCTGTTGAAGTATAAAGTGGTATTTATTGGAGATTGCCCTGAAATCCAAATATCGCTTAGCAGCTTTTAAAAAATCAGGTTTTAGTAAAAGTTTCTTCAGCAATAGAGTTCTGACTTGTTTTATGATAAGAGGATAATAAAAGTCTGCAGCAGAAGTACAGGATGGTTTGATCAAACATGGTATTTGGGGTGATTTAGAGAATTTCTATCGAATTGAATATCAGTCATTTTCTGGAGAAGCCGCAGTGACATCAGTTTCATTCCATGACAAAAAAAATATGCAAGGGCAAATTAAGGCACGTATTTGCAATGTGTTAGAGCTTCAAACGAGTGCAGTCAGTTTACATCTGTAAAGTACCTTAGAGCATATACGTAGGAGACTGAGTGGTGACAGCACTTCTGAGTAACAGAGTTCTCCCTGGTATTGCAGCCATTAAAGGAGGCCATAAATAAATATTTGCTATTAATAAAAGCTAATGTCAGTAGCATTGAGCTGGTAGTTAGAGTATGTGTGTTAGGTTCTAGCCCTATCCATGTGTCACTTATCCTGTAATCAACAGAGTTATTGAACTATAAAATGCATGGATATTAATTTGTTTTAAGGACAGCATTAGTCATTGCAGAGCCCAAGAAACAGCTAATGTCTACCATGTGCACCCTAGCAAAAAAAGTAAATGCTGAAAGCATGTTGTATGCATATTAACTTTCCATAGAATTATGTCAGCTTTCATGATTGATTTTTTCTTTTAAAAACCATATCTTCAGAAGAATGTTATTATAGGTTTAGAAAGATTTTATGAACCCCGAGCTTTTTTCTTTCCTGAACTGATCTGAAAACATTACATTGAATCTCACACATTCTGTTAGAATAGCAGATTCAGACATTCTGCATTATTATGGCAGGTAACTGAACCTCTAATAGAAAGGAGAAAGCTGTTTTTATCTTGCAGATATAGTCTACCACCTATATCTGCAAGACAGTTTAGAGGAAACCAAGCGGAAAAAAAGACTTTACTTTTCTACTCATTGCAGAAGTTAGAAAGTACATGTTCTCACAGTAAATGGAGGTGCTGTCTATAACATGTAAATGGATTAAATTATTTAATTCAGAATATAGCTGACTATGAGCAAGTTAACAATGGAAACTGAAACTTATTATGTGTAAGTTTATCATAAATATACTCACTCTGCTCAAGACAGTGCCATGCAGGATCTCCTGGTTATAAGTGGCTGTATTTCCGTGTTATTAAAATGTTCTGTTTGTCTAGCACATTCTGCTTTATTCTGAGCTGGAGAGAATAACTGTGCAGAACTGCTTTGTGCCAGGAATGTTTAACTAAAATGTACTTGTATGATATATGGTAGCACAGAATATTTTGTTTTGGTGACAAATTTTCATATTCTTCTGTAAAGCAGAAACAGAAAAAAAATCCCATTGATAACTTGATTAAGTTGAGTTACTCCCAGATTAATTTGTTGCATTAAATAAAATCTCAGGTTTCATTAAAAGAAGTTTGCAGTCCTTTTGCTTGCCAATAAAGCCTTGAATATTTAACCTAGTATTATATCAGATAAACGAAGCAATAGACTTAAAAATTTGTCAGCCAAAACATGAAGCACATGTCACATTTCCAACCTTCTGACTGCTTGTGATAACTGAGTAGGATGACTTTTGATTACAAAAGGAAAAGCTAAATAGATGAAAGGACAATGAGTTTATCATAAGTGTCAAGGAGTCTGTGAGAAGAGAGATGTAATAAAACAAATTAATGTCTAATTACCTTTCCTTGATATTTCATAGGTTGGCACAAATTTGTTGATGTGCTTTAGGATCCAATTTTTTTTTGGATCATAAGAGAGGACAAAAATGTTTAATAGGCTCAACAGAGATGTGATTTTTAACTGAAGGACAAATGATAGATGCCTTAAGCATTGCGATTAAATTTGTTACTATATTCTCTGTTTATGGAAGAACTTTTCCGAGTAGTAAAAAAAATAAAAAAAAAAATCTATCAGACTTCGAAAGGAAGCAAATTAGCAATTACTTGCTACTACTTTTACTAAATAAACTTCAGGTAGCGATGCCAGGTGGCACAACAGGTATTTAAGATTTGATCATATTTTTCCATGGTACATAAAAGAAATGAAGTGGCTAATGAAACAGAAATGAAGATGCTGTATTTGCTTCCATTAATGTAGATACTTCATGAAGCTACTTGGAATCAGGTCATAACCATTTCCAAAATAAAAATATTAGGAAGTCTTTTACTGTTCTACCTATTTATTTCCAGAGGGGGAAAAAAAAAGAAAAAAGAATATTCAAAATTTTCTTCCTATTACTATCTATGAGTAAAAAACTAAGATCTTTTAAATATGATTGGCATTTATCTTAACTCCAGGCAGTTTTATCTTTAGTTAGATTTGCAATGTAACTAAGCTCTGCCAAAATGAGTACTCAAAAGAGAATTCTGTGGAAGTTGTACAATAATTTAAATTTGAATTTTAAGTCTTCAGATGAATCTTTGTAGTTGTACTGCAGTTAAGATGCAGGAATTAGCCAGTAATTGTGAGGTTTCAGTTAAGATACAGGAATTAGCCAATAATTGTGAGGTTTTTCATAGAATCATAGAATCATAGAATGCCTAAGGTTGGAAGGGACCTCTAGAGGTCATCTAGTCCAACCCCCCT
>JAWLRI010000923.1:5292385-5338182 GCA_034781795.1 Crypturellus tataupa | reverse complement strand
ACGATCACTCGCCGCTTCCTCCGGGTGTTCCTCTTCTTCTCCTTAGGGGGAGCAGCCTTGGGGCATGGACCTGGCTGCCTGTCTGGAAGCAGCCCCCTGGATGGGCCTTGGTTCACCACCTCCTCTACCTGGTCTGCTAATTGCAGGGCCTCGTACCTGTTGGACGTGGCCACTGGTGGGGGTGAGGTGGGCCGTGGAGGGGGTCTCCTGCCACCTCGAGTAGGGACCTTGGTTTTTAACCATGATTTATTAATTTAAAGAAAATCAACTCCAGTAAAAATCTTTAGTTGAGTTCTACAGCAAAAAGAATTCATTTTGTCAAACACATCCTCAGAATTTCCAAAACAAATTAATATATAAATGGTTAATATTATTAATGTTAGAATTTAATCCTTAGTATAGAGGAAAATTGCTTGTTTACTACATTGGTTAAACTTACATTAATTTGATGGTAATCTTGCTTTTGTGGAGTATTTTATAACTTTAAGAAAGTAACCTGAAATACTGCATTTTTGCTTTAGTTGTTGTCTATTTTCTTAAAAAGTCATTTATTTAAAAATAGTAATTTATTTAAAAAAGGAAGCTATTTAATCTTTCACAAATAAAGTTTAAAAACATTTATTATATGTGGACTGATACAGAATCTTCTGAAAATATCTTTTTTTTTTTTGACTGTCTGTGAGGTTTCATGCATTTAGGCTGTACCTTTTTATTTTTCAAAGTAAAAATGTATTATACTTTTCTGTTTATTCTTAACTAGGCAAGTCATTATACTTTAGCAGTTACATGATATGAAGGAGGCAGAAAAATGTATGATGGGAATGCTCTCAGTCCTGATTAAATTTGCAATGTTATTGTTGCACAGCTGAAGCAGGTGACACATATAAACTCTAAACTCTTCTATTACTCAAACTGCCTTGCAAACCAGCTGTTAAACTGATTTTCTGTGGTGTGATTTTGTAATGGTCGATGTTCTCTCGACAGGCAACTCCAGCATGTTCCCTTGAACGCCCCAGGCTTATATCAGGAAACAAATCCTGGCCCTTTTCGCCCCTTAACTGTCTGCATGGAATGAAAGAATAGCATGTTCAGGAAATGTCAAATTCTCCAGCAGGAATATATCCTGCTGGAGAATATGGAGGATATGGTTATCTATATCCTTAGAAAGTCTCAGAGAACAGGAACTTTCCTGTACATTAAAAAGTTGGGGATTTTATGAGTTCTGGCAGCTGACCATATTTGCAAAGAACCTACTAGTTGTTCTTTGAAAGTATTTTCTAAAGCTTAGTTGTAAGACCCTAAGACCCCTAAATGTGAATATTTAAAGATTTAAATGTTCTTTGTTTTATTTTGCTTGACTCCAGTGTTCTTTAAAAAAAGTACTTTCTATATGAATGACTTCAATACTTCCTTTTTTTTTTTTTCTGTTTTCCACTCTGCTAGGGAAATGAAGGTTTCCCAGAACCTGCCTAAACCAGATGGTAGAGAACCTTTGCCCTGTAGTTAGGGGAGCTCAAAAGACTTTGAGTTTTGGGTAATCTTCCCAAAGTTAAGATGCTTAGTAAAAGCTCTCGGGCTGAGGTAATGTTTTTGCAAGTAGCATTTACTTTCTACCTTTCAAGTACTTTATGTTCACTTGCTAATTAATAACTAAAAAGTATTCTGTAAAGTAAACAATTCTAAACAGTTGTGTGAGGAGAAATATTCAAATGTCCAGAGCAATGTAAGAAGGGAATTCAGCAATTAATATTTCCCATGTGTTCCAACTTTTCTTTACTTAATATCTGACCTTTTTTTTCTCCATATCAAGAATGTAAAAGGGAAAATACTTACACTTCCCTTTGTACAGGCTGAATTTTATTCTATACACTGAGGTGATGAGTCTCCTCTTCACTTTACACATCTTTCGGAATTGTAAAGACATGTGACCATGAATGGGCGTGTAAGTAAGCTTTAGAGCATACAGAGGCTTGCATCACCACTTAATTTTTCCAACCATTTTAATCCATACTTATCAGAAATGTTATTGTGCATATGACTTTGAAACTGATATTTTTACCTTTAGAGTAAAGAAGACAGGATTGAGCATTCATCTTATAAATATAGTGCCCCTTCTGACAGAAAAAAAAAACAGAAGACTTAACTATTCATGATATACTCTATACCTAGATTCCACCCTATTCAAAATAAGTCTAACTTAATATGGATGGGTTTTTTTTGCCTGTTGTTTCACTTTTTTTTAAAAAAAATAATCTATTTCAGCTTCTCATGAATGTACATATCTAATAATTTATAAAAAAATAGTGTACTCTTGTGTGTAGTGTCGGCATGTCTAGTTATAATAAAACTCAGTCTCTTTGAATATATCTGATTTATAGATATAAGCACTGTAGCATGAGTGCTGCATTTATTAGGAACACTTAAGCATCATGGATATTTCTTGTCTAATAATAGTTCATCAGTTTTTAATGTAGCATGTTGACATTTGAAATTCTTTCCTCAGTTTTAACAGGAGATTCAGTATTTTAGATTTTTATTTGCCAGACAGTTATATGCTAGCAATGTGAACATATATTTTCTTTCATTTTATTTTAAAGCAGAAGGAGTTTAATTAGGCTGTTTGCTCATAACTAAAGAAACCCTTAACAAGTAGTCTTTCTCCCATCTGAAAAGTGTAAAAGTTTTGGTGAAACCGAATGAATGCATTCTGTTTTTTGAAAAATGTATCACATAAATGTTTTCATTTTTTTCCCATTGAAAAATTATAAACTAATTGCTTTCTGACCATGTTTTTAAAAGACAAAAATTAAGAAAATAAGATATTATAGACATTATTATGGATATTATGGGTATTATTTTGTGTGTGGTGGCTTTCTTTTAATACACTTGGTAGAAGAAAATGTGGCTATAAGACATTGATCTATAATCTCTAAATACACCTAGTTTAAACTTGTCTCTGATAAATCCCATATCTAATGCTTCAAAAATTCTGAAATTCAACTAAACATTGTCTAGCCATATAATCAGGTATTGGGACAAAATATACCTTCTTTTGTCTAACAGTCTAAATCCTAGCCTTCCACTAAGAGACTTGGCCTGCTGTTTAAAACTATGTGTACTGCTTTTGTCTGTAATTTTATGCAGATGCTTATCACCTTATGTTTGACTTAATATGACTTAATGTTTGTCTTAATAGTTTCATATAGTAATGAACTCCACAAACTGCTGCAGACCACTAAACAATATATGCACTCCCTGTTGTATGTTTTAAAATAGTCTTTTAGTCTTTTTTTAAATTTTACAGCTGTTTTCTCTACTTTATATTTTGAATGAGAATGTAATAATCATTGAAACACTTTTAAATTTTCATTTACTTCATTTTCTTTTATAATACTAAAATTTGTAAATGTTATTTCAATTTAAAGTGAATGCATTGTGACACAACACCACAACCATGAAGACATTTTCCTTCCTCCTTCATCCCTTAATATAACTTCTTGACAGAAAGCGTTGCTGATCTTTTATTTATTTATGAATCAAAATGTCTGGAACTCCCTTCTGATTCAGAAAAAATTGGTTGCAGCAGTCTATTGGGCAACATTTTTTTATTTTTCTAAAGATTTCTATTTGTAAAGGGGATATACTTAAAAAAGAAATCAGGAAATATTGATTTAGATAATAATTTTGTTGCTGCTTTGTAATTCTGGGATATTCCCCCAAAATGCTGATTCTTATTAGCCGCTATAATTTGTTACGAACTTTATGTTTAATAACTGTTTATTTAAAGCAATTATGCCATGTAGTACATGTTGTATGCATGTATTCTAATTCTTAGTTTTTGAATTTGTTTTATGTTTGCAAATTAGGAATGATAATCTCGATTATTATCTAAATGATGATTCAAATTTTCTCATTACTTCTGTCACTTTCATTAAGAAGGAAATTGAAATTCAATTATAAGTGCATATAACAGCAGTTTTATGAATAAAATACTTAAAATGTCTCTGACATTAGAAAGGGATTTCTCAAATATGCTTTTCAGTGAAAATAAATTGATTTATAAAAACGGATACATATGTAGGTTAGTGAATCCATTCAATTTTTGTGTATTTTTCTTGCCTTCTAGGTCTCATAACACTTCCTTTATATGCATATAAAAAAATATTTTCTATTTTTCAATGGTTCTTTGAGTGAGCTAAGCACTGAATGGCATTAACTGAATAAACTGATATTAAAGCAATGTTTTGACTAAAAAGACCAAAAAACTTAAGATCTTTTGACCAGGTTTGTTATAACTCTCTAATAAATCATCAGAGATGATACTGGTCCTCAGAATGCTGAAATAAAGTAACAACTACATGGAACCACAAAATATAACAAGGTGATAAACAGTTCAGTTATCTAATGGGTAGAACAGGCATTAACATGCAGTTTAAAAACACCACCATACATAATAGCCAACTTAAAGAGATCTTATAACCTGAAAGGAAAAATTGAAGTCCTATGACTCTAATAATTCAAAGCCTGTTTATCTATCTTGGTGAATAAAAATGGTGCGAGAGACAGAAAAGAAACAGAATAGAGACAAAACTATCCATACTCATGCACACATACAACAAAGAAGAAAGAAAAAAAAATTAAGAGTTCATCATGTTTGAAGTCATTAAAGACCTGAAAATAAGCACTGAATTTAGCAACCAATCAAAATTAGAAGATAATGTAGGTCTTCTAAGTGGATTAGGAGTGATGAATCTGAAGATTTTCTGTTGATACTGTATTCGAGTTCCACCTAAGTTTATAATTTTCTTCCTACATTCACTGGACACTGCAGTAGGTCCATTTGCTTATCACATAGCTTTTTTAGCTCTCATTCTTTTAAGTTGGGAACAGTTATATGAGGTGAGTTGAGACATACAAGTGGGGTGAAAGATCAAGACAAGCCAGTCATAGAGGCCAGCATGACTTTCAGATTTTAGCTAAACTATATCCATGTAAAAGCTAAAAAAGAATGATAAAATACTATGCTTATATTCATCTCTTTTTTTTGTTAGATATAATATTATAAGGCCTTATCTGCAGCAAAAATACATTAGTTCCCAATATGCGTCTTCCTTTTAGACTACTCTGTGCTCCCACTTTCCTTCAGACCAATATCTCAGCCAGCCGAAGGTGATATATTTAATAATATATTTAAATATATAAATATATATTATATATATATTTATTGCATATATAATATATAATTGTAATATTATATATATATAATATATAATAATATAATATATATAATATATTATATTTATATATATAATATATATTATAAATATATATATTTAAATATATGACACAGGATTCAGAATCTGAACAGTATAAATATAAGCAGAAATTGTGTGAACACTCTGCCTTTTTTTGTATTTTAATGTTCTAATAAATAATTTGCATATTAAATTGATTTGCACATTATGCATTAAGATATACATTATTCATACCTATGTTTCTTTTAAAAATCCAAGCTATTAATGAGATGCTTTCAGTTGCTTTTTAAAGATTCAAAATTGTGCCAGAAATTTTTCTTGACATATTTCAAATACTAGAATTTAGGAACAAATCATTTGATAATACATTTTTCATTAACAGCAAAGGATATCTACCTCATCCATGTCTTTTACTAAAGATTAACACCTGTTTTGTAACTCATTACTTTTGTTTTTCTATCAATAGGATGGGTTTATTGTACGTGAAAAACTCAGCAGCCAGCCACTGTCTGGAATTTAAGTAATACCAGGAAATCCTTAAAAGCTGCACCTAATATTTCATACATATTTAAATACTGGAATACAGTTATGTCTGGATCTTTTACTTCCATTTACGTCTGTAGATTGCATAGTGTCTGGCTAGATAAAAGCTTGAAATCTGTTTTAATGTAGAATAAATATTTTTTATTAAAACTAGTAGTTATAATTCTATTAATTCATATTAAGAAAAAAATATATACATTCTACTTCAGGTAGTTTTGCGATTTTTTTTCTTTTTTTTTAACTTCAGTTTTCCTCAATTGAAAGGTGTAAATACAAAATATAAATCTCTTACTGGTTTCTTAACATCAATCTATTACTTTTCCTTTTTTCCTCAGTAGACCATTTTTTTCCTCAGTGCTTTTTATAGAAACCCCCTTGAGAGACATTAGATGTTTCAGGAGGATACTAACTGACAACCAGGCTGAAAAGTAGAAGACATGATTCCCAATCAGCAGAAAACCCAATGATTTATTGCTTTTGATTAGTTTGAAATTCTCATTTGTCTTCAAGGGCCTGGAAAGCCAGTCAAAGTGATAGACTTTTAGAAACTTCAATAGCTGCTAATCAAGAGCTTACCAATTGATCACTAAACCACAGCATCATGAAAGACATTTTAACCGCTATACTACTGCATTTTTTTTGGATTACTGTAGTAACATTAGAGTAGAATATTAAGTAGCATATACCAAAGTGGGTTCATCATGAAAGTACCAAATGCTATCCTATCTTCAAACTGCCTGAACACGCATAAGTGAGAGACAATCCAGAGAGTCAATGACAAATGACAAAAGCTGTGATCATAAATGCTTATATTGCCCAAATCAAGTGGTTTGACTGGAAGCTGTCTTTTTGTTGTTCTTGTAGGTTTTTATTTTTGTTGTTGTGTGTTTATTTTTTTTAATCCCAAATAAGAGAAATAGTAGTATATTTGTTTAAAATAAGAAAGCCAAAGTAAAGTGAAGAAAAAATGCTCCAGCAGGTAGGTAATAGAAAGACCTGAGTATATTTCTATTTCTGCATTTCTAGACACTTCTGGAATAGCTTTATTTACTTAGAAGACTATAAAAAGTGTCATGCATATTCAAATTAAAGTTCATATGAACATCCACTTATGATTTTACAGGTGATAATTCTGATCAAGTATAGCTGGAATTTTTAGAACAAAACTACACAATTGAACAGAATCAGAAGACTATAGCAGATGACAATTTTCTTTCAAGTATTAGTTTTAAAACTAAAATTGTAGTCCTCTCTCATTATAAAATGATCTACATATTAGAGGATGGAAACATGTTTTTAAGCCTTCCACCAAAGAGCTTTTATATTTACAATTGTTGAATAAAATGTCCGTATATTTAGAGACATTAATTTGAGTATGAAATCTAGTCCAGTCTACAGTAAGGAGACATCCCAAATGCTTACAACACTTCGCTCATTTTCATAAAAGTACCATTTATGTCATAACACAAAACCCTGCAGCAGATGAATAATGGATTATCCAGGTATCAGTGCAATGCAAGAACATTAATGCAAAGAAGAGTCTTGCTGTTCCAAGTAGGCATTTGCAGACTCAGCTTTGGATGTTACATTCTGTAAGACTTGAGTCCTACTTGACTGTTGGAGATCAACAAAAAGATATAGGGACACCTATATAAAATCCTTGGTGTCCCCTGCATGACCTCGGGCCTGGGCATGCACACTTGGGTTTTGTACAGGGGGGTCTTGATGTCCCCTGCGCGACCCCAGGAGTGGGCGCATGCCCGGTCAGGCCTGACCGGGTACCTTTCCATACCTTCTGGAAAACCCTAGAAGCCCGAAGGTGGGGGCCAGAGCAGTCCGCCCTGGCAAGATGACCACCCACCGACAGGGCCCCACCAATCACCGAAGGCCCCTAATTAACATCCTGCATATCCGACCCTCTCTCCTCCCTTTCCCCTCCTATTCCTAAAGTTATAAAAGTTGTTCCACTTCCTCAATAAAGTGGCATCTGACCCAGACTACTGAGTAGTGTATTTCGGCCAGGCGTCCAGGGGGCAAGCCCCAGCGAACCTACCTTTCATAGCACCTTCCTGATTCGGAGGCACCCCGGGAGGCGTCTCCTCCTGCTGATCATTCTCCCCGTCAGCAGGCCCCAGGACGGGTAAGGGGAAGCCTCACCCCTGGAGGGATGGAAGGAGTCGGGCAAACACTCACCGGGAGGGAAAAAGAGCACGCGGTCTGCGGCCCGACCCCCGTCGGATGGAGCCCCAGACATTGGGCGGCAGTGGAGGCGCGTGACTCCACACTTGACAATACCAACTTGTAAGTGAAAACTCAATAAAGGGGAGTGTCACCAGAGGTTTCTCTGTGTTAGGCAGGATACCAGGAGTTGAAGGTTATCTCTGAACTTGCAACTGATTTTAAAGATTTCGTTAAACCAGTCTCATATCAAACTAGAAGTCTTTCTCCTTACTGTTTTCTTCTGTCTTCAGCTCTTACCTATTCCCATCCCAACTTGATCTAGTTGTGGCAACACATTTCTGTTCTTCTCTTCTTTCTGCCATTTAAAAGTAACTCACTGACTCAGAAGAATACTATCCATCTAGGGGAAGAAGGCTCTAATTAAAACTGATTCTTGGGGGAGATCTGCTGTGCTCCAATTTCAGGACAGAATAAATGGCAAAGGCCTCTTACTTCAGTGACACCTACCATTAGATTGGTGTAAGTAGCTTTTGGAGGTCCTTTAGTTAAACACCGCTTCTAGTTTAACATACTCATTCATATGAATATATTTTAGGGTGTATTTTGCTTGATGTTATAATTATCACTGTTGATACTATATGGAATGAAGCACATCCTGGAACACCAGGACAAAGTGAGGTCAAAGCAACATAATTCCTCTGAAGTCAGTCTATGTTAACCTAACTCCAAAGGAAATGAATACAAAATGATCATGCAGCTTGTCAAATACTTTTTGTCCTAATGGACAAAGGACAAGAAGTTTCAAGGTATTAGATCATCATATTGTGTATTTTAAAAGACGGCTACATGAGAGGAGAAAGGACTTAATGAAGTTCTGACTGCACTGCTGAATAAATCAGAACCACAGAGTAAACTTGATCACTGGATCCCTCCAAAGGAGAAGACTTTGAATGGATTCAACATTTAATAGATTTTAAAGGAGGAGCATAATAGATCAACTCTTAGGAATAAATCTGTAAGAAGACAAACTTAATTAATTTCACTTCTTACTTAACTCATAGTAGAATTACTGTAATGTTAGCATTTAATATCTTTTTCATGTCTGAGATTTCCCTCTAATGTTCATCAGTTGCATATAATGACAGCATGAGGTAACATCAGTGTCATCAAATCTAACATGTTAAGATTTTTCTATTTTTGAAGCACAGAAGACCATATATTGCCTTAATTCATCTCTAAGTATAAATTAATATTATCTCTAATCTGTAAAAGTCTATGCAAGAAATAAATGGAAATGCAGCTAAAAGAAAATCACACCCTCTATTATTTGTATATTTCACTATTTTATAAACAAAATTTTTATCCTTCCAGAGAAATACAATATCTTTTATAACAAACTATTTAGGTTATTATTACATGGTAAAATATCATTACAGATGTCAGATCTCCAAAAGGGAGAGAGGATTCTGGGAAAGCATATAGCTTATTATTATATATTAAAAAAAAAAAAAAAAAGCCACATAAACGGAGACTTTGGAGGAATATATTACTGGAGACTAGATGAGAACAGAAATACATAAACATTGTAAACATAAAAGCTATTTCCTCCTTCCTGTGGTGGTACACATTTTACATAGTGTTTTCATTATTGTATTGCATTTCTCCATGCTATTTGATGCTGGAATACTTTCTGCTACTTTCTGCTGTTCTACTGTTGCTTTATTTTTCTTTATTTTTCTCTGACCACAAGAGTAGAATAAATAACAAGAAATAGAGTACAGACATAAACCTGAGACAAATGAATCCCATCTTTCTTTCAAATTATGGTCAAAGCTAGTAGGAGAAATAAAAGTCTCCTTTGCTAATTTGCTGCCTTTTGCTAGGTAGATTAAGATTAAATGTTCGTTGTTTGCATTCTTTTCGTAATGATGTAACTAAACTATTTTTCTCATTATCACAAAAGGTTCCGAGATTTTAGACTGTAGCTGGAACATCTGATATAACTTTATATATAAAATGATGATATGAATAATATGATTTTGTAAAAGTTCCATTTACCAAAGAAGCATTAAAGCACAACTAGTTGTTACATCTCCTGATGATATTTCATGGAAATCATAATTGAAGCTTCTTTGCTGTGGAAAATAACATATTCAGGAAAACAAGGAGAGAGAGTGGACTATTGGATTATCACCAAGAAACTCCTTTACTGGGAACTAGTTGAATCAGAAAGGATAGCTTGATGAGCTAGACCAATACTAGATTAAAAAATTAGAAAAAAAAAAAAAAGCAATAGGATAGAAATTATATCGAAGTTTCATGATGAAACTTTTCAAACATGTTGAATTATGCAGAAATAAATTCACATATCTGAAGTATTGCATGGTAAAACTAATTTCAAAGCTGCCTTTTCTAGCCTTAATTTTCCTTAAAAAACAAACAAACAAAAAAGCCACTTTTGTACTAATAGCACCAAGTTAGAATTATTGCCATTCTCTTAACTAATGTCAGTAATGAAAAATGAGCCCTATGAATTTAGAATGGCCAGTTTCTGTTCTTTTTAAGATATATTACAAGTCACACAGCAATATATTATTTAAGAATTTAGAATCCAGTATAGCTGATAAAAAGATAACTGCTCAGTCACATTTCTGTAGCTCATGCACTGGATTATGATTCTGAGCATGACAGATGTGTCTCTTCTTCCCCCGGTAATCATAGGTATTTTCATAGCAGAATTTACTCCCCTACTAGTGAACCTCAACTAGACTAGACCTAAAGGGAGAGACAGAGCCAAGAGTCTTGCCTAATAAATATCTACCTGCAAAGAAAAACCAATGGCTGCTCCAGGAGACTATGTATAGGTGTGTATTTAAGTATCCAAAGAGTTCCTGATTGTAAACTATATCCTGCCACTAATCTTTAACATAGATTCTTCCCAAGAAACTGCTGCAGACACTGACAGGACTAACACTGACTATTTTGTTAGATTCAGATGCAGTCCATCTAAAGACTGTAGGAGAGGCCTTGTGACATAGAAACAGTAGCATAAATAAAAATGTACTTGGATAGTTCAGAAGGCGTAGCTAAAGCAGAATCCTTTGCACCCATGGAAGCGGAAGCGTGTTTAAAAGTCTTTAGTATTAGCTTGTACTGAGCTCCATCATTAAGTATACCAATATATCATAACTGTATAAATATTTGTTTACCCAGTGGTCCAGTAAAAATAAAATGGCCACGGCCTCTTATAGGCCATAGGCCTTATACTAACGGTGCTTTATGCACAGTGCCCTATTCTTGGCTTATTAGTCATGTTATCGGCTTGTTATGAGCTTGGCTATGTGTCTCTTGTTATGACATACAATTTAATCACAAAATAACTACAAAGACCTTGGTAATATGGGCATTGGTTGAAAGTCCCATTATGATAAAACTACTCACCGATGGTCAGTTACTGGTCACCAAAGAACATAGCCTTGAGAACCAATAGAAGACAACTTTGACTTTTACAAAAGATGTGGCAGCAGGAAGCAAAAAAACAGCAGAGCACCAGAATAAAGGACATATTGTGGCCTGGAAAAATGGTCCTTCCTCAGTGCATAGTCCAGGAGGTTTAATCTAGAAACTCAGTCATCTCTCAGAAGGTGCTAAATTTGAGAAGGGAGATGGGGAAAGCAGGTAAAATCCCATCTTCATCAAAGGCAATGGTGTCTTCATGGGAAGAATAAGCTTATTTGTTAGCCCTGCCTTGAATCCCCTGAACTGTGACTTGAATTATAAAAAGAAATTCATAGATATACCTTCTCTTTATACCAGGTCCTCACCCTTTGGCTATCACTGAACAGACTCTTAGCCATTTCTGGTAATTTCTATCTTAGCTCAGCAAAATTCTTATTTCTTGTTATGTTGTTTCATTCCCCTTCCTGAAGTACTTTCTCTCAAAAGATGCTATTCACTCTGATCAATCAGGTATTGCTATTTAAGCAGATAATGTTATTTAAGCACTGTAGGGAGAAGAGGGTTTAGGTTTGGTGATGCTGTATTAGGATGATCATATATCTTAGGGATGTACAGGGGGGTACCTTTGACCTCCCTACGACCCCGGGCCTGGACCATGCTCAGTCAGGCCTCCTGTCATAACACCTACCTGGAAGGCTCCAGAAGCCCAAAGGTGGGGATCGGAGCATTCTGCTCCGGTCGACTGACCGCCCACCTACAGGGCTCCCTCAACCACCGGGGTCTAAGTAACTAGCATGTACCCAATCCTTTACCTCGCTCCTCCCTTTCTCCTCCCCTTTACCCTCTCTATATAAACCTCTGTTCTTCCGTAATAATGTTGGCTGTGGATTATAACTTGTATCGAGTCATTTGTCGGCTTTCCATGCGAGGTTTCCCTGATATGGGTGACTGACCTATCACCTTTTGCTGACCTGATCTGCACCTGGGATCCGGGATGGTGGTGGATCATCTTCGCCGCTTCTTCCCTGGCAGCAGCCAGGAGGGATCCCAGAGGTGAGTGACACTCCTGTGAATGGGGCGATACTTCCACGACGTTCCAGAGGCCCAGGCGGAGCCCACGCGGGAGGGGGACGCCCGAGATGCGCGAGGGAAAGAACACCCGTCTGTCTTTAAAGCACATTCTTTATCACTTCTAAATATAACTTGTTGAATATGGTAGAGCATGGGTGCACTAATAAATGCTAACTTGACTTCCCTTGACTGAATTTGCATTCATAACTAAAATGAACTTCATAATACCTAGCTGTCTTTTAATGTGTCACTGAGTTAAGCAACTTGTTTTACTCTGAAAATGATTAGTGAAAACAACATCAAATGTATTAAACATTATGTACATCCAAGCACAGCACATATTAATTTCTGTATTACCTGTGCAATCTGCATATTGCATTTTTCTCTAGTATTCATTCCATTCTGTGGTGAACTATTATTATTGACATTTATTTCATTTCTTTTTTTAACTCACCATTACAGTAGGCTCAGCTGAATCTATCATGCAGAATGAAATGCAAAGTGAATTCACAGGCATTTCTTTATATAGCACCGTCTAAGATGAAGGCAAAAGGAAAAGGAGTTGTGCTGCATGAATTTGCCAGCAATTCATAGTTAACATTAAGGAAAATATGTTATGCTACTTCTATTACCTTGTATGCTTTATGATGCACTGAAGGAAAGAGTGGTCCAGCTAAATGAGCAAATGTTAAAAGGAATAAGCCTATTAGAAAAGCAACCCTCCTCTGCATAAAATGTAAGATACAATAAAGACTGCTTTGAAAGTACTTGCTTTGTTAAAAGGATACATTTTCTCTGTGCCAGAGCAGAATATATTTTAAACAATTCCTGAGGCTTTTTAAAGAAATATATGTAAAAATAAATTCATTTGACAAAAATAAAAATTAAATAAATAAATGCAAACCCAAGCAGAGAGTACACCACAGGTTTGTAATCTATTGAAAACTTTATTATTTCTTGCATGTTAATTAAGGTTTCTTCTTAAAAATCTGACAAATAGCAATGAATTCCTTCCTTCTTTCTGATTCAGAAGACATCAGACTGAAAAAGCTTTCATCTTTATTTCTCTATTTCTTATATTCTAAGATTAGCTTCTGCTGTTTGCAGGAACTTCATTTTTTTCTTTTGTTAAGCTGAAATATAGAAAATTAAGTTATATTTGAATTAAATTCTCTTTTTTTCAATATAAGAATCACCTTAATGAAGTTATCCTAAGTCATTTTAAAAATATGATTATCTTAAGCTCTAACCTAGTTGTGTGCTTGAATAACTCTCAACCAGTCTGGAATGATAGGAGCCTGATTCACATGGCTCGAGTAAGACAAACAAACAGGTGCATTCCTGGACATACAAAGCAGATAGATAGCTCTTCATTTTGTGCGTGTGTTGGGGCTCTTATTAGCATAGAGTTATTGCTTCTTTTACAGAAGTAGTTCTAGTACAGTTCTGATATCAGGATCAAGGCTGGACAGAAAATCCCTGTGGACGGATGTGGAAGACCGTCAGAAGAAAAAACCCTTCTCCGAGCCTAAAATACAAGCTAAATTTTTGCAGAAAGAAAGCATGTAGGTTGGTCTGTCACCTTCAATCTTCATAAGGTTGCTACCTTTTCTGTTCATCTGATGCATTAGTACCAGCAATACAAAGAGATCTCTATGGGTGATAGAAATGAATCATTTGCAAATCAGTGAGTCAAAATCAATAGCTCTGTCATGTCCTTGGCCTGCCTTGCTTGCCTTTTTCTTATGAGGCAAGGCAGATCAAAAAAGAATGAATACATGGGCAATGACTGTCTACCAGTAGGGTATCAAAATTGTCTTTATAACAGCAATTCTTCCAAAACACAGAGCAGTGTAGGAGAAGACAGACAAATACTTGCAGGAGTTTCAAAAGAAAGGAGAATGGTAAGAAAAGGGTTTAAGAATGTTGTTCTAGGAAGTTATCTGTGCACTTCTCAAGTCAAATAGAAAGTCTAATTACTTTCCATTACTTTTCTTGGCCATCTTACCACTTCTGTCTTGATTGTCTGCAATATTGTTGTACTTGGTCTTAGTAGCCATCATGGTAACCGCTTTACTGAGCAAGTAATCAATTACTTCCAAGTAATCAGCATTAGGTACCTGTAACATTACTTTCCAGATCCAGCAATCAGCAGCTGGCAGTATATTGGCCTTTCAAAGCAGGTTTAGTAACTCTGTACACTAGATCTGAACTATTATTAAGCTGATGTGCTGTGTCTTTTATAATTTTTTATAGGAATCGTCTCAAATAGGACACACCTCAATTTTTCTATAGGAATACATCTCAAAATCAAAGCGTATCAGAACCAGGCAGATCTATTATTTACATATGCCAAATTACATACAGTATTGCTATTAATGATATTTCAACCTGATAACTGTTATATTTCCATATTTAATAATAATTGTAAAATACTTTGAAACTGATAGTAAAAAAGTGCCATAATCATCATGGATAAACACTTCTGATGGACAAGTTTTTCTCTGAGAAACTGAAGTTTTGTTTCAGTCAAAATATTTAATGAGCATACATCAGGTTTTACACATTTTTAACATAACAGATGGAAGAGTTTAGAAGCAGAACAGAAATCATTAAAAATGATTTGATTGAAGCATTTGATTTCATCTCATTCATTTTGTTCACTTCAGTACAATTTCATTCCAAACCACTCAATACATGGGCTTGCCCAGTTGGTCACGTTGTGTCTATTTTCTTTTATAGGCTGAGTTCACTTTGATAGTCAGGTCACTGGTCACTGTGATTACACAGCTGTGGCATGACATGGCCTGGCTTAGCTGTCCCCAGAAACAACACAGGGACGGCTTTTATTCATCCAGACCAATATCTCAAGAAAAACAAAGAATGCAAACAGAAGCTTGGAGAATGATAACAAGATTGTTATAACAGGATATGGTGTTTGATGAAACATAGGGTGTATGGTTTTTTTAATCACAGAAATCAAGTTGGGCTTTGTGTTTTTGACAATGTGTTTTGACTGGATTATGCTGACATCCATGCTTATACTGACAGGATGATTTTTCTCAGAAAGGACCTAAATTATTTTCTCCTTTCTCCGAGGACAATTACAGAATCCTATGTTCTCTACAGTCATTTATTATTCCTATTTTAGATGATTCTTCCTTCATAAAAATTTCCATTTTTGTTTATTTCAAATAATAATCTACTAGTTTTTATTCCAATAAATATTTTGAACTGTAGGAGACAAAAAAAATCATTTTTCCAAGCATATCGTGTGATAAGATCATTTGTATTTCATAAACTAACAAGCATAGTTCAAGTCTTGCATAACCTGTTTGGAAGGAACAGCCTGTTAATTGCTTTGTGGTTTGAAACACCGTATAGCAGTGTTTTAAACACTGAGTTTTAAAAAAAGTCATGAAAAAGCCATGTTGTCCTGAACTCTCTTTGCAATAGCAGCAGTATTGTCTTTAACAGCGCATCAGGTCTTTTAGTGTCTCAACTATGTTATAGACAGTAAATCTGACAATTTTTCAATGAACATATTTCAATGTTCTTAGTCTTAAGGTTAAGCAAAGCCAAATGGCAAGAGTAGTCAGCTAGTCTACTGTGTGAAAACTGATCCAAGTAATTGCAGCAACAGCAGTGACTTCTAGTACTGCTCTTATAAAAGCTCATATTTCCCTTAAATTTTCTACTATTTCTACATTAAAGGAAATTTATGTGCTCTAATTTATAAATAAGAAAATTATCTGCAAGAAAAGTTGACCTGAATATTTGAAATATTTGTAACGAAGTAATTGTCTTATCAAGTGAACTGTATTTTTGTTCTATATTCCTAGCAGTTGTAGAGCACTTAAAATGAAAATTTTAACATTATTTTTATGTTAATATGAAGCATTATATGATAATTCATAGACAAAAAAGATGATTTTTTACTTCATAACTGCAGTACAAGTTTGATTACTAAATGTCAAATTTGGTGAATAATCAAAAATAAAAATTGCAATCAATTTATAAGACTTTTCTAACCTGATACCAAAAACCCCAAATATATGAACTGATGAATGAGTTACATCTTCATACCATATTTATGGTAGTACAGTCTCTCAGAAACACCACTACTCTATTATAAACCTTTCATGAAAATAATTAGAATCTAAATGAGTCCACAGCAATACAGTTTGGAATCCACAGTTCCTAGGTCAGTGCTCACAGGGCAGAAAGAAATATTTCCGTAACAATATTATGCTCTGATGGAGGTCATAATTGTTTTGGAATTTGTGTCCTGCCTCATTTCATTAACAATCTTTCACTAGACTTCATTTAATCTTAAGAAAACTAGAGGAATGCTGAATTTATGACCTCTGTGATCTATGAAAATAAATATTAGTTAGATTTTAACATTCTGGGTAATCTATGATTTAGTAAAGCTAAATGGGAAAGCTGTTTTCTACAGTTAAGTTCAGTCTTTCTCAACATCATGAAGTCTTGCAATAGAGAAGACAGTGGAGGAGCCTGAGAGGAATATCATCCAGTTAGATGTTTGACATGCCCTCCAAGCCCACTGTGTTCAGGCTACGGTCTGATTAACACTGGACTATTGTGTGGCTTCCAATGAGAGAAGGAATAAAATTGCACAATCAGGTGAAGAAAAGGGGACCTGAATATTCCTTTAGAAGGCTGTAGGATTTGCCTCTCCTAAGTCATTGGGAAAGTCTTACCTGTTAGGAAGAGAAAAATCATGAGAGTCTTGAGCCTGCAGATGCTATATAAAATCCATAATACATCAGTTTTTAGAGTCTGTAGAGTACCTGATAGCCACATACTGCAGATCTGATGACCAGCCTGTACTGGAGCTTCACATACTGTCCCAGCTTCACATAGTGTCCCTTACACTGAGCAGCAGTGTAAGACAGAACACGATTAATCCGTATTTTACATGCTTTTCTTCATTTTATATATTGTATTTCCGTGCTTTATTATTCCTTATTGTCTTCCCTGATTCCCTTTTTTCCAAGATGTACTTGTGGACACATTCTGGTTCATTCCGTGGTGAAATGTCTGTGCGTAATTGGTTATCTGCTGGTCAGAGAAAAACCATGTATAGGCTATTTAATATTTCTGAGTTCAATAGATCCAGTGTCCACTAAGATCGAATTAGTTTGGACATAGCAAAATTTTGAATACTTGGACCCTAAGTATATCAATGGTAATTTATATTCTGTTTCATAATCTACACTGAAAATGGAGGAACTCCAAATAAGCAATGTTTGATAATAAAGAGTACTGAAGGAATAGAGTAGGGATTTTCTGCTTTGTTTTGTTTGGTTTTGTTTTTACAGCTCTGTGAGAGACACCATTTTTAAAATTCTTTTTAAACTTAAGATTGATGATTGAGAAACATTATGAAATGGTGTTTATAGACTTTTCAGTGAGACACCACTGAATTATTGATTATTATTGATTATTTTGCAAAACTTTTAGTAGGAGAATTTTTATTTCCCTTTGTCTTAGCCAAATTTAAAATCACAGAATCACACAGAATGGTTAAGGTTGGAAGGGACCTCTAGAGATCATCTAGTCCAAATCCTCCTGCTCCAACAGGGACACCTAGAGCATGCACTAGTTTTCTGTTTAGTTTTTCCAATCTTTCTCCAGTATGATTCATAGTAGTGTTCTCTCAGCTTCAGTTCTGCAGTCCTAAAAGAGAGAGAAACTTCTGAAGCACTGAGGTAGCCAACAGCAGAGCAAACAAACAATGAAATGCAAGAAAATCCAAATGAAAAGTAAAGTTTGTAAACTTTACTGCCTCATCCAAATGAAAAGTAAAATCCAAAAGACAATATAAATATTTGCGGACCTAATATAATATTAAGCATGGAAATGCGCAGTAGATACCCACATCTACCAACTGCAGCTGAAAGCTTGCATGTCCTAAGAGAACAACCAAAGAAAAACACATTTTTTTCTTTAAATAATAAGAAATGTAATCATATCATATCTACACAACATATTGGTACTCAATCAGATCTAATGTTCTGTACATAAATAGAACAGAATTTCTGACTTTTGTTTAAAATACAGATAAGATTCATCCATGGTATGCAAGAAAAGTTTAAATTCCCTCCTTTACATTTGAGCCAGGTTCTCTACACTAGTTATGTAACTGTACAATCAACAGGAAATGAAGTGGCTTTCTCCTTGTACTTGAATACCTTAAATATGACCTGACAATTCTTTATTTCACAAGCATAGAGTGCATGAACCCAAAGATACTCCTTTCTGTGTGAATTATTTTACATGTAGTCTGTTTTTACATATTGGTAACAGTTCCAGTGGCTGTGTATAAAAGAGAAAATAATGGTCCTTTGGGTGTTTTGAGTGAAATGCCTTTGCTTCAAGGCAAAGTTCCCAGATGCAGATGCTGAGCAGGACAAGAAACCTCTGTGTAATGTTAAACCAGGTGATTAACCCACACATCCAGAGCACAGTACTCCTCATTTCTCAAGCTCTCAGTCTGCAGGGTTTGTAACAAAAACGCTTTTTTTTTTTCTTTAAAAAAAAAAAACAAAACTTTTTTTCTATTAGTCTGTCACATCTATTTAATTTTTAAGCTCTTTGGATACAGTTTGTTTCTTACTGTTTATTCAGAAGGCACAAAATGCAGCCAGCTTGTGCTTACTTTGAACTACTGGGCACTGTTGTAGTATAAATGCAAATAATATTGGAACTAAAAATCCTGAGGAAGTCCTATATAATTTAATGATTTACAATCCGGTAGTGCTTCTCAAAGTCTTTCCTTAACATAATACTATTCCATTTTAATTAAATATAACCTACCTTTACTTATTTTTAAGGTTCATACTAGAATTCCTTGCACAAAGTAAGAAATTTTGGGGTTTTGGGTATCTGCAATTACTTAAGATACGATAACAGTATGTCAAATATTATCACATAAATACTAACTTGTAGCAGAATCCTTTCCCAGTTAATTCATTGTTGTAATCCCCATTAGCAGTAGTTTCAATCCAATAATATTCCTAGATCGTTTTAGCTGGCATAGGAAAAAAAAACATTAAAAATGTTTTCCTTGAACATTGTTTCAGGACATGGTTAATAAGTAGGTAGAAGTACTAATTATCACATATAGGAATAGAGAGAGGTCAGAGGAAGCTCACATTATGGTGAATGTCACAGCAAACAGCAGTTAGATATTAGGTACACTCTAGATATCAAAATAATATATAAATCTGCAGTGCTGTTTACAATATCTTATGAAAAGCCACCGAATAATTATCTGGAGGTTGACTTAAAGTCTATCATTATAAATAGGATACTATATTGTACAAATAATCAGGCATTTATTAGAGCATTCTGTTTTAAATGTTTTAACATCATGAAATCTGCAAACCTGTTTTTCTTCGTAAAATGTCTTAAAAATATAAAAGGAATAGTGCTCATCCTCTATGTGAGAGATAATGGAGGCTTATTTGAAACAGGAACTTAATCAGAGTAATTTCGTCAGGACCACAAAGCTCATGAATATGGGGAACGAAAATCAGATGTTCCTGAGTTCTTCCTCTACAAGTTGGCTATACCAGGGTGTTTTTCAGATATTATAGAACAGCTTAGCATAATGTGGAGAAATCAGGCTATGCATACGGCCCTCATAAACAACACTTTTAAAAATGAGAAAAGCAATAATAAGGAGATATACAATCCAGCAACTCAAAAAAGCAACAAGGAAAACATGCTAATAATAAAAATTCCTATTGTAACAGTTAGTACAAATAAAGTAGCATAAAGTGAAAGAGATAAATGTTGTTACCAACCAAAAATCTAATTCATTATCAGTATTAATTGTATTCCACTGGGTGAATGAAGCAGGTATACCAAAAAGCAACCACCTACCGTTCACAATGATGTATTATATAGAGTCACAGTGACTTACAAGATCCTATGCTCTTTCCTACAAACTTTTCCAGATTTTCACTTAACCTTCATGAATATGCATTCAACCTTTGTGTTCCCTCAAACAAGGTCCTTAAAAAAAGTAAAATATGAAAAACAATTACAGATCCTGTCCTTCAGCCAAAGGTTTCTATAGCCTCAGGAAAAGTGTTGGTTTAGAAGCCAGGGATCAGTCTTTCTCCACAGTTTGAAGTCCTTGGAAGGGGCAGGAAGCCAGTGGAAAAGTTTATAATTTTCTAACAATAGATGCAGTTTAGATGCTGTTATACCCCTTTTCACACTTTCAGAAGGTTTTGGTACTGTCAACTGCTGGATGCAGAATCTGTTGTTTGTGTGGCCATGCTCTGAAAAGGAACAAACTCTCATAGGAGAGTGAATGAACAGTTGGTATCATAGATTTGGGTCAGGAATCTTTTACAATAATAATTAAGTATAATATGGTTCCTGTGTCAAATTAACTATTAGTAAATTTTAACACCATGGCCACACATAACCTACAAATTTTTCTGTGCATGAAAGCATCTCCTTAACCAGAAACAATTTGAATTGAAGGGAGAAAACTCACTGATTTTTTATAACATTTGTCCAGTCTTTCTTTCTGAACTATACATTTAAAAAAGAAAAAAAAAATCAGTTACTGAACGGAAGAAACTAGTTTCCTCACAATACACCCTTGCATGCCTAAATGACTAAGAATTTTGGTGTGCACTATTTTCAAGAACACTTTCAAAGTATGTTAGTATTTTTTAAAAGGTAGAGACTGGGAATGACCTGGAAATGCCATATACTTTTAAATCTGGAATAAGTGAGCTTCAGATCTCAAGCTGATCAGCAGTCAAGGGTAACAAACAGACACAGTTTTGTCCTTATTCTCAGTTTGCTAACCACACTGGTTAGGTCGTACTGTGAAATAATATGATTTTAAATCTTGCCGTGTCATGTGTGAAACTCCTGGAAATAAAGCAATACAAAGGTCAGATGCAGTAACTAGTACATTCAAATTTTAAAGCATAACAGAATGTAGGAAATGCAAGGTCAAATAAGAACATCAGAAATGAAACTATTTTAGGAATAGTGTTAAAAAAAAAGCTACTAAACATAAAGACAAACGAACTGGACTAAAAATACATGCATGGGCAGTTATTGCCTCTAAACTGACATACTGTAACTTGATGCTACAGGTAAATTCAGTGAGACAGAATTCTGTCAGAAAGAATTTACAGCTTTTGGAAATTTTAAATGAAAAAAAAAATGCCAAAAAGCATTTTCAGTGAGAGGAGCAGTCAACAGTTTCAACACTTAAAAGTGTTCATGACCTGAGCTTGCAGATATCTGTTAACCACCTATTTGATGATTTAATGAAAAACTGTTTCACACTCCATCTGCTCTTCCCTATTTCATTTTATTAGTTTCCCAGATGAAAAAAAAAAAAAACCACAAAGGAGACTATAATCCCATCAGCTTTATGCTTTGAAATGTTAACTGTTTTCCCTCTGATCTATCCAAAAAAGTTGTCAAAAAATTTATGAGAAAAGTATTTTTATTTAATATTCCTTTAATAGATAATATAAAAAAAAAGTCCACTCCAAAGACAAATATTTGAGTTATTTATGAAAAAGAAAAAGATTACAATCAATGCTTTGCAGTATCAAGCATTGTGATTATTAGTGATATGCACAAAGATTTAGTTTTCTTAGTTTAAAAGAAGATTTCCTCATATAACCATTATAAATATAGAAGTTGTTATATATTAATTTTTTTATAGTTCTGCAATTCTGGACATGCATGATCTAAAGAGAATTTTTTTACTCTATGCCCTGAAAAGGGTAAAGAGGGAAAGTCTAATAATGAAACACAGCTGATGTAAAGTGAACATCACCATCACTTTAATTTGCCTGGTTTATGTGGAGATATTCAAATAGCAGAATGGAGAGACCTGCATAACTATCTTAGTAAGTTCAAATCAATGGTATGTTGAACTAGGACAATGATCCAGATTTCAAGAGGAGAAAAGAAGCTTAATTTAAAGTAAATATGATATAATAGACTTTTATTTATTAAGCAGATTCTTATTTATCAAGTCAAATGTGTAATGAAATGACTTAGAATTTTAGATACTCTCAAGTCGAGAAAATATGTGCGTACCAGAGTTGTCGACAGTGTAAATGCTATTCCTTCTATTCTGATTTTCTTTTAATTTAGAATATCTAATGCTTATAAATCTAAATTATGTTTCTTGGAGGCAATCCTCACTAACAAGAAGGAACTATCGCATAGTAATGAAGAGAACCTCATTACTATGCGATAGGTTAATTCACATTTCACCAATTTATGCTAGCAATAGACACACAGGTGACAAATGCTCCAGAATATCACATAACTCCCCAAGCATTCTTTGTACTTAATCAGTGTGAAATCTACCTAAGATTATTTGGTTAGGGTTATCTTAGAGCTTGATTTTCATCAACATCTAAGAGTACTAGGACATAAAGAATGATAGCACCTATATCTGAATTGATAAGAAAGGATGGCTTTCACTGGTGGGCTCTGCCTTTTAAAATAAAGTGGAACAGAGGATAAGATTAAATTACCTAGACAATTTTATGGGACAGTGGAGCTATTCTCAGACTGCAGGACTAATAATCAAATTGGCAAATGACCCCAGCTGCATGTCATAGCAAAAAAATCAAATAGGTTTCTTTCCATCTTAAAGACCTTGTTTTCATTGAAATAAAAGGTAAAAAAAGTTATTCTCCAGGACATAAATATTTTTCAATTTGTTTGCTAATGATATATGAGCTGTGCCATCAAAGGATGGCTTAGCCTGCAGCTTTTTAAATGCATCATACATATGAAGACGTTAAATGTTTTAGAGAGACATAATTCCCCTAGCATGTTGCACTGCAGTAGCACAATCAATTTAAGTGAGAGTAAATGCCACTCAAATCATTAGCAGTTTAGCCTCTTGGGTAATAAAAAATTTGTTACCACAATTGACTCTAAATATTGCATGTCTGAATCATAACTTAAAATAAAATGTTTGAATTTCATTTTGGCATCATAGCAGGTCCTTTCTTTTCTGATTTCAAGTACACTATGCTTTGCTTGCTCTTAGAGCTTTTTTATTTTAAAAAGAATATATAATGATATCTCTCCAGATAAAACTCAAGAATATTAAAATTGTATTTCTTGCAGTGTTTGCTAGATACGTGATTTAAGTGCACATACGTGATTTAAGGATAACTTAAGCAAACCTGAAAGTGAAGGAAAAGTTGGCAAGGTATGCTGAATTATGTCTATTGGTTATGCGGGAGAAAGTTCATGTTTGAGAAGTCTGAGCCACTAAGAAGCTTAATCTTCACCAGCAATTGTGCATTTACCTTTCTGGTACATTTGGTATGAAATCTATAGAAACAGATTTTGAACTAACCCTGGACAAAACCATTACATTAAAATGAGATTTACAGGTCCCAATTAAGGTTAGGACTGCATTGTGTTGTTTTGTCCAAAAGTACACCTACAAAGATTATGATAGGAGTAGACCTCAAATATATGTAGACTCCCTATTATGTGGATTGCCATAGCCTGCAAAGCTATGCCATAGAGAACATAGTCAATACCTGGTCTCTTTCATAATCCATCTACTTACTATGTGCTAAGGAACTAGTCAAAAGGACCTTTGTTCTGTCCCAGTATGGGCTTTCTATGACTTGTCTTGTGACTTTAACCTTGTCTTCAACAAATAGACTTTAAATCTGAGCAGTTTTCTGCAACTTGATCCCAGAATAGATCTGTTCTATTTTCAAAGTCTTAACTTAGTCTGTGAACACACATAGGGACATCCAATTCTTTATGGACTGCTAATCTCTCCATACAGTATGACCATTGATTGTTTTGATTTAAAGCATTATATACCTTCGTTCAAAACAACACCAACTCCTTGGTATACTCTCACAGTTATAATTGCAAATGTTAACATTAACAATAAACGTGTCAGAAATATAAAACATCTTGCCATGTACTAACAGTTATTCTTGCAGTCCTATAGCCAGCTAATCCACTTGGAGAGGCATTTACCACAGAAATGTTTCCTCACAGTATATCTCACTCAATCTGGAACCTATTGTGTGCAGGACTTAATTGTTTATCTGGAGTACAGCACTTCGTAGAAATTCATCGGCTCATGGTCAGCTCCGCTGAGCTTCAATATCGGGTGTGAAGAACTGAGGGACTGCTAGGGAAGCCAGCTATAACTAGAGACTCACAAGGTAGTTTTCCTTGTCATTTCAGAGCAGCATTGACTAGCAGTAACATCTACAAGCTGAGAATAGCAACCACTGTCTCACTGATGGAGTAGGGAGGATCACTGATAAATCTTGATAAACCAGCTCCTTCGTCAGCAGTGTAACCGCTCCTCCTCCACTCCTCTAACGTTTAATGCACCCACTGATGAACACCGTCTAGTGCAGGTGGGTTCAAACAGGCAAATTCTAGTGTTAAGAGTTTCAAGCATCACTAAGCTTCACCTTCAAGCTTCACTGGTTATGATATGCATGCCCATGGTGCTGGACTTCTAAATTAAGCTGGACAAAAGGCACAAGGATAGGTGTATTGGCCTCAAATATTTCTTGACTACAGTACTATTGGTCAAACAACTTGCTTTAAATTTCATGTAGATCAAAAACGGAGAGGTTGTACCTCTCACAAGAGAAAAGTCAGTCTCCCTTGAGACTGAATTGTGAGAAACTCAGTGGTAGGATTTGTTGGCTTTCCATGTCTGAAAACTCCCAGGCCTGAACCTGGACATAAGAGCCACAACAACCTGTAAATATAAACTTAGGTCAGCTATGCAGTGACTTCCCTGCTCCCGAGCTCATGGAGAATGATGTTGCTGTTGCCGAGAAGAAATCTTTTTCATGTTATATTTTACACTGTAAGTGTCATCTCTGCGATGCAGGAACATGAATCTCTATTAAATCTTTTTAAAGCAGTGGTGACCAAACTGGGTTGAATGAAAAGAACATGGCAGTCCATCTCAAAATCCCTTTGATTTATTTAAATGCTAATTTAGATAACAAAATAATTTTACCATTTGCAATATTCATAGAATTTCCTACAGTACGTATAGGAATACTTAGCTAAAGCAGTAGCTCTATCTATGGTAAGAGCAGCATGATATTAACTCCTGTGATTTTACATCAATTATATTTTTCCAAGTCTGAGAGACCATTAAATATAAACTTTTTAAATAAATACACAGTTCAATACATGCTTGTTTTCTTAATGGTGGAAAGACCAAATAGTGTTTACTGAAATAACAGTGCATTACATTTTTTAATAATATTTCACCAGCCCCTCTGTAGCCTGAGGCATGCTTCTGCAAAGTGTTTGACAGGCTGAATGAGAACTTTTGAAAGTTTAAACATCAAATTTTAGCAAAATACTGAGTGAGTTCAGTTGGAAAGGGTTGGCTCAGTGTATCACAATGGATGAGACTACAGGGGGAAAATGTTGTGAAAATGTGCTCAAATATCTTTGTGCTCTGACCTTTTATCCAGACAACTGGAACAAATGTTTAATGTTCGGATAAAACAAGTTGTAATTGAATCAATTAGGAGGCAGCCTAGCTATGGAATATAGTTAATTTTACTTAGAGCATTGCAACAGCAAAGGTATACGAGCTCTGCTAGCACATTCCCCAGAGACGAAGTTTTTCTGTCTTTCTGAATGATGTTTCTTTGATGATGATAGGATTTTTTTTTTTATTACATATACATTTTTTCAGGTCATCTTTACTGAAATCCGAAGTGTTATTAGTTTCTGATATTTTTGACAACAGCTTTCATTCTCTCACTCAGGCTTCCCACACACTTATTAATTTCTCTTGCATTAGTATGGTATACGCAGGAGATCCATTTCTGTCATAATCAGAAGTTTTATCTGCCAAGGAACACTTAGGGGCATGTCACAGCTTTCTTCCAGACTCTTCCATTATATTTACATTCAGTTCAACATGTAATTTAAAACACTAGGAAAAAAAAATTAAAAAAAGATACTTAAAATGGCTTCCAGAGGGGCAAGTGACTCCTCTTGCACATTACTGCTAGGAGATCAAGGAAACAGTCTTACCCGATAGCTTCCTGCAGAGTGAAGAAAATTCTTTTCTCCTTATGTAAGGTGCATTTTCAGGATAGAGTTTAAACTGATCCTTTTAAGGAACTGATCCAGCTTTCCCTACCTCTAGCTGGTGTAAAAGCTAATAATTATTGAGTCCTGTGCAAATCATCGAATTCACTGATTCTGCTGGAAATTTATTTGGGTGGAAAAGAGACATTTCCAGTAAGAAGGCAGATGTCATGCACAGCACATCCATGTTACCCTCTGTAACAGGGAGAGACAGAAGTCAGCAGGAGGGTCTTGGGGCAGGAGTCCAGGCTGCCCCATGCAGCCTCCTGGGGCCATCTGGGACAACCTCACCTGGCTTCTCTTCCAGCTCATTTTTTTGGCTCTTCAGGCTGTGATTCTTGTCCACTGACTCCTCCTTCTTGACTCCTCCTGACTTTAACACACAGGAAAACAAGTGACTCTCCTTCCTCAATTGCACAAAGAGCCCTCTTTGGCACAACATGAACTGAGGATGCCAAAGTGAAGTAGTAGACCT
The DNA here is from genome assembly GCA_034781795.1 of Crypturellus tataupa. NCBI lineage: Eukaryota > Metazoa > Chordata > Aves > Tinamiformes > Tinamidae > Crypturellus > Crypturellus tataupa. The sequence goes on along the minus strand of JAWLRI010000923.1, from coordinate 5,311,038 downwards.
TGGAGCTCTGGAAAAAGAGCTTAGTAGCTAATAAACTACATGTACCCAGAGAATTTCTCGTGTATATGAGAGCTCTTGCAAAAAGGCTTTATAGCAGCACTTCTACTATCATCTTCTGGAGAATATTAAAGAAAGTATCATGGTAAAAAACGTTGTGGAAAATACGGGAGATGGACTTAAATTACACAGCATTGATTTTTCACATGGGGGTGGATGTTGTTGTCTACATAATAACCATTTTACACATTATTTTCTATTTTTAAGAAACTGTAGACAGTGGTAGAGGGTATTAAGTATACTACCCTACTTTGATCCTTAAATTTATAGTGCCTTACACAAGAACAGAATGAATAGTTTGATTTTTAAATTCTTCTTCTCATATATGTAGAAACCATATTGGCTTGTGTTACAGCTGTGTAACTTTAATTTTGATCTTCAGTTTTATGTAAATAATAAAATTCTATAAAAAGAACTTTGCAATATCCCTCTTGTACAGCTTCTGCTTTAATACATTATTGCTGCTATAACTACTGCTTCCAACAAGAATTTGTACTGTAGTGCTTGCATTTCAAAGAGAACACGATCAGCATCTTTACTGCAGTATGTTTTTAAGTGTGCAAGCACAGTACAATCCCTGTCTGGAAATACTCACTCAATTATGTGAATTTGTATATTAAAAAGACCAGTGTGCGTTTTTTTTGTTTGTTTGTTTTGTTTTGTTTTGTTTTGAGTGGGGGGAATCCTTTTATTTTATATTTTTCTGAGAAAACGGCTAGTATTAACAAAAATCTCTGTTATGCTTCACCAAAATGCATGTATTATATATGTGTACAAATATGTTTATTTAAAAGTGTATTTTATATTTCTGTGAACTTTGAAAAAATCATATACAAATTATAATTTTTGTGAATTTGGATCTAAGCAATTTATTCTTTACATTCGCAGATTCAGAGTCACAAAGAAATTCTATGAGGTAAAAGAATTAAAAATATATGCAATACAAAAAATCCTTTTCCTTCTTATGCTTAAAATGAATGGCTTATTCATTTTTCATGTGAATTCCTTGCTTACTCTTTCAGAAAATATGTACTGTTCTGTACAGCTGCTCATCTCTTCAGAATTTTATAATAAATTGCATTCTCTTGCATCATAATGTATCCGTGGAAAACCAACTTGATTAACAAAAAATACTTCTTTTCACACTAATCTGATCATCAGTGAAGCAGAGTACATAACCACCGCAATGCAAGGAAAAAAAAAAGCCCAAATCTAATATATTCTGATGTTCCCTCCTGTAGGAAGACTAGAGTTAATTCTGTCTCATATTAGCAAACATTTTATCTTGCTACAATACAGCAGATTTTATTAAGGGCCTTATTATTATGTTTAAGAAATGTATAACTGCATGAAACAAAAAATCAGCAATTAAAAGAGCAGCCTTTATTTAGTCCACTGTAATTCTTTGTAAGTATAGCATGTTAATGCATTTGAGGTTGCAGGACAGATATCATCAGCCATTCCTCTTGGTAGCTGGGTGAATAAACAGTTAAACCACAAAGACTCTATCTAGAAAACAGGAAGAACTAACTGAGGAATAGGGAACCAATTCTTTGAACTCTCTGTCTTTAATTGCATAAGGAGAGTCTAACTGCCTCCAGGAAGTGGAGGAAGGAAATTGATTTTTAAAAAGGGGCACAATTTTCTGTAAAATATTGTAAAAAAAATTAATATTAAGGATCTGATTCAAAGTCCTTGAAATTAATTAGACTCTTTCTTGTGATTCCTCAAATTTTGAACAGGCCTGTGCATAAAGCTATGTAAAATGGTCTATAAGAATAATAAAAGAATGAAATAGATACAGTGGTAAAGAGATAAAAAATACAAATTTAAGGATATAAACAGACTTACCTTTGAATAAAGCAGTCAACTGACAAAAGAATCAATGGAGTTGCATAAGAGAGATCTTCACAGCTAACATATCATGTTTCATTTCAACAATAATTTTAACATGTTTTAGATCAATAAAGTGTAAGGTATGTCACAATATTTTAAATTTAGCATTCCAAGATGCAGAATTTCTGAAATAAAATAACTGATGTTTAGAAAAAACAACAAAAGGAAAGGTATTTTTTTGCTTGCCTTTTACTTAGTGATGTATCAACTTATTGTTCCTCAGCCAAAAGAACAACAAAAAAAGGTGCATATTCCAGCCTCAGATTTTTCTTCAAATACTATTTCACTTTCCATGTATGTCATTTTAGGCTTTGTCAATGCAGCACTTTGATACCATTTTAACTGTAAGATGGAGCACTATGGTTAAATATCTTTCAGCTTGGGAGCTTTCAGACCAAATGGAACACAAAAATACGTCACAGTAAATATGTACATAGTGAGAAAGGTATTTCCTGTGGGGCTTTTCTGAGCTGTGTTTCTTTCTTCTACCTTCTGCAATTTTCTTAGTGTCTTGGTGGCTGTTAAATAGGCTACAGATCAGTCAGAATAGGACACCTGCACAACAGCACTGACAATAGTCTGACTGTTGTCAAGACTTCTGCACAGCAAGAGGACATGTCAGCTTCTGCCAGAACTCCTGATAATGTCTAGAAAGCAAGGACTTCCTTTTAATCTCTTTGAATTGTAAGAGATTTCTGTGGATGTTGCCATTTGAATTGGGAGAATTCTGTTCTCATTGGCTCTATTTTTTTTTTTTTATTCTATCAACGAAAGACCTTTGAAACAGGTTATTTCATTTTTTACCATTACAAGGATGTTCTTTATGCTGTTTGTATTTGCTCTTTATTCCTATCCACCATTTTCTGGAGGCAGTAAAACAAACACTTCTTGTACCAAGAAAGAAAAACAAATCAGAGACCAACCTGACACTGAAGCTCAAGTGCATGAAGATCTCCATGACTTCTATCAGTCTGGAAGCTGTCCTGCCCTTCTCTGTGTTTGGTTATCAATTTATGAGGGGTAGTGAACCTATATTTTTTCTTTAAATATCCATATTGTTTCTCGGTAGACTCGTGGCCTAAGGTTCACTACAGTAACCAGCTGTGGTCTGGCACTAGGAAAACACTGTAATGCTGTTTTCTAGCAAGATGGTAAAAATATGTTTTCATGACATTTCATGATGTTGAACACTTTAGCCAACACCGAATCCTTTTCTATATTGTACTATGTCGCTTGTTGCTGACCATACAGAATATATTCTTGGTCTGTTGGTTCTACTTCAGTATCATTACTTGACACTTTTAATGGCAGCCATGAGAAGTAATTTACATTCATATAAGCTGGAATTTATAACAGTGTTTTAAAATAACATTTTAACGTGTTTAACAGGACATTTCAACTGTGAGTACCAAAATATTACTTTCACTATAACTATTTTAGATTTAAAATTTGAAATATAAAGTTGATGATGTACAGTCAGGAATAATTAGGATGCACCTGATATTCCTCAAACTAAGTTCAGAGCTGTCTTGCCTTATCCTGAAGAAATCAAAAAGCAAAAGCATCATTTCTTTCAGTGTAGAGTTTTAGTTAGAAGTGAAGTTATTGTTTCTATTCCATATGAAGAAACATCAACAACTGATTTCATACGCAAGGACAACTTCTAGTGGATATGGACTATTGAGTGATATGAACCTTCAAATGCTTTTGTAATCTAAATGGACCAACACAGATTCTATCTGCACAATAAATGCTCTTTTAAAACTGTTGTTATTGATTCATATCTAACAGCAGCAAGGACCTTCAGAAGAGATACTCTCGTTATAGTTGATGTGGTTTAAGGACAGTTTCAGTTTCCTCTTTTGATAGGGACCTGCAAATAAAGAAAAATGAAGAAAACAAAGAAAAGGCATCTCAGACTTGTATATGGTTGCGCTAATATTTAGTGAAAGGGTGGTTATAGAAACACTTTATCCTCAGTATAATTTTAAGTAGTGCTCCAAATTTTACATCAAACAGAACTTGTCTTATAAATCAGTCACACCTAGAAAATGAGCAATATTTTCCCATTTGTCTGTGACATTCTTCTTTAGAGCAACATACTCCAAATCTGTCTTGGAAAGATGCTTACTGCTGGTTACTGATCCTAGTATATCACTGTTCTGCATATGGTGTTAGGTTAATTGTAACCTAGAAATTATCACAGATTAAGACAATATCTCATTCATTACTTGAAGTGCTGGGGGCTTCTGTTAGCATAAGATAACCTTGGATAAAATTTCAGCCAAGGAGATGATGAAATTCTAACACTACTCTATGCAGTAAGTGTTCAGTGTTGAAGAAAATTTAGTATTTTCTCTTTCAAATTCAGTATTAGCTTCCAAATAGTGTAAGGCTCAAGTACCATCCTTAAAAACATCTGAGGTCAAATTTGCTTTTGGTTTGAGTTTTAATTTTGGGTGTGAATTCTATGTTTGTGTTGTATTTACTTTACACTTGTTTTCCCAGCTCATTCCCTCTGAATATTATTCTAAATAACTACAGCTCCTCTCCTCCACCCAGCATCATTCCATAGAAGTCTGTGCAATTTGATACATTTATATTTTACCTTCACTGGAATAATATCTGGGGGACCAGGGTCATCTTCTTTATATGTCTTCATAACTATTTGTTATGTGCAAGTGTGTATGTGTTAAGTGCAATGTTATTTTTTCAGGTAGCTGCTGCTAACATCACTATGAAATTACAGAAGCAGCACCTACGTTTCAATTCCTTCATTAAAAGTTACCTACTGCATATGGCTACTCATTGCATATAATAAAGAAGTTACTTATAACATATAGTAAAAAATCCAAACTGAAACAAACTATTATCAAGGTATATAATGTTCTCAGTGGATTCTAGGTGAATATAGGTTAAATACCCCTCCATCCACTGCTTCCACCACTTCTGTGGAGCCCATGGAGGAAGGAAGGTTCCTCATGAAAGAGCTTGCGGAGCAGAAGCTGAAGCTCCCCTCATACGTCACTGACACCAGGCACTCAGTTGCTGAGACCCTTGCGCAAGCCCTTTCTCAAAAGTCTGCCTCGAAACAATGAATTTACACAGCTGCCTCAAGCTGATCCCAGATATCCCTGTGGAAATCCAGCACCTCATACAAAGTAACTGCTTCTACGATTGTTTGATATCTGTCATTCACCATTCTTAATGTTACAGCTTATTTGCTATGTTAACAAGGTACTGACAGAGTTGAAAAATGTCTGGAATTGTTCAAATGGTAGCAGAATTAGAATAGCTGTTTGAATATATAATTATTATTGGGGTGCAGGGATACATTTTGAAACATATTGACTATCTTTATTGGCTCATGATCAGCTGCTTTTTAATAGATTCCTGCTAGCTTGTTGTTGTGTTTCATAGTTAAAAAAAAAAAAAAAAAAAAAAAAAAAAAGTTGATATTCATTTTGTATAATGCTAGCTATCCATTTTATTTCTAATTTTCCCCTATTCACTAAAGACCTGAAAGTGTTTAGTGAAATCTTTTCAATACTGTATGGTCATTGCACATTTGTTTTGTGCTGCTAATGTTACCACCTGATAATGCAGAAATGGAAGAGGGGGGAAGAGATAAATCCTGACATTTGAAGAGCTGAGTAATAGAGAGAAAAACGAACAACAGGAACAACAGCAACCTACAACAGTAACAGAAACACTTGTAGCAATTAAAAAAATAGAATTATCTGAAATAAGTGAGCATCCTAAGCAAATCCTTTCATGCTTATCCAAGACAAAGTAGTTTGCAGACTATTGACCCTAAAGATGCTGAAAAATTCAGGATCTTGGCTAATAAGACTCCTTATTTTGATTTAAGAGTTTGGCAAAGCAAGGTTCTGAATCAGGCTTGAGTTGGAGCTTAATGGTATCCTCAGGTATTCCTGAAGGAGACCCTTTCTCCCCATTTTCTATAGCAGAATTACAGAAAAGTTAAGTAAGTTTGTACAAAATATCATTCTTACTGCCTCTAGTTTGATAAATCCAGATTTCTTTGCTGTTACCTTTGCATGCAGTTAGCTGATCTGCACATTTTTATGCATACACAATTTTATTTTCTAGTGCCTTTGTTCTTGAACTAGATAACTTGCTTTGTGAAAAGCAATATGCAATGCAAAGCTGTACAATGATAATTCAGCTAGCACAGGCTGTGCTAGCTTCAGCACCAGGTGTAGCACAGTTCATCAGCATGGGCATGGCATTGCATTAACTATATTGCTTTTGAGATCAAATGTGTGCAAAGTGATGTATTCCAGCATATGAACATGCTCACTCCATTTTGTGGATGCTTAAAGGCTTCTAACGCTTCTGTCTGCCCTGTAGCTTAGAGAAATTCATTTTCACCAACATAATGAAAGTATTCATCTTTTAGATCTCTCTACTTGTAGCTTTGGCTTGACCTCTAATTTATTTGTAGTATGGATGACTAAATGCTCCATTCTGGATATTACTCCTGTTTCCAGTGTGTTCTTTAGACAGAGGTTAGAATTAACCTTGGTTATTTCTAGTGATTTTAGTTTGTACTCTGTACAATAACAAAATCCTTGAATATATTTTTTCATTTTTTCTTCTCTATATTTAGCTATTTTCTATAATTTTAATCAGATCTTTGGGAATTATTTTCCTTGAGAAGGGAGAAAATAGCTATTCAATAATAGCATAAGCATCAGAATACTTGCAATCTCTAGTGGTCTAAGTACTTCAGACTATTTTTACAAAATCAGCAAACATTTTATCTTTTCTTTTAATAAGATAGTAAACCATGCAACTATTGTTTAATTTTAGACTGATTAAGAATTAATTTAGACATTAATTTTAAAGAAATAAATAGTACACATCATCCAAGAATATAACTTGACCCTGATGTTATCCATTAATAAATAGTTAGAAATGTTATAGAAATGTTCAGTGTTTTGAGCCAATGTGTCCTTTTAATCCCAGAAGAACAGCCGTCATTAAAGCTCTTTATAAGCTTCCAATGAGGATGCAGGAGAAAAAAAAAAGGACACATAAAAGAAAAAAAAAAGGAAGCGTGTAAGAAAAAGCAAGGGAGGGAGAAAGAAAGAAAGAAAGATAAAAAGAAAATGTAAAATAAGACTTTCAAATCTCTAGCTATGCAAAATAAAAGTGTTATAAATAATAACAAAAAAGACTGAATGTCCTTAGATTACATTAAGAATGATAATGGCAGGATATTTTTTCTTGTTTTGTAGGGAGGACACAGTTTTTGTTGAAGTGTGATGGAAGTTCTGGAAGACAAAACAGAACTGCAAAAATAAATAAATAAATAAAAATAAAAAAGGAGAAAAGAAGAGCAACAGCAGAAATAATCTTCTGCCTGTGGTATTAGTTCTTGCTTGCAGACTTGTTCCTGGACACATGAGCAATACTTATTGTTTTATCAGCTACTCCAAGACATGACATACTTGTAATAGTGTCAAGCTGAAGATGTTCTCTTTGGCTGTATTTTTGATCATGGAATCACAGTGGAGCTGTCAGCAAAAGGAAAAAAAAAAAAAAGGCAGAAAAAAATGCTGTGGGATCACTCAGACCAACTCTTTTTAAGCAAATGGGTTGTATATATGTAAAAATGATGTGGAAAAGAACAAAAAAATACATAGAAATCTGGTTTTGCATTGCAGCTGCTTCTCAAGACCTTGCAAAAACTAATGGAGGTAGCAGATAGAAATGAAATTGAAAATATATTTGAAAAATGACTATTTGGTGAGTTAAAATAATGCTGAAGAAAAGACAATGTATTACAGTGGAGATGGGAGAGCTGGAATGCAGCTCTGTGGCAGGCAGCCTGGATGACAGCATCATCTGAAGCTGAAAACTCAGATCTCAGAGAGACAGCAAAACAACAATCTTCATAAATTGCAGCTTAATTTAACTCTTTAGCAGTTTTTCCTAATCATCTTGGAAGCTCTCATAACTTTAATTTATGCAGAAATGAGGAAGGCAGCTATGATAATAGAGTTGCTGCTGCTCAATGTATTTGCTGTCTTCTAAAGCAGGAAAAAAAGTCTTTTAGGTTCTTGTTTAATTAGGCCCACATTCAACATTTTTTATTTTGGCTCCTTGTTCTTGCTTACCACAAGTTATTTTAGATACAAAGTAGCAGATGGCAATGGGCAAGTTTATTCCTTCCTCTACTAGAGATGAGGGTAACATGTAAGTTACTCTTTCACATGGTTTTAAATACAACTTTAGAAGCATTTTGGTTCCCTAGTAAAATGGAATGAGAAGCAAGAATAAGCAAAGCTAAGAAGTTGACTTCAGTACGTGCACTGGTAGGAGGGCAGCCTCTCATTCCCTGTCTTCAGACCCAGGGCGGAGAGCTGGTCGGACTGCTGCTGGTTAGCATAAAGGGGAATTATTTGTGAACTCAGTGAATGTGTTTATTAAGCCAAGTTTGACCTATTCTTGATCAATTACAGTTGGAAATGTAAAAGCATAAAAAGTTAATGAGATTGAAATTAACAACATTAATATGATCATCTTTTTGCTATGCCCAGATCAACAGAGTTTCAGTATTAAAATCTTTCTTCTACCTCTTCGGGAAATACCATTCAAAAACAGTTCTTTTACTTAGGTATCTGGCTAGAACTATTAATATATTTTACAAAGAGAGATTATCTTCCCCTTGATTTTCTTCGTTCTGATTATTTTTGCTTATATCCAGTTTCTACCACATCAGCAAGAAACAAATTGCTTAGGATTTTGTCTCACTTGTTAAGTTTAAGTCTCTTAAAGTCTTAACAAACTCTTCGGCATGTGCAAAAATTTTATACACATAGTGGTGTTGTCCAAAAAGCTGTAGATAAACAGCTCATTTTGCAAAGCTGTAGATAAACACCAGTAGCAGTGTACATGTGTTAGTAACCAAAGGACCCTGAAAACCTGGTTTAAAACCTGGTTTCTTCTCTTTCCCTCCGAACTATCCTCAGAAGTCTGTAATGAGGATTTCAGTCATAAAGGCACGACAGATCATCCAGAGACAAATTCTGAGATCTACTACAAGAGCATGCTAAGGAACTGTGGAAGTATGATGTTTTAGCTCAAAACATAAGTGGAAGATCTTGGTGCAAAACCATTAACACGGGTAATATGTCATGACCCTCTAATGTACAAGTCACTGGTCACATTACAACCTGTTCACTGCATGAGAAAGAAGTCCTGCAGGCACCAAATATAAACAAGATCTCTTAAATATACCAGGTAAAGCTTTAAGGTAATACATGAAATTTTGCATGTCAGACTCCTTAACAAATTTAATGGACTTTCTCTCCAACAGGCGTTTCATATTCTTATATACCTGATAGGATAACATGATTGTATTTGGAGTTTCCTTGAGAGGAAATTCCAAACTTTCAGTTTGTTTGTTTTTAATAAATAAGGAATAAATATAATGTTTGTGAATATGTTTGTTTTAAAATGACCTAAAACTTTCCTTAGTATAGCACTATTTTCTGAATCATAAGAATACCTGAGTCAATTTTAGCTTTTATCTTACATTGTTTGGTTGCTATCCACAGGGATACAGCTTAAAAAGAACAAATACTGTGTTTCTATTCATGTATTCTAGTTATAATGAAATTTAAGCTGGTATAGGGAAGGGATATTGAGTGGATTCATCTCCAGAATATTTTCTAGATAAGTTTTATCTCAAATATATTTTTCCTCAGACCATTCTGATGATATTTATTATTCAGTAATTAGACTTTTTTTTTAAAAAAATCAATTAATCTTGTTTTTTTTTTAAATTTTGTTTAAAAATTTTTTTTTTTTTTTTTTTTTTTTTTTTAATAAGTGAAACATCGTGAACAGTATATATGGACACTGGTAAGGTATGACAAAATATTCAGAACATTTTTTTTCAATAAAATAGAAAGAACAACACGTTACCTGAGAAACAGGAAATAGAAAGCCTGAGGATCTTAGCTGTTAATAGAGGCATAATATGACAGTAGATGCCTATGACATGACAGGGATTTTTTTTTAATACAAATCTACATGCATTGCCATATAAACAATGCAATGCAGATAATACCATGTTCAGTATCTTTACCTCTAAATTATATTTAGAATAATGCTTGACATTGGATAAAATTAAATAGTTGTTGGCACATTTTAATTACTATATAAAGGCATAGTTATTTCATGGTACTTCGGGGGGTAAAGAAGCTATCAATTACTGCGCTCAGCTTGAGTTTATTTAAACAAATGATTTTCTATTTCTAGATACATAAACTATACACTTCCAGTCCTTTGTGATATTTACTTCCAGGAGCTTTTCTTTTGGGTTATAAAATGTCCCAGGCTAACCATATATATTAAAAATCAATGTTACAAAGGACAAGGTGATTATAGACACCCTACAAGTGCTTTGGAAACAAACATACATTTGTAGAAATCTCTGTGCCACTATTCATTGAGCAAAGCAATATGTTTAACACTGCAGCCCTCAGGCGCTTTAAGCTTTTAGAAGCAGAACACAAAAAAACATTTTTGGCTCATGGGTCTTAAAGCTCCCCCTGCTGATTCAGCTCAGTTTCAGTATGATAGAGTAATAAATAAATAACTAAGTTAACAATGAAAAGAATGCAGATGAAAGATACACAAACTAAGAAGAAAATATGACACAGACTGATTGAAAGTAACTGTTTGCAAAACTCCATATTCTTTCCAAATTCAGGATACTCAGACATTTTGCATTAAGGTAGACACAAATGTTACACACAGTTATTTCTCTTATTTATATTTAAAACAGAGCTTATCAACTATTACAGTACAAGGGGGGAAATGTTACTCAATAGTAACACCACTGTGTGCTGATATTTTCTAAGTTATTTAGAATTTATTTATCTATCTAGGTCACATTAACATTAAAGAATTAAAAGCAAAAGAAGTGTACTACTAAAATATATTGTTATTTTTTTCTATTGTCAGTCTTTGTGAAGCAAAATACCTCATAGATGTTTTGAGCTAAAAATTATGTACTGGCTATTGCACTATTCTTATATTGAGGTGTATATATGTTTTATTTAAAGACAGCACATTATCATGTGTTTGACAAAATGTGACTTTCACCTTGAAGGAGGTATGTACTTCATAGCTTTTCTACTTGTGTCTATTGGTCATAAATATGTGGCTCCTGAAAAAATCAAGGTTTGTAGAGAAAGCATAATTGCCTATCTGAATATGTATAACATCCTAAAAAAAGTAATAAATGTCATAATCTAAATATAAAAATGTCTTTAAACTTGGGGCTAATAGCGCTAATAAAAGGATGTTAATAAAAGACTTGTGAAAAGTCTTGATATGAAACAGGAATATATAGTAGGCTTATACCAAAGAAAAGGTATTTAACAATCACCAGAAAAATTACAGTAAACTAAAAGAAAAATAAATAAGCAAGAGAGCAGCTGAATTGATACCCATGGCTCAGCTCACAATATACCTACTAAACAGACATCATATTTTAATATATTAGATATATATATATATATTAGATTCTTAATAGTAGGTCCATTCTTTTCCTGAGTCACTATCTCGCAGGATAACTTGAACTTGCCTTTTGTTCTGGTATCAAAATGATGGACTCAGCAATGTTACCAGAATACATGGCTTTCCTGTCTGAGACCAAGTGGATTACAAGATGGGATTACTGTTGGGGCTGTACACACACTAAACCTTCATTATGAGTGTTTAACCTCTGCTTGCATTCTCTATACTGCATTTTCATTTATTCTAATTCCCTAGTCTATGCAGTTTTTTCCTTGCTAATCCTTGCTTCCTTTTCTGGCATAGTTCCTAGGTCCATTTACAGAAATTTCATTTGTTAAACCATTCACTTTCCTTTGTCTTTTACATGTATTTCTCAGGCATGGCTGATTACAGCACTCATACATTCACATTGTTCAACAGCAAGTAGTTGCTGTACCTTTCATGCAACGCAGTCTATAGGTTGTCATTACAAAAAAAAAAAAAAAAAGAAAAGGAAAGAAAAGAAAAAAGATTGGGTTTAATAATCATGAAAGAAATGATTTAAAAAAAAAAACATAAATTGATTATTGTAAGGAACCAACCACAATTTATAAATTGTGACTAGCTTTTTTTAATATAATGAGTAGAATTTAAGAACTTGATCTTGAACTGGTTTGACCTTAGTGGTCATGGAATCATACAGCTGAGAAATTACAAAGTATCCTAATAACATGCTATATCTGTGAAAGAGAAGTATTTAAATTTTATCCTGACTTTATAAAAGAGAAATTTCCATTAATTTTTCTTATGCAATACCACTGATTGATAAACAAATATATCATGCTTACTCAAGTAAAGTGAGTTATAACACCACTCTACAAAAGGAAACAGTCTCAGTCAATTGTGGGATAGAAAATGTGATTTGCAGACACTGAACTGAGGCCTGTAGTTGACCAGCTTACTCAGAGCCCCAAAGGAAACTGAGCAAGCATAAATTTATAAATTGTACATCCATGTCCAAAATTTAATTTTCAGGAGTTACAAGAATGTTGTCTGAGCAAGTCACAGGAGTGAAAAGTGGCTGTATGCACTAAGAGCAAACTGAATTCTCCCCAGATGCCCTCTCCTGCAGGCTCTCTTCTCAGCTAATTTAGTGGTAGCTCCCCTTCTAGTGTCAGTCTAATTGTATTCACTACATAGTTCAGTCTCAAAAGACCCTGTCTTCTCAATACTTGTATTTTCTCCGGGAAACACTTCTGACTAACTACTATCACTTCTGTCCTCATTTGCAAATCAAATTTGAAGCTACTTGTGAGCCTCTTCTTCTCTCTGGCAAAGTTTTGTAGAGATAATAAATCCTTTCCAACTACAAAGTCATTGTAAATGTTCATTTATAGTCATTTTAAAATTTCTAGTTCCCTCAAACCTTTTCTATTCAAATTCTTGCAAAAATTACAGGAGCTGTTATGATTAGATATATATTAAAACAAGTAAGAGAAAAGCCTTGTAAAAACTCCCAACACTATTAGTACCTCGAGCCTCTCACCTGCAAGAGATGAGCCTATCTTATGATGATGATGAGCAAATCAGCATCAGCAAGCTTGATGAGCCATTTCTAGATCATCGAAATGCAATCACAATTGATAATAGATCATGTCGTCATAAAAATATAGGTAAGGTTGGAAATCCAGATTATCGAGATTGTATTTTTGTCTGTTCATTCTGCAATAAGGACAGAGCTGAAACAATATAAGGTAAAGCATAAAATCTCTGTAAGGTAAATGCTTTATTATGACACCATATAAAAATATCTTATTAAGTTTGAAGTACTATTAAAACACAGATGATTAATGATCAATTAGACCAAACACATTATCAACATGAAATAGTTCAAATTTCAACCAATCAAGGCCCATTAATGATCTAAGCGATCCTTAGATGAATTAGATAAAGGATCTAATAATCTATTTTACTGCGTTGTTTTTATCAAATATGTTAGGTAATGCACAGATTGATATAGAAGGCAATATCAATATGGGAGACACCTCAAACCGGAAGATGCATACAGGACATGTGCTTTTACTGCATTTTACCAGACTTAGAGTTGCCATGGTGCTGCTTCCACAGTCCTATTCATTCCTTCCAGCAGCTGTCCTTGGCTGCATAACTCTGTCCCATGTGTTGTCCCAGCACTTGTACACATGCATAGTGAACAGTTTGGAGATAGTTTAGCTACCTGAAAACAACCATATAAAAACAAGTTAGCAGAACTAAAACAAAGCATCTCAGCAAATCATTAGGGCCAGTACAAACGATGATCTGAGCTATGAAGGTGGGCACTGCAGAAGGGTAGGATTTCTTCACAGCCAGTCTAGATGGGCTGAAGCTGATGTCTAACTGTGTCCTGGACCAGTAAAGATGGACTTTGCTTTTTCCTCTTCTTGAGACCCATGGTCATGAAATGGCCAGTTGAGTCCAAGAAATGATACTGTGTTTAAAAAAAGAGACATTTTCCAGCTCCATAAAGATGAACACATGTGTACTTGAGTCAACAGTAGCTTCGAGGTTAAGTTAAGTGGTTAAGTAGTATTGTCCACAAGTTAAGTGTTTTGAAACTGTCTAGGTCTTCTAAAATACTTCAAGAGCAAAACAGCTACAAAATCTAGATGTTAAGATATGACAGGGTGCACACTCAGGGTATAACCTGGGATGCAAAACATGCAGAAAGAGAGAAACCCTGCTGTATTAGTGTCAAATGGATAAAGATGTTCAAGTGGATAGAGGAAGTGAAGGACTTCTGAAAATCCTTTCATAGTGTTATTTTACTTTGATGTCTTTGACTGTATCTTTTATCAAAACAAACAAACAAAAAATGTATCTTTTTTGGGGGGGGGTTCTATAAATGAAAAGATTTCCTTTTACTAGAGTGTAAGCTCTCTTGGGCTCAGGATGACTTGGTTAAGTGCCAAGAAGGCAAGAAGGCATGTTCATAAGTGTAGAGAATGACAATTTCACACACCGATACGCCTATGCCAGGTGTTTATGTTTCCCAAACAGTAACTGCATGCACTAGGCTGAGGAAGGGCCACAGTCACAAGAGCCAAGGGAAGAAGAACTCTCCTCTGATAACTGGAAGTGAATCAGGATGAGTTATTGGCATTTATGAAGAGAAAGAGAAGGTGCTTAAAACTCTGAACATCCTTTGACAGTCTGTCAACACTTGGCAAAAGTGGCAGTAGCAGTGATAGGGTTGCCTAATTTTACACATAAACTTTATAATATTTTGCTGGTTCTTGGAAAATTAATTTAATAATTAAATAATATTGCTGGTTCTTGATGGATTAAAGAATATATGTATTACCATATGATTTTTACAGAATTGTTTGCATATTAATAACACAAACCTGATTTATCAGCTTGCAAAAACTGCACAGTAGCCATGTGTTTTTAATGATGTAACTTCAGTTTATGTAGTACACAATTTGTTAATAATTTCCACTTTTAAAATTAGTAATGGAGTAACTATGGTCATTCTTCAATTAAAATGTTATTATATTTCTTTCTGCTGAAAATTCTGGACTATAGCTGTATTTTATGCATTTTAGCACATCAACTGTATAAATTACTTGGTGATAATACATTAAGTAAATGGAAAAAAATGGTTTCACATTTAAATAAGAGGTGATTTATAAGGAGGAGAGAAGCTTGAGATTGATAATATCACAAAAATAAACTCAAAGACCTATTTCTTCCCTTTAAGCAACCAAATGTTTCTTTCTTTGTTCTGTTTCTCTGAAAAGGAAAACAAACCAACCTAAAACATGCATTAACTACAGAATTATGTTGGGAAATATATTTGTGTTGGTGTATATTTCAATTATTTTCTTACTTTCTTCAGCTAAGCTGAAGATACCCTCTTGATACGGTTGCAAGAAAGTTGGATCTTAGAGTTAGGTTCTAGTATGTTTGGTGGGTTTAATCAACTTAGTTTTCATGTTATTGAAATTGAGTCTTATCCTGCAGAAGTTCCTCGGTCACCACGCGTTACCTAGAGGCAGATGGACCCAGGTGATCTTATGCATCTTTCTTTGAATTTAAAGAGAATACACCAGGCTTACATCAGGGCAACATTCAGCCCTTGCAAGTTTTAAACAGCTTTCAAAATCATTATAACTGAAGGAGGCAGAGAGACAATTAAGGCAGCCACAAAAGTAACCTATGCATTTATACTACTTTTCTGAGTTTCCTAGCTGGTTGGAACAAACAGCTTAAAGCAAATATTACCTAGCTGTTTTTCTCCTAAAAGAAGTCAAATGAAATGACCTTCTTTTTATGTATTATTCTTTGCAGCTTTTGAACCTACTTCTTTTTGAAGAGACGATCAATCCATTTACCAATCATACCTGTATGAAAGTCATAAATTTGTCTTAATAAAATTTCTAGTAATTTGCTTTAAGGTTGACTGTGCAGACTGCAGACACTTTCAAAACTGTTGTTAAATAATTTCATAAATAGTTTAAAAAGAGAAAGAATTAGTAATGATACTGTAAGAACTGAACTGAAACAAGATTTCTATAGCCAAAAGAAGAGACAAGGAGAGATACTATTTTAAGTCATGTATTTATTCTTCAGCTTTGGCAATTGTTCTTTGTTTTTGATTCTAATTTATATCAAGCCTTTATGGTCCCAAGAGAAGAGAAGGTAATAAGAGATCATTACTGGTCAAGTCTGGATCTAGCAGACAGAAAAGCTAGTGGGAATTGCTAGAGAATGGTTATTATCTAAAGTTTTAGTTTTCTCCAGCCACTGGAGTCATGTATGCATATCTGAGCATGTAATCCCCACCAATTTGCATTATATGTGGTGGGAAACACATTTCTTGCCCTCAACTGTTTATAGCCAGAATAGACTAGGGATAAGAGGAAAAGCAGAGATTAGAAAGCAAGAAGATGACTTGTTAAAGATCATCAAAAATCAGCAGCACTGTCAGAAAGAGAAACCATGATTGTTGGCTCAGTGCTCCCTTTCCAGTTGTCTGATGTCTCTTGAGTAGCTGAGAGTGCTATATCTTTCTTAGGTTCCATTTAAAGCTGTATTGAGTTATTTAATTAATAGTTTAATAAAGTGTCAGAATCTGTGTGTACCCCAGACACACCAATGTTATAAAAATAAATGTAACAAAGCATGAAATATGGGTTAAGGTATCTGAATATTGCCTGTACATTTTTCTTATGTCTTTACAAGGTTTGAGAGTGCAGCTTTATGTTGAAAAATCATTGCCCGGAGTGACAGTAAATCTTGAATGCAGAGCTGAGGCTTGGCGTGACAGATGTGCATGTAAATAATGAGTAACTCAGTAACAAATTACACAGATAATCTCTTGCTCACTATAAGAAATTGAAGCAGTTTACTACATTTGCAATATAAAAATGGAAAGAAAAAAAGAAAAGTGGAAATCTGA
Organism: Crypturellus tataupa; assembly: GCA_034781795.1. Taxonomy (NCBI): domain Eukaryota; kingdom Metazoa; phylum Chordata; class Aves; order Tinamiformes; family Tinamidae; genus Crypturellus; species Crypturellus tataupa. The sequence continues at coordinate 5,294,084 of JAWLRI010000923.1, read as the reverse complement.
AAAAAAGATGGAAAGAGACAATAGAGCTTATTACTTTCATCTCACTATTTTGATTTTTTCACTGAGATAAACTGGATATTTCAGATCAAGTTAAAGGACACAGTTAACTGCTTTACCATTTCTTTTAGTGGCAGTAACTAGTTGCTTGGTTTGCAGTTTTGGAAGTGCTGCCAAGGATTTGCAGCCGGCACTGACATCCCTGACTAGCTCCAGATCATCCCTGCTCATCAAAGACAGAGAGATGGATTTGCAGTTTGTAAGACTATCAATCCAGCAAGCGTTAGAGTTTTTCTCTTGGGAGATGGGGAGGAATAAACCCAAGAAGAAAAGAAATGCAGTACTATGGATGATTTTGCTGTTAATTTTCTTTGGAAATGAGCATAAAATACAAAATAGGCAAAATAATAATAGAAATCACTCTTATCATACATTAAGTTTTTAAACTGGCTGGTATTCAGCAACCGAGGATAATTCAATGGGACATAAAAACCTGAAAAGAACAGAATTTTGTAACTTGATCACATAGACACTTGCATTATATTCACCTGGAAAAAAATACTGTTAATTTTTCTGTTATTTTTACTATTATTATGTCATTTTCTGAAGGAAGGACCCTCATCCAAAATATATAAAACCATCAAAACTTAGAAAAAGTTTTGGTGTTGATAAAGATAGTAAATTTCTGGTGTGCATTTTTACCCTATTTATATTTTACCATCTTTCAAGACTTTTTCTCTTCTTTTTTCCAAAACCCTGCCACAAAATTAAAAAAGAAAAGTTTATCATCTGAGAGGCTTTCATGCATGAGCTTACTAAAATATTAGCAAATTCATCATTACAAACTTCAAAGTTATGCAGTTATTGTTTACCTTATTGCATGTCAGTTGTTTGCACCAGTAAGTTGATTATTTTACACACAATTTGATTGCTTGAATATTTGTCCAATTTAACTGGACACCACAGTTCAAATATTTGAATGAAAAATAGTAATTCTACATATACTTGCAACTTTCCTAAAACAGTGTTCATCTGCAGATCTAAGTGCTTTGGAAGCAAGTAAAAGCTTAATCCGAAATACTTCGTGTTCTGTAAGTGTGGAAGAATGGCATGGAAAAGGGGAAACTTAGAGAAAACCTAGGGCCTAACAGAAGTTTTGGCATTACAGAAGCTTGCCTGGGGTGATAGACATCCAGGATGGCTGGTATGTGCAGAATCTACCTTGCCACGATTCGCTTGGCAACACAATCTGCCCTCCTAGCACACACTGATAAGAGCAAACGAAGACTGGAGCAGAACGGAGCCTCCACAGTCAAACTTTGCTGGCTTCCCTGAAGAGGGGATAATCTGATGGTGCCGTGCAGAAGACGACTGAATGGAGGATGGAGCAGAGTGAAGACACTGCGGTCAAACTCCGTTGTACTCCCTGCAGAGGTGGTAGCCTGAGAGTACCACACAGCTAATGAGCCACATAGTGCGATGTCTGGTGCTGGGACAACAATGGTGGCAGATCAGTCCCTTCCGATAAGCTTTGCTCAAACTTCTCCTCCTTCTAATCTCATCATAATACCAACGCACAACCCCATTCCACTGAGCTAGATTAACTTGGGAGACTTTTATAAATGAATAACGAAAGCAAATATGACTAGAGTCACTCAAGCTCCACATGAATGTACAAGAAAATATATAAAAGGCAAGCTAG